>JADNRY010000026.1:0-404275 GCA_015501585.1 Rhodocollybia butyracea
TAGATTTACATAATTACAATGAGTGCCCGAGGTCCATGTCCCGATTTGGCACCATCAGTTCGGCTACGTCAAAAATGATGATCCGACGTGGCAGGCCCTTCTTGCTTTCCATCTATCACGAACCATCATCATCTAGTCGGGCGCTTAAATTTTCTACGGCACACTGAACGAGATTGCGCTAAAGACAGCTCTCTAATAAGTGTATAAATGCCTAGAATACCCACAAGCACACCCTAAATACATGACTAGCCCAAATGATTAAAGATTAAAAATGACGAAAGTCATCCAAACTCGTCGAGACGATCCAGCCCATTCCAAGGCTCAGAATCTCTTCAAACTTAACACAGATGTAAATAACATATGTATTAATACCCTGCTCAGTTTTAGAAGCAGTAAACAATGTTGTTCATCCTCGAGCCCAAAGTTCTGAATCTCTGTGGCGATCTGTGGCGATTCGTTTGATGTCACACATGTCACACCATCACCTTTACACTCCCACGCTCTTCATGGTATTGTTCGCGCGTGTGGTATATACTGGCATCTCTGGACACTTGGATTATAGTTTTGGTGACTTACTATACATACCATAATACTGACCCAGAGAGACCTTATAAATATTTAAGTCTCCATCTACACTCAAAGCAACCAGGTATCCTGAGCATTCAATGAGCACTGAAGTAATGTAGTCACCTGTAGTACTGTATTATATAGTGTAGTAAAACAGCCCCCGCACTTAGGGCAACGATCTACAGCAGCTCCCACCGGGCAGACTGCGAGCTCGTCGTTGTTCGGTGTTTGGGCCCCGTGTCAGCTTATGCTGCCGGAGCCGGCGTTCAGTATTTGGACCATGCCGTGTAATAAACTTCCTTCCTTCCTTCCTTCCATAGTGTGACGTCTTGACTCTTATTAAGTTAAAGCAAGCGAGTGGAAACGCGCACTACCACCCCGTATAAGTATATGCATTGATCAACTTGAAGAGCATTTGATTGGATCACCATCATTATGGTTATTAATGAAACAAACTGATCCGAATCGCGAAGATGGTGTTCCATTGCTTTGGTTTTGTTGGATGGTGGTCGCTTTGAGCAGAAGTTCAAAACTCGGCTCAGGTACTTTCTAGGGAAACACCACAACCAGACCACTTTCCAATTCTCAAGTACATAACTAACTTTTTTTTGTTTTGGTTCTCAGACATGCTCGTTGACGTGATAGACGTTATCCTGAGCGACTCGGGGGACTCTGAATGAAAAGTTTGCGTGTCATGGTGTTGCGCTGGTTCCCAATTAAACTGGAGTCTATGAATGCGACTTCGTTTGCTTTGAATGGTATTGCGTTGAGGTGAGTCTTGTTCTCCTCTTTTTCTTGTTTCCTTCCTTCCTCCTTTCCCTTCTTTTCCCCGTCTATCTCGAAAATGTCGGACATCCCCTCTTCCCCACCTCCTCCCGTCCTCCTCCTTCACCCTACAGCATGCCTAAAATTGACTCCGCTTACGCCGCGATCTATCTCCAAATCCTCGCAATGGTCACATTCTCCGCATGGTATTCCCCAGACAAAATGGGCGAAGTCGCATATGCGTTCTCGCTGATCATCCCACAGTGGAACGTATTCTTCCTTTCCTTCCTTCCTTCTTTCCTTCCTTCCTTCCTTCCTCATTCTACTTTTTCTTTTTCCCTTGTTCTTTTGTTCATTTGTGTTTGCTAACCTGTCGCTGATACAGCTACCCGTCCCCGCTGCATTCTACTATGCCCCTCCGCGAGGAAGACATGCACGAAGATGTCAATCATCCTGATCAAATAGGCCCCGAACCTGTAACAGTCAGCGATCACTTGACGGCTTGGGAGGCGATGATGTATCTGACAATGTGGGGGGTTGCATAGTGAGTTTGGAAAATGGTGTTAGAATCTGAATATATCGCAGTAGCAGATTACCAACACCAGTAGCGTTGGTAGGATTTTGGGTAAGATCATTTGATTTCACTGGTATGATTATCTAACAGTCGGACACTGTACTTATCTTAACTCGCTTTCAATAATCAAGTGGCTCGTTGATATTGGCAATGAAAATTGTAACCTTTGCAGTGTGCACTGAGATCATGATAGCCAAACGGGATGGAAAGTACATATATATTTTATTCAAGTTGTTGGTTCACCAAGATCGCCGAGATATGTCACGAAGATATGTACGTTGGGGGAGGTGAATAGGAATCTCCATCCCCTGTCATGACAAGCTGGGATTCAAGATGACGTATCTGCTCTGCCATCCTGCCCATTGTAGCCTCCATTCGTACCACCTTAACATTGACATCTTCCTGGACCTGAGTCGATGTCGATGTTGGAGTGAAGTATGATGAACTGGGAAAAGTTGGAGGAAGTTCTGGGTGTGGGAATTCAGAAGTGGGGAGTGTAGACTCTGCTTGCCATGGGGGATTGGGTACGAGTAAGATGCCACTGTCTCGGTTATGATGGCTCTTCTCTCCAACGGGATCCAGAGTCAGAGTAGTGCTCAAGTCGGCGTCTGCGTGGGCTGCCGGTTGTAAAGGGGAGACACGGCGTGCCTCCATTTGTTGACGCCGACGTCCCCGTCGTCGGCGATACATACAGATGAAGATGGCTATGGCAAGGACCAGTATCGCTCCTACCACAATTCCTGCAATTGGTCCTGCGGAAACAGTTTGTGTGTCTTTAGGGGGGCACTTGCCAGTGGACGCTGAGCCGCCTGAGTGGGGAAACTATTAAGGTAGGTAGGGGAGATTAGTAGTTTGTGACTCGGAAGAACAGAAAGGCTGGTATGACGAACGTAGTAGTAGAAAGTGAATCGGCTGGTATAGTAGAAGTTGGAACGGTTGGAAATGGAGGTGCTGAACTAGAGCATGGACAATGATTCAATGAACTGTCAGAACGTTTATGGGAAAGGGAGATTTACGAACAGTGTTAGAGCTGGTTCAAGCGTAGCAGTAGGAGAAGTCGTCGTGGAAACTGGAGGGGGACTAATCCTAGGAAGAGAAGGAAAATTGGTTTGCGAAAAATTGGAAAGGTGGGTATGACAAACCTGGTAGTAATGGTACTAGCAGGCGTTGAGGGTGAGTTGGAGGTGGGAGGACCAGTACTATGGACGATGAACTGTTAGAATTTTATGGAATGGGAGATCTACGAACATTAAACTTGATGCAGTAAAAGGCCGAGTAGTGGCAAAAGATGCCACATTAGGCACAAGGGATGAACTTGGCAGATTTCGACGGATGAAGTGATCACGCTTATTCCCGGCCCTTTGACATCAAGCTTCGCCATGGAGTGTGTGCTAAAATTTCAAGAATTAGAGCGTCAAACAAGTGCGGTGGGGGGAAGCAAGAGAAGGAGATTGTAGGGCTCCTCAAGGCTCTATATACTTATCTTGAGACCAACATCATCTTCGACATCACCTGCCTGCGCAACAACCATTGATCGGTGAACTATCTAGTCGAGTAACAAGCTGTTAAGATACTTTCCTTCTATCCCAGATCCGTGAGTGGTAAAAGGATGAAAGGAGAAACACGCACTCGATTTATCGCAGTGAATCCGCCATTTGACAGTGTGAATAGGTGGTTGGGTTGACATCTTAAGCGAGCAGGTGGAAAGACGCTGCATTACTTAGACTAAGTATGCACTGGCTATGCAATCTTTTGCCGATCTTGCATTGATCGGACCACCTTTGTGATTTTTAATGAAACAAACTGACTGCGATTCCGAAGATGGTGGTTGCTTTGCGCAGAAGTAGAACTTGGATCACGTAGTGGTATATTATCTAGGACATCGCAAAATGCATTTAACTCTGGCGTGATGACGTAGTCACGTCGAATTAGCGCCGGTGTATACGGTGCCGAAGCGGCGCTGCTTGTTTTTGACAAATTACGTCGACGATCATTTGAATTATTTCTCTTGTCGCTCTGGCCGACTAGCACTACAACGACAATGTCCAACGTTGAAGACGGTTTCAACAGCGACGACGGCGGCCAGTCCTCACACCTACACCGTCAAGCCACCTGCACCGAAATCTTGGCTCAAGCTGGTCCGCTGCGGACACACCTTCACATCACCACCAGGGTACTTCTTACTTTAATTCCTCGGTCTCGCCATCGAGCACGCCATCTTACTCTGCCGCAGCACTCGTCCAGCACCAATTCTCATGCGTTCTTCGTCTGGCCACTCTATTCGGCGAGGACTTCGTAGTACTAGCGTTAGTTCCACTGCTCGCGGGTTTAGAGACGACGAGGCGTTTAGCGAGGCTGAGGAATATGGCGAAGAGACAGCGGATTCACAGAGGCGTAGCGCAGCAGGAAAAGCCGTTTCTGTCGATGATGAGCCACACGCCGATTCATCCGACGAGCACGAGCAGGAAACGGACGAAACGCCGCGGGACGACGAAGACCCAATTACGCTGAAAGAACGACAGTCCCTTATAAACGTCGAGCATCCTTTCGGTTTACCCATCTGGAAACCGGCATTGTACAAAAAATCCCGTTCAGTTACACGCCATGCCGACGCAGCGCTACACTCTATTCCTTCGCCCAAGCAGAACGCCATTTGTTGCCTGGAAACTTGTTCTGGGTCGTCTTTTTCGGTTGGTGGATGAGTATTGTCTGTTGTCTCGTCGCAGCGGTGTTATTTATTGTCCCGAGAGGCGGAAGACGCTATGCGAGTTTGGTTTTCGGCCTGGGCTGGTATATTGCGTGGCCGTTTGGCAAGTACGTCGAGGGTATCGCTGACGATGTCAAAGAAGAGGAGGAAGATGGCGATGGCGATGGCGAAGGAGATAGCGAGTCGAACGGAACGATCAGAGACGATACGCTTCGTCATCACGCTAGTCCTTCCTGGGTCCCGCCGACCGAAGCTACTTCTCTCCTCGCTGCATCTCTCCCAACTCCTGCTCCTGCCAAATCATACGGCGCTCTCTCCACGACTTCCTCGTCTTCTTCCATCGGCTACTCCAAATCTCCCTCTTCCTCCTCGCATCTCCTCGGCACAATCGCTTTTTGGCTTTTATTCACGAGCATCATCGCTCCGATTATGCTGGTCGTATGCCTCATCTGCTGGTTCCTCGTCCTCACTATCCCAATGGCCAAACTCAACTGGGCTCTCATCAAACACATGTTCGAACAGCCAGAAACTATACGTTTCTGCGCCGCCCCGCTTTCTGTCGTCGTCGAAGCCGATGCAGAAGCACCTCTTCCTACAGAAAACGCACAACCATCCTCTGATCCCGGCACCGGTGGTCCGTCTAAACGCTTCTCCCTGCACCACCCCCGCCTAACCAAAGGCCAACTCGCTCCACCCAACTTCCCTCATTCCACGCCCTACACGCCCGTGGTCCTGCTCTGCACGTACCGCGCCTCCGGGCTGCAGTACTACAAGTACACCCTCGGCGGCGTGAACATCATGTTCGTCAATCTCTTGTTCATCGTCTTTTTCGCCATCTTTGACTGGGCGGTCCTGTTATCCTGGGTCGAGGACCTCGAGCACGAAGGAAGGGAAATCCCACCGTTCTTGGCGGCTGTAGCGAGCCAGGGGACCATATTCGTGTTGAGTCTCCTTAGCGTGATACCGCTGTCGTATTTCATCGGCATGGCGGTAGCGAGTATCAGTGCGCAGTCCAGTATCGGGATGGGTGCAGTGATCAACGCGACGTTCGGTTCTATCATCGAGATTTTGCTTTATTCCATCGCGTTGGTTTCAGGGAAGGGAAGGCTGGTGGAGGGGAGCATTGTAGGGAGTTTACTGGCGGGGGTGTTGCTGATGCCCGGGATGAGCATGATGAGCAGCGCGTTGAGGAGGAAGGAGGTCAAGTTCAATGCGAAGAGCGCGGGGGTGACGAGTATGATGTTGATTATGGCGATTGTGGGCGCGTTGACGCCGACGATGTTTTATCAGACGTATGGGAATGTGAGTCCGCGGGTTCCTTTCTTTCTCTTTCGTCTCTTCATCTTTCATCTTTTCGTCTTTTTATCTTTGTCTTTTTATCTTTTTATCTTATCTTTTTTATCTGGTACTAACTACCTCCTTCTTCCCCCGTTCTTTCACCCGTCACGTAGTTCCAACTCGTATGCACAGGCTGTCCCCCCGTCGGCGGCGGCGCTGGCACCCCGAACAAACCCTGGATCTGCGACCAGTGCTACTACCAGCATCCGGACCCCGTGCACGATCCGTTTTATCAGAGCACCGTGAAGAGCCTGATGTATTTCTGTGCTGCCGTGTTGATCTTCGTGAGTCGAGTCGTTCTACATAGCTATTGCCTTTTACTGACCAATGTTTCCTCTTTCTAACGTTGCTTGTTGCTCGTTGTCGTTCTTTTTTCTTACTTCGTACCTAGTCCTACCTCATCGGCCTGTGGTTCTCCCTCCGCACGCACGCGTCGCAGATCTGGCAGAACCCGCAGCAGCTCCTGCATTCGAATGATCTGTCGGGGAGTATACCGATGCATAGGGATTTGGCGAATATGAATCGCACTGTGAGTTTTTCCTTCTCCTTCTAATCTCTCCTTCGGTTCTCTCTATCTCTCTCTGCGTGTTTCCTCATCACATCGCATTAACGTACATCTTATTTCATTCTTATCCTTGTCTTTTATCCGTTATCCTTAACCTCGTCTTTTTCGATCTTTCCTGTCCTACAGTCCCTCTATCACAAATTTATCCCGCCCAGCATCCAGCGCACCCTATCCCACCGCACCTCGAATCTCAATCTGGGTGGCGGGAAGAGTCCTCAGACGCCGGGCGCGAGCGGGAGGAGCCCTCGTCGCCACTGTTCCAGCGCAGAGTGATTTCGTATGCGCCTACATCGCTGGCGATACCGATGCCTACGTCTGGAGGCGAGCGGAGGGGAGCGCGGGTGGAGGGTCGGTGTCACCTGGAGGACCTGGATCGGCACTTAATGCTGGAAGCAGTGCCGTAGGAACAGCAGCTGGAGCTGGTGGTGGAAGTGGAAGTGGAATAGGAACAGGAGGAAGCGGAGCAGGAAGTGTAGGAGGAGGGCCATACACCCCGCTCATGGAATCCGTCGACCAAGCCGTCAAGAACACCTCGCTGCAGCTGCCGGAGACGAACCTGAAGCTGCCGGAGACGATGACGAGGGATGATTTCACGCGTGCGGTTGCGGTGGCGACTGTTTCTGCGCTGAGGCACCAGAAATATACAGCAGCAGCAGCATGGGTACGGACAAAGTCCCGCGAGGATGAGGGGGGTGAGTGTTAGTGGGGAGCATGCTGGCGGGATGGCGAGTGGAGGGCATGGAGGTGGGGGTGGGTGATGGGGGAGGACATGGAGGGCACGATGCGCCTAGTTGGAGTCGGTTCACGAGTGCGAGTGTGTTGTTGGGGTGTACGGCGCTGTATGCTATTATCGCTGGTATGTGTTTGTTTACTTGTTTCTTTTCCTCGAGATATTGTTTCTTTCGAGTGGAACTGTTGAACTGTTGAACTTTTTGAACTGACTGACGTGTTTTCGTTTTCGCTTCTTTTCCAGAAATCCTCGTCGACGTGATCGATGTCATCCTGGGCGACTCGGGCTAGATGAAAAGTTTCTGGGCGTGACGCTGCTGGCGCTGGTCCCGAACACGACGGAGTTTATGAATGCGATTTCGTTTGCGTTGAATGGGAATATCGCGTTGAGGTGGGTTTTTAACTTTCTTTTCTCTCCTAGATTCGAAACCGTACTGACCTCGTCTTTCCCTCCCTTCCCTCCCCCTCACCCTCCTTCCTTCCTCCCCTCACCTCACCTCGCCCACAGCATGGAAATCGGCTCCGCCTACGCCCTCCAAGTGTGCCTCCTCCAAATCCCCGCCATGGTCGCCTTCTCCGCGTGGTACTTCCCCGACCGGATGGGCGAAGTCGCGTACACGTTCTCGCTGATCTTCCCGCGCTGGGACGTCATCGCGTTGATCCTCGCGATGTTCCTGCTGACGTATACGTATATCGAGGCGAAGAGTAATTATCATCGGGGGAGTATCTTGATTTTGAGGTGAGACTCCTTTCCTTCCTCATTCCTCATCCTCTTTTTCTCCACCTGTTCCCCGCTTTTCTACGCCTTCTCCCCCCTTTTTTCTCCTTTTTCTCCTTTTTCTCCTCGTTTCTTTTATTTGTTCGTTCATTCATTCGTTTGACTGACTATTCCCGATCCAGCTACCTCGTCCTCCTCGCTGGCTTCTACTATGCTCCCCGCGCGGAAGACATGCATGATGAAATTGATCCTCATCAGATAGGCCTCGGGCATACCAACTCTTTCGGAGGCTCGTGCAGCAGTTTGATCATTTGACGGCTTGGGAGCATGTGCGGGTGTTTTTGACGAAGTGGGGAGTTGCGTGGTGATTGATGACCGACGACTGGCCCATCCGTAGTTGCCTGTGATTCCGAGTTGCATAGAGAATGTTAGCATTTTTTGTTTTTTGGCATGTAAGTATACACATCTTTGTTACTTGCGTCGTTCTTTTCTTTTTTCAAAGATAGACTGTTTTTTCCTTCTTACCCCTCTTTCGTCCGCCACTTTGGCTCTTAGCTCTTAGTGCATTCCTTATTACCAAGCCTGCTGTTTTTTTGTTCTGGCTGATTGTTTATTTGTTTCGTTTTACGTTTTCCGAAGGTTTGTTCTGTTCTCATTCCATCCCATTTCATTGCCCTTCTCTTCCTTTTGCATTATTTGCATTACACCCCTTCTATGGCCTCAGCGGAGGAGGGTATTCATGTATGGTATCGTATTTCATCGTTTGTTAATTGTAACGACCATGTAATGACCTTGACGAAGTGTTTTTCGTTATCACTTTCCTTTCTATCGATAATACACAGAGATTTTTTGACATCCTTGGTCTATGGGCTTGATAGCGTAGCAATATGTACTGGTGGTCAAATATATTGATTCCCAGGAAAGAAGGACAAGGAGATTGCAATGGAGTCATAAGTTCACTCGAAAGGGCATGATACACCCCAAATGAAGAACCCAAACAAATATTTCAAGCCTTGCCACTTAATTCAATTCTATAAGAGGAAAGTATGTTTCCAGTTGGTTTCAATATGCACTTAGGAGTGAGAGAAACATTAATAATTGTTTCTGAGCTCTTATGAGTGACTTAGAGCCTTAGATTCTTATGTTCCTCGAGTGACCGTGTGCATCGACTGCTGAGAAAAATACCGATTGCTCTGTATGCCCACGATGGGATGTCGATGTAGTCCATTATTGAACTGGATTTACTGGTATCGTGATAGAGGTAACGAGGCTTCTCATATGTGCAGTGATGGTCTGTTAGAGAAGATTAATGATAAGCTGAACAAAATGGAAAAAGAAACGCACATTCAAGTTCAGGACAGTCTTTGTCAGTCTCATCGTCCAATGGTTGCGCTCCCTATGGCGGCTCCGACTGCTTCAGACAAGATTGCGCTTCTCAAACTCGAGCTCGAAGCTCGAAGCCAGAAACCTTTTCATAAGCCCATCCAACAGGTCCGGGATAATACAACAAATTAGATAAGTACGTACGTGGGAAATTTTGAGAATAGGCGCTAAAGCAAAGATCAACGTGTTTTTCTTGCAGTCATGTCAAAATTAGCTTTCTTTGCGGGTGCCAACCAAGCCACTATTAATGGTGGTTCATTCACTAATGTGGGGGGAAACATTAATCATTACAACATTCGTGTTGATCCCCCAGACAACTTGGAAGAACTGGAGCATTCGAGTGAGTTGAATTTGCACTTCCATAGAATGCCCTAGCTCATTTGTCTCTCTAGTTTCCAAAGGCCTCAAAACACTCCGTCAAAAGGCTGTGCATAGTGCTTCTCACAGCGCCGAGCAGCGCTTCCCTCCTCCCAAATGTCATCCCGGTACACGGGCTCATGTTCTCAAAACTCTCAGGCGCTGGGTTAGAAGCAAATCCCAACCGACATCCGTATACTGGCTTTCTGGCGTTGGCAAATCGGCCATAGCACAAACAATTTCCGAGTCTTTCTCAAATAGTGGTCTTGCAGCAAGCTTTTTCTTTTCTCGCACTGACCCCTCCGGCCTCCGAAGTACACTTTCCCATTTCTTCACCACCATTGCCTATCAGCTGGCTATCTCTCCCTCATCTAGCCCAATCCTGAAGAAATTAATCACCCATGTTGTTTATAGCAGGCCAGACATCATACAGGCTTCGTTAGAAGCACAGTTTCAGGAGCTAATAGTCTGGCCATGCAGCCAGTTGTCCACTGAACAACTGAACATCCTTCCTTGGCTCATTGTAATTGATGGCCTGGATGAATGTGTAGATATTGCATCTCAAGAGCGCCTACTTTCTATCATTCGCCAGGCTAAAAGTGCTGAGGTTCAACCTCCTTTGCCATTCAAGTTCTTGATTTCCAGCTGGCCTGAGCCTCGCATTCAAAATGCTTTTACGCATAAAGAATTTCACCATATATTGGACTGCACTGAGCTTGGTGATTCTTTCCAGTCTGGAGTGGATATTGCAAATGTGAGCAATAGGTTTTGATCCCAATAGAAGGTGACAACCTTATCAGCGGGATTTTAGGGGGGGCGCGCAAACGGGGGCGGAAACGATCCCTTTATTCTAAGTACGGTAGCTAATATATATAGGTTAATCAATAACAAATACGGTAAAGTACGGGGCAGTGGGTAACATGACCGGGGGGGGCAGCTGAGACCCGAAACAACAACCGTCGGACCGGCGGTCCACCTTCAACAGCAAAGTATCTCAAAGATAAATTCAGCATGATTCAACGAGGACATGGATCAGCAATGGCCCATGTAGTGCATGACTTTCCTGGTAACCACATCATCCAACAGCTTGTACAACGGGCCTGTGGACAGTTTATCTATGCAGCCACTATTCTTAAATATGTGGGGGACTATCATGCACTACCCACTGAACAGTTGGAAATCATTCTGAATGTCAATGTCCCAGAAAACTTTGATTCACCATATCCTGATCTTGACATGCTGTACATGCTTATCCTGTATTCTGGCATAGATGAGCAGGATTACAAGGTTACCATGTCCATTCTTTCTCATATTATCTTCCACAGTTACAGCCGCATCGACGGCAGTGGAGATAATTATGATCACAGAAACTGCCCCTGCAGCTGCAACTTCTGCTCTTGCAGATCCTGCCGCAGCTTCTACCGCAGGTTCAAACATAATAACACGGTTAACACCAGCATCAACCACAGCATTATCATCGATCTCACGGACCACAACATTCCTAATAAAACCCACATCCCCTATGGTATCTCACTTTCTATAAAACCTGTATCTTGTGTGATGCTGGAAATTTTATTTTCTGTCAACAAAGGAAAAGTTGGAACATTGCTTTCTGGTTTGCATTCTTTGTTAAATATTCAAGACCATGATGGCATGGATATCAAAATGCATCATGCTTCCTTTAAAGATTTTCTAATAGATCCTAAACGGTCAGGAAGATATTTTGTAGATTCAAGGGGTGAAGCAATGGCCAAGTACCGAGCATTCTACCTTCTGAGTGGCTTTTCAATTACTGTTGCAAATACACTGTGAGTTGTCTACTAACTGCTTACTACCTGAACATACTATTTAACTAAAAGCTTGAAGCAACCAGCCTTCAGTATCATTTTTTCACTGGTTAGATGAAAAGGGGGACTCAATAAAAGATGTTGTATGGTATGAATACTGTTCACGGAAAATCAAGCAGCCCAGCAAAAGCCTTCTTGATGCATTAGACAAGATTGATACCCAATGGCTTGTATGTGATGGTTGGAAGGAAGGAGGACATCGTCCATACAAACAGTGGGCCATTGCAGTTGATTTCGCTGTACGGGTATTTTGGCTTGGGAAAGTATGGAGGCAAGGCGGGTGGTGGCCAAGATATCCAAGTTGACAGGGAAAACTAAAGTTCCCCTGGACTCTTAAACGCGCTATTTGCTGAGTCCATCAAACTTGCCGAGTCATGATTTACTGTGCGTTCTAGTACATACATAAGTAATTCATGGATAAAGTGCTTGATGTATATGGACAGTGGTCTGTAATATTGTAAACTAGTCATTTAAGAATTGAACGTCACTAAAATAAATGCCCAGGCTTTGTCTTATCATCGTGACCAATGATTACTTGAAGTTATTGAACAAAGTATTCCGAGTCATCAATCATATTTCCAGATGCATTGTGCGCAGCCTTGAAGTCTGAGATTAGGAAAACAAAAGTGAATAACAACAGCAATTTACTGGATACGGGCGAGGTTTAGGAGAAGGTGTATGAGGTGGGGAAACAGCCTTAGCATTGCCTTACCCCTTTGTAACTCCTTTCTGGCCTGGTTTCTTGCCTTCTTTAGACCCAACCTTGCCAGATGTATTGGAAGGCTGATAAGGCCAAATACAGTGTTCTTGGAGTCCTTGAGACACTAACCGTAAAAATTTTTCCATTGGACTCTTCTGGCTGAACTAAGTATCTAAAAACCAATGTATATGTATGATATATTTTCTCAAAAATTAATAAGGTGATATCTCACATCGTTGCAGAGATGTGGATAAAACTTTGATGTTTTTCCAAATATTTTTGGACAAAAACATATATTTCTCATCCAGAACATGATTCTGAGGCTTTGGGGGAAAATAAAGTTGCTGAAAATTTGAATATTCACTAATACTTGATTTTGAGATACTTTTCAATGAGCAAGGGAGCCCCCTGTGCTTTGGTTAAGCAAAATCGATTCAGCCATATACTTTGATGCGCCACATTTGGCGTGGCTCAAGGACTACAAAATGTGGGAAATAATACCATTTTCTCAATCTTTTTGTGTAACGTCCTGCCCTCTGTTTGCAAATATTGTGAGTATAAAAAAATGTTCTAAATTATCTTAAAGAAGTTCTCAAACACCTAGTTTAGCTCAATATTGGGCGTGACAAAAGCCGCAAGGCGTAATTGATGTTTTGGCTCAAGGACTCCAAGATCACTGTAAGGCTTTGTGGTGACCATTATGGATTAGCTCATCATATGAGCTTATATGAAAAAAGGTCCTTCTTATAGCATGTAGGCAATTTGCAAGACAGGCCTTGCAGCGGGGTAAGAATGAAAGTTTTATGGTCTTTGCTCTCTTCTACATGTGCCTCAACTATGTTTACTTGACCTCAAGCCTTGAAAGCTGGAAAAGCTTGGAGGTTGCCTGGAGGCCGGGCACCAGCTCCAAACCAGCTCAGCAGAGTTTTGAAAGATATATGACATCACGAGTAGTAGAGTTCCCCCATTCAAATGATCTCTCAGGTAGTCTACCTATATCAAGGGGGGAGCATGGTGCATCAGGAAAAAGTCCTAAAACCCAGGCTCCACAGAGACACCCCCCCAATCCTAGGCAGCCTGGGGCAACCTGAGGCAGCCTGGGATACCCAGGGCTCCCCAGGTTGTCCTGGGCTGCCCTGGGGTTTGTTGTAAATACTCGGCGCAGGGAACTGAATAAGCCGTGAGGCTTGAGAGATAGAAGAGAACTATAGATACTGGCTTTGGAGAGAGCCTTATATACTGTACATACTGTATAATATTGCTAATACAATGAGTAAGGATACGGACATATGAACATACCGATCTGGCTACCTAATCTCCGGAGTTGCCACATCGGCAATATACAACATGGTTGACCTGGGATGACCTGGGGGAGCCTGGGTATCCCAGGTTACCTCAGGTTGCCTAGGATTGGGGGGGTGTCTCTGGGGAGCCTGGGCTTTAGGAACTTTTTCCTGATGCGGTGGGGGACATGGAGGGCATGATGCACCTACTTGGAGTCGGTTCACAAGTGTAAGTGTGTTGTTGGAGTGTATGGCACTGTATGCTGGTATTGCTGGTATGTTACTGTTTTTTGTGATCTTTTCTTTTGATTGGAACTTGTGAACTTACTGGCATGTTTTCAGTATTTCAGAAATCCTTGTCAATGTGATTGATGTCATCCTAGGTGACTCGGGGCTGGACAGAAAGTTTTTGGGTGTGACGCTGTTGGTGTTGGTTCCGAATACAGAGTTTATGAATGCAATTTTGTTTGCTTTGAATAGGAATATCGCATTGAGGTGGGTCTTCTTTTCATTCCTTTCGTTCTTTCGTTCCTTTTTTGTTTTCTTTCATCTCCACTCCTCGTTATGAAAATGTTCTGACCTAGTATCTCCCTCCTTTCCTTCCTTCCCCCCTCCTTCTCCCGACGCCCTCAGACCTCCCTCACCTACAGCATGGAAATCGGCTCCACCTATGCCCTCCAAGTCTGCCTCCTCCAAATCCCCTCAATGGTTGCCTTCTGTTGGATAATAAAATAGAACACGATATTACCACTCGGGATAATATATAGCACAACGGCAGAATAGAGTGAAAAGCACAATATATTCCGTTTTCCCCCTACAGCACTGAGACAGGGGCAATCAGATGAGGTAGCATATATCTAGCTACTGCTTATATACTGGTAATGGGGGTGTTAGGAAATAAGTACGTTATTAGGCCTAAAATCGGCCTAAGGCCTGTAACCGTACATTTTGACACTTTTTATGTGTTATACAATGCAATAAGAGAGTTATACGGAGCCCGAGCATGATAGCTGTTGCCAAGGCAAAGAACTTAACAATAATACTCAGTGAGCCGTGAAGGTACGCCCACAAGCGTAGCCTAGAGCCAAGCTAGCAAGGATACCTGGGCTGCCCGGAGATGTAACGCTAGATTGTCAATCTAGTTATACCCAAGAGTGTAGACTCTCTAAACTACAGGACATCTCAAAGCGGGATAGGTACTAAGCCAACCCGTTACTCAAGGGAAGGAATTATGAGGGAAGGCATCCCTCGCACTAAGACCCCCAATGAGCTATGTTAAGATGTGGACTTTACAGTCCGTAACAATGGACCAGAACGATCCCGAGGCAACCGTAGAGATCTATTCGCGGCACCGGTTGCAACCGTGAGGACGGTAGAAACATGCTTAGCGGTCCTACGGAAAGCTACGCGCCGGGATAGCCTTGGCAAATCGAAACATTTGATCTTAGAAATCATACACGGAAGGTCTTATCCATTAAAGCCGACTATCGGGAATCACTTGTACATACTCAGCGCAGTTGCTCAAGATTATCATAAGTGGTGTTGTTGGAAAGCTAGATAACAGGCCTTCTCGAGAGAATGTTAATCACACTCAGGATGGACAGAACTATCCGAGGAATAGAATGAAACTCACCCAAGGGAAACCGGGCGGCGAGTGATCATGAAGCATAAAGGTACTCCTGACCCCGGAGAATTGTGGAGTAATCGGAGAAACCTCGCTCGGATCAAAACACTTTAAAACTATGTTAATCCCCACGAAATCATATTTTACCTCTGATATATACCCAAGAATGGACTATTTCTTTATTGTGTGTACCATATATAGGCTGGAGTTTCCTTTCCGAGCCAGATTCCTCTGTTCCACTCTCTTTCCGTCTCTCTCCGTATCTGTTTCATCTATTTTTCGTATTAAACTCTCTCTACTCAGTATATAAGCCAGATATATTTATTCAATAAGACAAGTTACTTGCCACCTCCCCTGTACGAGATTGGTTGTGTTCCTTCACCTCAGAGGATCTTTCCCTCGATTTGTATGGTAGGAAGTGAGCTCTGTAGAACGTCCTCGGGACTAGTAGCGTGACGCTTCTCTACTTAACTACGAGTTGGTTGTTAGTTTCTTCACCTAGTAAGTAGCTGGTCACCTCTCTATGTGTTCCTGTGGAGAAGTGTTAGTTGCTTCCCGAAGTTGTTAGCCAGTCTCGATGCTTTACCGCGGAGTGACTGATAGTTTCTTCAAGGAGTTTGATTTACTGTCATATTACTTGCTTGGCAGAATTTGGCCTGTAATAGAATTTCACAAACTTCCTTCGGCCCACTTGAGAATCTGATCGAGTCTTGAGCGTGTGAGTTCCCTCGAACTCCAGATGAACCTTAAATCTAGTTGCTTCCTTAGAGGGGACGGTTTCTAGTAAGGAATTATTTGGCTCCAGAGTGAGGGTTCCTTAGTCGACTTCCCTGTGAAGTTAGGTGAGCCACTAAGATTGTGGTACGAGTTCCTAGTGATTAAGTTCACTCACAATATCATAGCTTGGCCCAGAGTTTGGTCAAGGACTTTACGGCGTCACAGCAGCTAGTGCCAGAGTTTGCCTAGGAGAATCTTAGTTTCGTTGTATTGGTTTTGGACACATACGCATTATTGGTTTTGGTTTGGTTATATTGATTCGGACATCCCGACGTTCCCTCGTACATATGTACACCCAGCTGGGCTTCCCTCGACTCAGTTCTAAGAGTTGTCCAAGCTTAGTTACCCATGTTAACGCAACAGTCTTGAACCTGGAGCAACCGCGTGCATATCTCCGATACTATCAAACTTTCCCTTGGGGTATCTCTGACAACCCGCCCTCGCTCCCTTACATATCGATAGTCTGGTTAGGTGCAGTAGTGTTTTTGTTAGGTTGTTTTATAGCACCTTTCACACACCTACACGTAAATACCCAAATAATGTGTAAGTACGTGTCAATAATGAGTGTGAGATAACTATGAGCTTGATCAATCATAACAATGATACTGATATCTTGTGATATCCAACACCTTCTCCGCATGGTACTTCCTTGACAAGATGGGCAAAGTTGCATACATGACCTTCCCCCACTGGGATGTCATCGCGCTTATCCTCGCAATGTTCCTGTTGATGTATACATATATTGAGGTGAAGAGCAATTATCATAGGGGGAGTATATTGATTTTGAGGTGGGTGTTTCGAACCTTTTCCTCTTCCCTCCGCTTTACTACACTTTTTCTCCAACTCAATGGTGCTCCATGATGCTTGGAATATAATCTTGGCATTTGCTCAGTCAGAATTGGACTCTTCCGCAGGCAGAGAGAGAGTTGGAAGTACTTCTTGGAATGGATTCCTACAATCACAGGGATTGGGCAGCAGAGCTTGATGCAGTGATGCATGCAGAAGGAGACATTGAGATGGCTGTTGGCGCAGTGAAGGCCCTTATGCCTGATTTTGATGCCTCCGCTGATGAAGTCTCAATGGAGCAATATGCATGATCCAAACAGCTTCAACAAGCAGAGAAGGATCTTTTGAGTCTGTACAGGCTTTGAAGGACTGAAACCGCATTCAAGGTCAAATTCCATCACTTGACAATATTATTGACCCTGCCATCGAATGTGAAGATGCCAACTCGGAAGAAACCAAATTTTGCAGACGGAGAAGAGGAAGAAGTAGAGGAGGAGGAAGAAGGACCACAGTTCAAGCTAGATAGGAGGCCGGCACTTGATGCGGCAGAGCTTCTTTCAACAATTTGCTCTAACTGTGGGGATTTGGAGTGTTCTTTAGAGCTGAGCCAATTTCTCAACAAGTTTTGAGGCGAAATTAGACAGGAAATGGAAGCATCAAACATCAGGAAAAGCCGTTTTTGCCTAGGTGACCCCAGAGTGGCCTAAAGCAAACTAGGTGACCTATGAATCCTATGCCATCCTAGGAATTTGGGCTCGTCCCTTGCCAGTCAAGGCTCTTGAGGATTCCCTAGGGCATCCAGAAAAACACCCCTATGCCAAGGATGATTCACATCTTCCTGAGGAGCTACCAGGTGGTCCCAATGACCTGGAAGCTCTAGATTTCATAGGCTGCCAGGGGACGAGCTATAATTCCCTCAGTTTCTAGGCAACAAAGGAGACCCAGGAGAGTACTTTTAGGCTATCCTCAAGATGTCCCTCAAGTAGCTTTTGTAAGCTTCAGGTGTGGCTAAAGAACAGTCAAGGAGCCTGGAGGATAATTAGAATACCTCTGAGGTATCTCTTGAGAGGACAATACCTATCAGAGGTTACAGAGAAACATCCTTTGATTATTACAAAGGTTCCATGTAGAGCTTTCAAAATGACTTCGGAAAATTCTTAATACTCTGTGAGCAGTTGAGGTTTGTGAAGAAGAAACTGACTTGCCTCTTGTCCTGCCCAGGAAGCATCCCTAATGCCTCTGTGAATGCCTCAGATATATCTTCAAATAGCTATGGCTGCACTTGAACTTTCCTACAGTACCGTCCAGAACGTCCCAGGAATGTCTCAGGATGTTCTTAGGCTGTCCCAGGGATGCCCTGGGCTGTCCCAGGAATGTCTCGGGATGTTCCTAGGCTGTCCCAGGGATGTTGTGGTCTGCCTTCAGGCTGTCGTGGAACGTCTCTTCAAACCCCCAGACATACCTCAGAACAGCTATGGCTGAGCCCCGACTTTCAAACAATGACCCAAGGAAGCTCAACAGAGCTGCTGGCAGTTTTAAATTTAGTTCTGAAATCATTTTTGCTTTCCTGAAATAAGCGACAGCGGGATTATTCCTGTACTCAAATAATATTTGATAGGACAATATATATACAGCAGAATGAGCAAATGCAGATATGAAAGGCGAATAAAGCAAATGATGAATGGAGCAGACAGTGAATGAAGCAAAAGGAAGATGCAAAGAGTAGCGAAAAACGACTGAATATTTTGTGTCACCGACCCTCATTGCTTCCAGCCATTGTCTTGGATCTTAGATTTCTCTGCACCCCAGTGTTCCCAGCGCTTTTTGCTCCTCTGGTGTTTTTTCGCCCTTTGGGTTTCTTCCCTCCCACGTCTTGTTCTTCCACCTTGCCAGAATTCCTGCTCGTGCTCGGGGATTGTATATTTCCCTCCTTTCCATCCGCATCGTCGTCACTGTCAAGCTCTATCATGTCTTATAAATCCGTTATCCCCATCTTGCTCCCAATTTCCTTCCTAACATCCAGTTTTGGGCTATTGTCTGGGCGATGATCTGATCCCTCCGCTTTCGACTCGATGCTGAAAGCTCCACCTTCCTCCGCCCCAACAATGGGCACCTTGGGAGTTCCTGTGTCTTCACTGTCGAACACCACGCCAAACCCCTTGTCTCCAGCATTGGACCTGCGGCTGCCACTGTCGCCGGGCCCCTTACTATCGCGGTTGGACCCTTCGTCAAACCCCTCACCCTCATGGCTGGACTTTCCATCCGAGTCCTTGTGTTTGAGCTTGGAGCCCTCATTGTCGTTGTCGTTTCCGCTGCCGTTGTCGCTGCCGTTGCCGTTGTTGCTGTCGTCGCCGTTGTTGTCGCCATTGCCGCTGTTGTTGTCGCCGTTGCTGTTGCCTTCACCGTTGTCGTCGCCGTTGTCGTTGCCGTTGCCGTTGTTGCCGTTGTCGTCGCCATTGTTGCCGTTGTTGCCGTTGTCATCGCCGCCGGACGCATGGTCAAAGCCCTCGCTGTCTCAGTTGGGCGCTTCATCGGACTCAGCGCCCTCACTGTCACGGTTAGACTCTGCGTCAGACCTCTCGCCATTGCTTGAGTTTACCACGCTCCTCCTCTTGGGATCCGGTTCCCCCTTCTTGCTCTTAGCCGCCTTCCTCAAGTTCTCCTCCGTTTCGCTCATCATCTTCCCTGCCGTCTTCACCTCTTTTGTCACCTTTAGCTTTATCGCATTCTTGTTCTCTGCCTTCTTCGACGCTATCTCTGGAATCCTCGCCTCTGGCTTCCGCTTTGTCGGCTTCTCCTCCCCCTCTGTTGGCTTCTCCTCCCCCTTCGTTGGCTTCTCCTCCTCCTCCCTCTTCTTTGCCGGCTTCGCTGGTTTCTTTGCCCCCTCCTTCTTTTTCGGCGGCTTTGTTGCTTTCTTTGTCTCCTCGTTCTTCTTCGCTGGTTTTTTCGCCTCCTCCTTCTTCTTCGCCTCCTTCTTCTTCTTCTTCGCTTCCTTCTTCTTCTCCTCGTCCTTCTTCTCCTCACTTTCTGCAAAAGATGACAATGCGTCATAATCGAATGTTTGAACAGAAAGAAGCGAATGACTGGGTGCTCTAAAGCGTCATTACATATGAGGGCCTAGCTAGATAAGTGCGACCAACAACTTACCTCATTCTTTCATAAGTTTTTTTTCTCTAGAAAATCGAAGTATGCCGGAGAGTTCACCCGAATCCTGTCAATGCTTTCCCATATGGCGTTGTATCTACAGCAAAATTATGATAAAGCGAGTTAGTGACAGTAAACCAATGGACTGTTGTTCACTGACTGATCCCTGAGATTTTCTGCTGAGATATGTATACTCTGCCTCATTCCACTCGCATGCTCCGTTATACAGTGATAGATCTGCAAATGAGGGTTTGAGCAGGTCGACAAGAAGTTGAAACAAATACTGTCGCCGTCACTGCAGCTATCAGATGTCCTGGCACACGTTGGAGTCGATGCAGTTCTGTAGTTATGAGGCGATAAGTCGTCTTATTTTGTGCGTGTCGACTAAGAATGCACGAAGGATTTGGGCAATGAGCAAAGAATAGAAAGGCTTTCCCGACTTCCTTTCCTGAATAAAACAAAACCAGTGACGAAAAAGATAGGGAAAAGACAAAAGAATTACCTTGAAGTCGACACCTTCACAGTGGTATCGGCCTTCGCCCATCAGCCAGTTGGCCAATTCCGCCTCAAGAAAACATTCTTAGAGCAATTAAAGGAAATAAAAAGGAAGAAGCCTTTACCTGAGGCCCTCCCTCATCCACTGAGCTAAAACCAAAATAAGGATCCACAAGTGTTCTGGTCTGTTGCGCTAAGGCATAATGAACATCGGATTTGCTATAAACCATCTGGTAGGAGGTTTTAGAATGGGAGCATTGGAAGAGCAGAAGGAATTCACCCAGCGTAGCAACTTATCCAGTGCCTGAGGATCCTTCTTGGTCTCACGTAAATCCTCGAGTATCCGGTTATCATCACCTTGCTGCAAAACCAACTCCTCTTCCAGTACTTCCCAGGCAAACATCTTGTCAGAAGGAAACATATCCAGAAGGCAGATCGCCTTTCTCACCGCCTGTTTACTTATCTTTGCAAGCGCATCGGAAGCAAGATCGCTTTGAAGGACTTTTGCCCTGGTTCCATTCTGTTTGTTCTTGTTCTTGTTCTCCTTCGTCACGTCCTCGATAACCATCTGAAGAAATGGAACATATGTACATTAGTGGAAAAATCAAAAGAAGTAGATTTTCGCTCACATCATCTCCTTCATCTCCATCGTCTCCATCGCCTCCTTTGTCTCCTTCACCGTATTCCATTGTAATGTTGCTGTCTTGGAAGCGTCGAAGCGGAACGATGGCGATGTAGCACATTGTGGCGCGCGAAACCGATAACCAGACGGCGAATGAGAAGTGTCGAAAAGGAAGAACAACGACAAGGCGCTTCGCACGACGATTAGGGTCAGCAAGATGCACAAGAAACAAAAGGGCGAGAGTGAAACTGGTCTTGGCAAGAGAACAAAAGGCAGCGCGGAATTAAGGAGAGGCGGGCAGCGAAAGAACCAGCTGCGCGGGATATGACACAAAAAAAAAGTCAAAGATTTCAAAGAAGACTTGTCTTCGCGATGGGTAAGGGCGAGGGATGCTCTCAATACAGCGGGGATGTGGAGAATCGTCTCATCTCCTTCAAGGTCCAAGGAAATAGCGAAGAAGTTGTCGACACACGTTAGCAGGGTTTAGCAGGGCCCAGAGGCCCTGCTACTTGTAAATTGGGGATGCAAGCACAAAGTACACTGCGTACTCTGCCCTGACTTCCCTTCCCCTCCCATGCCAAGCAGAGAGCGTTCCGCTGAGCTGGGTGCACTGGGGTAATACGATATGCCGCATTGGTATAGAATATCGCCGCCTCGCACCGGGTAGGGACAGTAACAGCGGCGCAGTGGCTGCAAATGTTCACCACTCTGTAGGAAGATTGGTTGCATCACCACTGTTCAGGAGTAAACATTGGGTTTCCAAAGAAACGATATATTTTGAACTAATCTGAACAAGTCGAGTACACTCGAGAGTAGCAGCCAGCTGCTTTTCTTGTGCAATGTATGAGGAAATGGAAGATCGGTTGCATCACCACTGTTCAGGAGTAAACGTTGGGTTTCCAAAGAAACAATATATTTTGAACTAATCTGAACAAGTCGAGTACGCTCGAGAGTAGCAGCCAGCTGCTTTTCTTGTGCGATGTATGAGGAAATGGACAACGGATTGAGGAGAGGCGTCAGAGAAGTCGCTCGCCCCGGCGCTGCTAGCGGACTCCGCCAATTCGTCTGGTTCGGCCACAAACTCTGAATCTGAATCTGAAGCATCGGATGCTTCGCTCTATGAGATGAGGGTGGCATCAGGGATATTCTCGTTCTTAAGACAGAAGAGGTACATACCTCCACTCCTTGGGTAGTGCTGCACAGGAAGGTCCAACTCCCTTGGAAAAACTCATACGGTGATTCGTTGATATGCTTCATGATAGGATCCCAGTTCAAGTTGACAGGACCTTCAGCCATTGCAGTGTCCACAGAACTTTTTTTCGAAAGACGCGATTAGCACCGACTCGATGTAGAAAGTAAATCAACTCACTCTAGCCAATTTTTGACATTGTCCGTTGACGAGCTTTGAGATTAAGTGGATATGCAACGGTAGCTTGGTAAAATTCTTGAAAATCAAACACAGATCAAATTGCTTGAGACTGTACTGCACACGCTCAAGTGAAGCAATCTCTATGTCGGACAGAGTGACAAACAAAAATAGAGGATCCGTGAGATGAATTAAGCAGTCTGTTGTAGGCTAGTCAAACGGAAGTACGGAAGGGGACACCTTCGAAAGCCAGTTCTCAGAAAAGAATGTCAAGCTCCAGTGTTTCTCCATTCTGCGGAATCTCAAATGAGATGAAGCAGTGTGCAAGTGAGGGCATGCGACTTACAGATGAGGAAGCGGCTTCTGCGGTCGCCTTAATTTCCTTGTGTAAGATTTACCTTCGCTTCTGTTCTTGGTGCTACATCTCAATTTCATCCTCGTCATCGGTATTTATGCTTCCTGTTTCGTCAAATTGAACATCTGTAGCCTCACGGAAGAGTTGGACATCCTGGAACAAAGGTAAGCTATACATAACATAACAGAAAAAATGTAGCTGACAAATGTTTTCTTCTTGTCGACAAGAATTGGGGATCTAAGGTGCACATGAACAATGACGAGGCTGAAAGAAAAGGTGTTTGATATTGTTGAGTAGCACGTCTACACCGTATTAAGTTAATAATGTCAAGCAATATTTCAAGGCAAGTACTCACTGACTTTCTGACCCATTGGAGATTGGTATCGAACGCTGTTCCGATGGATTTCTACTTCGCCCGGAAGCCTTTTACCATCTGGAGCAGACAACAAGCAATTCTTGCTCGATAACATCGATCACTTCCTTCTTCTGCGCCTCCCGTTTGTTTATGTCCCTTTTCAGCGCGTTGATTTGTTTATTGATCGAGTCAAAACGATGTCCATCCGTTGAACGGTATGAGATTGACGGAACAAAGGGAGCATCGGGATCTTCAACGGCTACATTTAAAGGTACTTATTACTTACCAACGACTTGACCCAGCGTCTGGAAATAGATTCGAAGGTAGGTAAAATCACCTTCGCTGGATTGTCCTCTGCAAGTAAAACATTTTAGTCGGATTTTTCAGGCGGATGGATACAAGATTCGAACCTGTGCGGATGGCAGTAGCTTGTGCAACAATTCGGCTCAACGGCTTCGAATTCCACAGCACGCATTCCTTCTCGCACAAGGAAAGTGTTGCCATTGTGAATGGGACGATAGGCTTTTGCAAAATTAGTTAAAAATGATTGTTGAAGCGAATACAGCAACGTGCATTGATGAAAGTATGGCTTCAAGTACATGTCGAAGAATTCTACACTCAACCTCTCAATAGAGCCGTCGAAAAGTAAGATATGCACACGCTTCCCGTGTTTGATAACTAGCATAAAGTTGATTCCGTTTAGGAGACACCGAATCTCCCACTTCTTGTAGGTTGCGACCATCATGTCCACCTGTGAGCCGAAGACTCATATGAGATTTAAGATTGTCGGAGCCTCTAGTCTATTCTGATAAAGCGTTTAAAGGGGAGAAAAGTACTGGTAATTGCGTCAGCTAGGGCAATGGTAATAAGAAAAGAAATTGTACGCACCTACTAACAAACACTTTTTGCAACATCTATGAGGGAGAAGCACTGGAAGGCGGTGTAACATCCACATTGACAGAGCGCACTAAAGAAGGATGGAGCTTTTCAGCGATAATGGAGCACAAAAGCAAGAAATATGTACCAAGTCTATTATTTTCTTTTTCATGTTAAATCATTGTTCTTATGCTTGTCACGCCGCAAACGCACTGCAACATATGTTTTTAAAACTCCTGATACCTTCGAATTTGGGTCTACTATAAATATGGCACTGCAAGTGCTGATCACAGCTCAAGTCATAGCTACGCATTGGCTACGCATCCCAGGCAAGTATTTAGCGTGATATGGGGCCCCGGCAGTTCCTAAATGGGACCACATTGGTTATACTACCGCTACCACTACCAATACCATCAGCAAAATGTACAAAGAAAAATAGAACTATAACAGACCCAGTCATCATCCCGCACGAATTCTAATAGCACTACTCGCAAACCTTCACGTCTATCCAAATTCGCTAACGGCTCATAAACTTTGCGATCGACTGTGCCGAGCGGAAACTTGAGAATAACAGACCGTATGCAGCCTTGTCCCCTTGACATTGCTGCAGACCGCTCTGAACCCAGTGGAAACCAGCGTGATTGAACCATTGAAACAAGTTCAGAGTGGCTGCAACAGCTATCAGAAGACAGGTAGAGACTGTGTAGTTTCGGAACAAGGGAGATATCATCCCAAACAGTGAGCGCTGACATCAGCTTTAAAGTGACTGGACTTTGTCTCTGATGATTGCGGTAAATTGTGGCGGCTTCCTCAATTTCGAGGGAAGTTAGAGATGGCATGAGATGGAGGGTTCGTAGAAGGTTATCATCAGTTAGAGATATCCTTTTGATAACAAATGCAGTGATCATGCATTCTGATCTCGACACGAAGGATTCAAATGCCTCGGTTGACCACTCCTTGCCACCATCAACCACGAGCTCGGCCAGAGAAGGAAAATTGAAGGAGAGAAATAAAGCCTCTAGTGAGACTATATCTCTTGTAGCAAGTGAAGTGATGTTGGGGTATTTGCTGGCTTTCTCAAGTCTGATAGAGTCTTCTATGAAACTGATCTCGAGAAAAGTCAGAGAAACGCAGCAATCCAGAACTTTCTTCAATGTTTCCAGGGACTCTAAGTGTCCGTCGACACAAAATTTTGTAATCTTTTGGCAGATGATGGTGGGGATTGGCAGTAGAGACGTTGGTTCAACAAAACCCCGAACTGTACAAAGTTTTGGGGAAGTTTCGAACCGACAAAGATCGGCGGCACTGGCACCTTTTCCACCACCGATATCCAGCTCAACAAGAAGGGGAAATTCAAGGCCAGAGAGTATATTATAACCAGAGATTGAATTATCTCCAGTGTATCTGAACATCTTCCAATGATGACTTTCGTTTGTGAGCATAGTTAGGCCAGGAAAGGTAAGAGGGCCATGCCAGTGAAGGGGCTGTGTACCCTTTGCAAGCAACGTTATGTTTAACAGAACCTGATGAGATTTCTCCAGAAACCCGACGATCCTATCTGAAAAGCTAGCCACTGAACGTTCAGGCGCTCCCCAGTTTTCCGGCCTAGAAATGGTTGTCTCTACTGTTAAGTTGGACCAGAGTTTCGGTAATCCTTTTACGATTCTGTACCAACGATGACAAACGGAACCTATCGCGATGGCAGGGAGAGAGGTGTAGCAGTGGCTCTTCAGATAATTTTCTGCGCATGTGTACTCCATAATTATTGCTAATATTTCGTCCGGCACCATCCAAAAGGGAGATGGCAAAAATTTGATTTTTTCTCTCTGCTTTCGCGGTATCTCCATTTCATGGCCAAGGTTACGTCGGTCAGAAAACAGAACCTCGATTTGAGCATCAAGTTTCTCCATCTGAGCCTCGACGATTTTGATGTCTTCATCCATCACATTCGATACCAGTTGAATTACTTTTCGCGCCTCTGAAACGACAGAGGGGCCCGAGAAAGATCGAAGCTGTTCGTTTATGTCTTTATCGTCAAGCTTTAAACAAGCTCTGTGAGCTAAGTGCTGTCATGGGTTGAAACAAATGAGCGCTCAAGGGTGAGAAATAGCATTCTCTTTAACATTGTATTACAACTCCAGTACACTTGCCTGTTGTCCTTGAAAAAATGCAACCTTGACCGCGAAGCCCTTGAGAATCCCTTGAGAAACCCAAAAAAGATCTATGTTGAAAGTAATTTGAAAAAAAAAAAAGGAATGGTCCAACCAGGACTCGAACCTGGGCCTCACGGGACAGTCTTCCGCCGTCCACTACCGCCATGCGCGCTAACCACTACACCATTGGACCGATGTAATTATTTCTTTTGCAGAGATATTTGACTGCTCCGAAGCCAATGAAAAAATTGATACCAACACGATTACTTTTTAGCGTACTGATTACGAAGGTCTTCCCATATAGAGAACATCTGAAGCCCATTTCCCCACCTGGCTTTTCGATCCTCCTCTCTCTTCATCTTCATCTCAGGCGTCGCAGCTGCCATGAAGTCTTTATCGGACTGGAAGCCGTTGTAAACCCAACGAAAAAGACCTGAAGACGAATACTGAATAATTGAGTAATGTTCTTCTCCAGGTTGAATGGGCACATTCGAGTGGGTCAGCAGTGCGGAGGGAATGAGAATCGTAGATCCAGGAGGAAAGCGTATGACAAGACCAAGGTCCCAGAGAATCATATGCCCGCTGCGATCTGGATCAAAGTTACCTAGAGCAGTGATAGCACACCATCCGAAAGCAAGGTTGTGGCAGTCAGTATGAGGCCAGGTGACTGTACATGGGCCGAGGTTAAAGGAAACGCCTGCGAAAACACCGTTGAACCATCAAGTAAGTCTAGGATTGGAAGCAAAAAGGTTGTTGAGGTTTTTGTTGTACAATCCAAACAGATTCGCCGCAAAGCATTGGAAGATGGCTATAGAAGAAAACAATTAGAAATTAAATATCAATAAAAGGAGGGAGTAGCTTACAGTTTGCAAACCCAACAAGATGACGGAAGCCAAAAGATGCAATAAGGCTGACAAGGATGGCACAATTGGCTACACCATAGAAAGCCATTGTACCAGGTCTCTGCGGTTGAAAAATTAGCCGGGGATGGGATGGAGAATCAGCGCCTATACCTTACTACCCCCGCCAAACGATGTACCTACAGCAACCGAAGGAAACTTCCCTCTTTTATGAGCTTCCTGTTTCTTACTGAACGTCATACTGCCGCGAGCATCTTTGATTTGGGCTGTAAGTTCGGTCATAACTGCATCCCAATTATCATCCCTAGGTTTGCCAGCAAGAACTGCGATGATACGGCCTGCTTTATCTACGACAACATAACAATCCCTAGAGCAGTTTGTGCTGCGTAAGCAAATAAAACAAATTCGAAGGCATGGACCCACTCACTTTCCATTCCATGGAACAAGCTCCAGGTTATATTCCTCACCAGTAAGCGCAGCAACGTCTGGAAGTATTTTCTCAAAGATTTGCCTGAGCCCCGACCATGCACCCTTGTTGACAGGAAGGTCTTCAGTGGAAAAAGAATCGCCAGCGCTGAGGGTTTGCGCCTCTGCAGCACGACGGCGTGCAACCTCTTTCAGAGCCTTCTGCAGAAGAGGTTGGGCCGGCTGATCAACCTTTCGTTTAACGCTTTGCTGCTCATGCTTTCTTTGGGTTTTTCTCTTCCTTCGAGCTGCCTTCCCTTGATCCAGAGGCAGCTGAGCAGCATCCCCTCGAGGAGGCTTCTGCGGGTCAGGCGCTGGTGCTTTTAGGGCATCGCTTTCTGCGGTGTGAAGAAGCGGATGAACGAGCCCAAAAGATGGAAGCGGGAAAGCGCCGGGGTCGCCCTCAGGAGAGGGAGGCGCGCAGCTCCCAGGGGCAGAAGAGAACGAGGTTTCATCGCTGTGCACAGAAGAAGGGGCGTGGGCGACAGAGGAGAACTCGTAGCAGCTGCGGTCTCCTGCAGCAGAGGACGCTGGAGGCGAGCCGTGGCTAGCGGCGGAAGGTGGAAAAGAAGGTGCGCCTTCGACGCAATAGTCGCAGTCATTGCAGTCGCTCTCTAGGTCTACGTCGTGGTCGCCTTCGTCGTCAGAGAGGGAGTCGATATACCGGTCAAGAGCCAGAGACACGTCGTACTCCATAGGCCCGCAGATTGGCAGGCCGGGAGAAAGCGCATAGGCTCTAAACTCTTTTCCTGAGTGTACTGTGAGGTAGAAGTAGTCAGAAATGCAGTAGAGAATGCGACGAGGATAAGTCGGCTCGGGGCGTTAATGGTAAGGAGGTAGAAGAAGAAAGAAAAAAGGCAAAGCAGCAATCCGCCAGGCCACAAAGACGAGCCCTCGGGGTATGCTTGCAGTGCGGGTAAGGTAGTAGCAAAGACGAATGAAACAACAGGAGATGGTATTACATTGGGTCGTCATCCCGCGGGCCTGAATGTTAAGGAGAGAAAGTATAAGCAGAAGTACCAGATGTAAGCGCATAGCGCAACCTGAACGTTGAAGGGAAGCGGTAACTCCCGCGACAAATAGGAATTTATTATTGTGCATCACGTGGTATGTGCATGAGCGCTCAGCGTTGACGTTAACCAAGTTTCGAAAGCTTTCTTATAACGGCAAGATCGATACTTCTCCCAACCGACCGCTGTCTCAGTGAAATTGACAATCTCTTCATCTGAGACATCCCTGATTTGTCTAAAGATCTATGTATTTCCGGCCAGGAGTCGGAGGTCAAATGATGACAAGATAAGTATCGAACTACGACGACCAAGCGACCAAATTGCGGCGTTTACAACGAGTGTTTTTAACCATCGCATCTTCGGCTAGAAGGGCAAAAGGAGGGAGCCTATAATTCATACAACTCCTAGACCCAGCGACTCAGCGACTCAGCGGCTGAGAGTTCCGAGCGGTTGTTGATCCCTTCACAAGTCAAGCAGAGAGCGCTCTCAGATTAGTAAACGGAAATGTATTATAAGATAGGATACACACCCCTTGTTATGCCTTTTCCGTTGTTCATCGACTTTGGCCTTCGTCACTGCCACCAACCACATATGATTGTGAGGAAATGTCGACAAAGAGATATATGTGAACGACATGTAAAGATGTAAGGAAATGAAGTGTGCGTCGCTTACTGTAGAGTCACCTTTTCTGCATCGAAGAGGGTGAGACGTACGCATGGATATAACCGAAGAATGTCGAGTGGATTTTTCTGTAAAGAGGTATGGGATACCACTCGAGGAAGCAGAGAAATGGCACCACTGACCCTGATTAGTCGTCACAAGGGAACATCACTTGAGATCAAGATCTGGTGACCAGAAGAAACATCAGCGTTCTAGATCTCGACGTTCGTAGTGGTAGCGTCATTGCTGAGCGATGAACATCAAAACTCAGGTGCGAAATGGAAGAGATAACAAACAAGTAATGAAAAGAAAGCGAGATTGGCATTACGCACCAGTGAGGTCGTGAGCTAATTGTGCATCCATTGCGTCGCGTGGATGAAGTTTATCAGAGTTGGTAGCCTTTTCCGATAAAACGCTTGGGGTGGAGAAAACAGTAGACCGTGTCAGCTACAGTAATGACAATCAAGATTGAAAGAGATTGTGCTAACAAACGCTTTGTGCCTGAGGGACACCTGTCGCGGAAACACTGGATACACAGCTGGAGTTGTCTGGAGGCTCGGCAGGAGGATCCCCTCATCCACATTGACAGAGCGTACCGGTGAATCCATGTCTACATCTAAAGCTTTTCAGCGATAAGCAAAAGCTAAAGCAAGAAAGATGTCAAATGTGCGAAAGCTTACTGTAAGCCTGGGCTTACCACAGTTTCTATAATGTGCATATATAGTGGCCAGTGACATTCAAAGTCACCGGCCACTATATATGCACATTATAGAAACTTGGTAAGCCCAGGCTTACACTTATCAGTGACAAAAAATCTCTTTCAGTTTCCAGGAAGGCCAGCGATTGGTTGAAATCAGGTTCAGAAGTGTAAAGAGTGTGCAGGCGAGGTGGAAAGAGATGGCTGTCAGTGTCATGATGATGGTCGACAACTGGAAATGGCAGTGAAATTGAAAGAGTCCAAAATCGCGTGAAAATTATGTTGTTATAAGCTTTCGTGAGGAGAAGGAGAATATGACACGCATTGGACAGTACGCAAAGCAACTCATCTTCCAGTATAACATAGCCATTTCATAACTCACAAAGAAAATTACTTTGAGTCACTGCCAAAAGAAATCAAAATACGAGGCCATAAGTCCTGGTTGACGGTACGGTCCAACCAGGACTCGAACCTGGATCTCACGGAGGTCTATCATCAAGCCATCGTGCATGTTAACCTCTACACTATTGGACCTTGGTAGTACTTCTCTACATTAGTACTAATAAGATCATAATCATGTTAGGGTAGAATTAGATAGGTAGCTGTAACAGCTAGTCTTTACGGGCATTGGCTAGTACCATCCCTGCGTTGGCCTCGTAGTTTACCTTCTTTACCGGAGTCGAGCTCGCCGCCTGCGTCGGCGTAGGGACCTGTATGGGACTGGCACTTTCAGCTGGCATGGGCTGTGTAATATCGTATTACAGTCCAAAGGAAGCTCCATTCATCCCCAACGATGTGCAAAGTGCATGCGTAGCTTCACCTGGTGCACATGCTGCAGTAGTAATAACTGGCAGGTTGCTAGGAAGACTACCTTTAACGACAAGTTTAACAAAGGCTCCAATCTCCTCAAATGGAGGGCGGAAACTGGTAAAGCCCCAAGTTCGTATAAGATGTGCTTCGTCAACGGGGAATAGGATGAGAAAGTCTTGTCATTGATGATACGGTACCATTCAGCCGACGCGAGATGTTCACGATCAAGGCAAATGATATTCCACGATTTACAAAGGCAGATTAATCACTACTTATTTGAAACGTGCTGATGGGGGAGTGGTTAGGGTGTCCAATTTAGGGTCCGAGTACTTGTTGTTGCCAGGTCTACGTTCTTGCTTAAACAAGACACCGCGCACGGGAAGCCGCTTTCCGGCATTGTACAGCGCCGGGAGCCGCTAGGCTGGAGTCACTCGAAACGGCTGCATAGTGCCTGAGCCGTTTCGAGTGGCTCCAGCTCACTTACGTTTTACTGATGCACTATAAGTCTGTATATGTGTATTTACAGTATTTCTCCAAAAAAATACAATATACCAACACTAGTATTCTAGCTAGTAGCGAAATATACGAAGAAAAGATAAAGAAAAGACGAGATGGAAAGACAACAGACTTGTAAAGTGTAAAGTCCGGAAACCAGCCCAATCAAGAGCCCAATCTATCGACAGGGAATTTGAGTGTGAAAGTCTGCATACATGATCCTCATGCGCTTGCTTGACCGCTCCAAACTTCTAGGTCTGGACCAACGTGATTGGACCAAGGTAACAGCAGCGCAGTCATCGAATTTAGCGACATTCGAAGATATCATAGCGAGACTCTGTAGGTTTGAAACGATGGGATCGGAGTGGAAGTTGATAATCAATATATCGTCTGATATGTATATTTACTCTGAAAATTATTCACAAAAAATGCTGGACACTTATCCAGTATATTGTCTGAAGTCCAGCCGTTTCCTTCCCAATCACTCGAGCTTGGTACGAGCATACAACTCTGTCTAATATCTGACAATGGAATGATTTCACCTTGAGGAGTGCCATTCGAGGCACTGACTGATGGTTGTACGCGATACATTCCATTTTTACTATCAGGTACACTTTTAAATCAAGAAAACCATGTAACATATGCAAGAGGTGTTTCAGCCTTGGGCCAGTTTGGGGGAGCGTCCTCTTCAGATCTTTGCCCAAGTCTTTTTACCACGTTAGGGAGCCGGAATATGACCCTAAGTCTGGCAACCCTACAGCCTCTTACTGCCGTAGATTCAGCTTCATCATTGATCAATATTATCACTGTATCATATCGAGACTTTGACTTTGACTTGGAGTTTTTTTTGATGGAAAAAGGGGCAGCTCTTACTATTTCTTTTGGCACATCTGACGCATCATCAAACAGATTCACAGGTGTAAATTTAAAATGGTGCCAAACATCGAGTAAAGTAAAAGGAAGACATCCTATTGATAAAGCTTCTGCTTTCGTAACCTGTCCTTCTTTTGGAAGAAGAGAGTTTATATAAAGCTTCAATGCCGGTATAAAACCAGGTGCATTATGAGAATTTGCAATTGCATTAAGACTTTTTTTTGTCTCATGTGGGTGTTTAGCTATTCGGATGTTGGTCTGCAGCAATGTTTTGGTATTAGCATTACTAGTACTGGCAGGAGTAGCAGTGGCGGCTCTTTGATCACTGTTCGGAATCTGTCTCTTTTTCAACCCAAGTTTGACAACATCAAGCTTCAGAGTAATATCATTTTTCTGTGCACCCTGATTGGTACTAGTAGAATTAATCCAGTTTCTATAAAAATCAAATGACAATATTTTTTCTTGTCTTGAAAGCCACTGGCATCCCAGGCTTCTTTTGCCATGTCTATATGGAAACGCTCAAATGCTTCTGTGTTGTAGTTATCAGTTGTGCCAAGCCACTTGATGGAATTTACATAATGAAGCAGAGAATGGAATTTGGGAATGTTGATTTGATCTTTGGTAGTCTGTTGTTCGACAAAGTAAGCCTTATTTTTGTGCCAGACATTTAGTTCTAAATCCATATAGCCAAGGGTATCCTCATCATGTGAAGGATACTGAGCAAGGTGTATGAAATTCAACAAGGCTTTGCAAGCTACGATTCCCCTTTGGTCAACTTTGCCTGTTAGAGATGCAAGGAGGATACGTGCTATGTGCTTATGCTCAGTTCCAACTGTTACCTGGCTGAAATCTGCTATCCCCTTTTTGAAATGACGTACTCCACATGTAGGCGGTAGGACTTGGAATCGCTCATCAAGTTCATTTTCACCTACAATTTCTTGCACCCATTTAAGTAGATGCTTGAATACTCCCTGATAACACTGGTGGAGAATATCAGGGGTGATGCAATCATGAATGTCCGTTAGAGGAAAGTCTTTCCAAAAAGGTTCAATTCCCCCAGCAACATCGTGCTTCATAGCAAGGGTATGTGCGCGACTCTTGCTTTTTCGCGTGGAATTTGAATCTTGGCCCGGAGTAGCCTTCTGATTAGCTACTGAAGTATCATGAGCTTCTTTCATTATTCCTAGGGTCCATAACACCGTCCGAGAATCCCCAGCACTGGCAAGACCCAAGTCATTTGCCTTTCGCTGGCACTTTGGACAGGTGCCATACTTTGTGCATGTTACGAGACATTGTTCGGGATAGTCTGCAACATATGTACAGAGCAGAGGATAGACTTTCCTCACATTGCCATCGCCTCCAACCATTTCTATCCCCCCTGTTTTTGGATTTCCAGCAGATTTTAATGGTTCCAGCACATGAGCCATAGAACGATGAAAAATTTCATACGTTTGTAATTTAAGATCTTTTTTTGTAAGGCCTTGTTTATTCGGCTTATCGACCGAGAGATAAGCAATAAGGACACATGCCCGGGCACTAGGCTTCCTCCTTACAGCCTTGGGCAAATTGCCAATTGTGAGATATACCGGGTATGCCGATTTGTTCCCTGAGAATCTGGTCAGATTTGTTTTATCAGAGGCTATAATCACAGGACAGACTGTCCCTCCAACTGGAATTGCATGCTAGGTTTTGAATTGAGATTTGCAAGAAGTGGCAGCCGACGGATAAGTTCAATTACACACCTGCACTGCATTCCAGGGGTCAGAAGAGGCGTTCATATCTGAGTCACGGTCTATCATAGAAGAGGCCCCAGTATCCAAATTAGAGGAGCCAGTTTCAGAAACCTCTCCCATATCAATGTCTTCGGATGGATATGTGGGATCAGAGTGGATGCCACTTGTTGAGTAATCGGGGAAGTTTGGGCTAGCCGGTTTCAGGGGGGGTAGGAAGTCAAACCCGGCTTCTGCTTCAGGCTCCATTAACACATCTGGCATATCATCATCTTCGAAGTCTGCATATGATTGAGTCATTCACTGATTAGTAGTTGCACAACTACAAGATTTTAAATAAAGCTGAACATACCTCCTTGCCAGCTGGAAGAGTCAGATTCGTCATCGGACAGTGAAAGTAATGATGGACAATCAGACACATTGTCTTCAATGTCTGAATTCCCATGATCAGTCTCATCTCCGTAACCAGGGTCAAGTCCAAAGTTGGAGTAACTGTCTTCATCTTCGGAATCGCTATATTCTTCTTGGTCATTTATGTTGTACAAATCTACATGCATGGCCTCGTTGGAGCCTAATTTTAGATTATCATTAGGCTGTTGTAAAGGCTGACGCTGTGCATGGCTGGGAAGGCGAGAACGAGCAAGTGCTTCTACTCTTTCGATAGTTTTGGATATTCTATCTATTTGTGTTCTCTCTTGGCGCACAAATTCCTGCTTATGCGCATCATCCTTAGTCTGTTTTATGTGTCGCTCTAGGTACCCAGCTACGGAAAATTCCCGATAGCATACAGGACATTTGATGGGTTCTGGGGCCATACCGGTAGGAGTACTAAGTTGGGAGGACAAAGTCGCAGAGTGAAAGAACAGAGGGAACATTTATATGAGATTGCTGCATCAGTGAAAATATCAGATGACTATGGTAACTGTTCGAGATCATACAGGATCATACCATCTTGATAAAACGTGAGAATTGGAGTGGATAGCATCTATACTTAGTTCCCATATCTCTTCTATTTTTTCTCGAGCTCCCAGTAAGCAATTTCTGAGTCTTCTGACTTGCTTCTGACTCAAGTTTGAAGTCTGATCTGCATTTTGAACGCAAAGTGAGACCCACCCTTGAATATATAGAGCCGTAACGACTTGTACGATCATTTCAAAAGATTCAGTCGACCATGCCTCGTTTGCGAAAGTCTCGCGCGAATCGGAAACTGTAATGTTATGTTATTCCCGCTACCTCTTTAGGGTAGAGGGTCTTATGGTGCTTGAGTTTTTGATCGCGCTTGTTCCAAGATTTGGAAGAACATCCATGGCATATGTCGCGCATGTCGTATCTCTTTTGAGCTGTCAGAAATGTTGTGAGGCCTTGGCCTTGTTGGATGCTTTCAGGTGTTTGCTTAGGGAGGTAGCGGGCACTGCCGTGTACCGGCGTTACTGGTTATACCTATTGAATCTACAAAGGTCAGGAAATATTTTCGCATGTAACAGTCCCGAGTTAGTAACCGACCCAAAAATGACCAGGACACATCTGAGTACAATGCAGCAATTGCTTATGACGAATTCCTTCCTCAGCACCTTTGACAGTTGCACTGTATAATTATACAGCCCACGTAGTGCAATGGTTAGCACAACCTTACTTGTTAGCTCCGCAGTAAATGCATTTGGAGGTAGATTGGGGTTCAATTCCCCATGAGGGCGCTGCCTTTTGTTTTGCAACTGAGATGAACTTACTGGATGAATGTCAATCATTTTTTTTCGGAGTAAATATACATATCAGACAATATACTAGTACTAATGTGAATCTGTTTCAACTTTCATGAACTGACAGAACGTCCACAACACAGATTGAAAGTGGGTGTTTCAGTGCCTTATTTATTGAACCATAAAACACAAATGATAAGACGGATATGTGCTGCAGGCACTAAGAGAGCAGCTGTGTTGGAGAATATCACACATAGGCGCACTGTCAGTTTCGTGTCATCCACTGAAATTGAAACTGTATGCTTAAATTAGATAAGATAACTTTGTTACCACCACAAGCCATGATTCATCCTTCTCTCTACTGAGTACTGAGTACTGAGCGCTGAGCACTAAGTCTGGAAGACGCTAACTGACAAAACCGCGGGCGTCATTCGATATATATCCGGCCCGGTGCGAGGCTGTTGAATTCAGCTACCGCCGACCTATAGGCACTAGTATAGAACTTTTCGCAAATGATCAGTATGTGCTTTCATTCATTCGACGATCGTAACTGAGGCTTAAGTATTAGGGAGATAGCTCTGCGAGGTCACGGTATGCCATCTGTCGCGTCAAAAGGTTTCCTGCACGAGGACTCGGATATCGTACGTTTGGTGTATTTGGTGCAGTTGGTATCTCTGGTGTATTTTGGTGCACTGTTTGGTATATCTATTGATGTAAGGTGAGTGCACGAGCAAAGTAATTGACTGGCTAACCAGCTGTGCAGGCTCCCTTTGGTTGTTCGATGTTTGGTAAAACCTGCTGCAAATGTCCGTTAGTCTGCGTATATCCGGGAACTCGACTTTTGGTGTATCGAACCCTCATTCTACGAAGAAAGGGGAGCTCTGCCATATGTTGCGTTTGGAAATAACTCTCAGTTTGCTGTGCAATAAAATTCTCTCATCTTCCTATCATTAACCGACAGGAAGGTTTTAGTCCAAGGCGTCCGTATACAGAAGTGCTGGATTGGCATCAGGACTCACCCTTCATCCTACGTTTCCTTCGACTCGCTTTGAGAGGCAGGGTTCTTGCTTGTCGGGACATCGTGAGACAATGAAAATGAAGGACGTTCCATATTTCAGAGTTAAATACTCGGAGGTATTAGCGGTGGCTGAATTTATGACTCAAAGTCATGAACTTCCGTCGCTACGTCTCAGAGCTTCCTGCCGGACAAAACAGACGAACTACGAAGGCGCACTGTCTCAGACTCCCCCTTCGGACAGATGCAAAATCCCGCTGCCAAACACCTCAAAGAGCTGTCGACGCTGACACGCCGAATTACGCTGTACGCCGAAATTCAAGCGAAATGTCATCATTTAAAAGACCCCGTGAAACACGTCACGTCACTACCTAGGGTACGTTATGTATTAGACACTTTGAAGGTCCACTTCAGGTATCTAGTATGTAGAAACCCATTTGAAGGGAGATACACTATGTTTTAAGAGGCTACATTACTGTGCAAGGATGCATCGTTGACCCACAAACTCAAAATCAATCAAATTGATTTACCTAGATTGATTTAGGCTTGCCAGATCTAAAGTCTATTCAATTAATACTACCTACTACAAAAAGTCCTATACAGGGATATACAAGACAGGATTAAAATAGATGAAGAGAGACGAATGAGGGCAAGCATAATGCGAACCCATATCCGTTTAAAGTAAGAGAATCGAAGCACTGGTTCCTGGAACGAACTACAGAGAGGAACTAGACGATTAGTGATGAATTAGGCGCCGGGGATCAAAGTGGCCCGGCGCCGGCAGTAAAGAAAGGCGGGGCGTGTCCTAGCGACGTGCCTATAATAAAATTTATTCGGACCGACCTACGGGACGGTCCACATGTATCCCCGACTCTGACCGAAGGGAAGGGAGGGTCTTGTAGGTGTCAATTGAGTGTTCGATTCTTCAAAAACCGCCAGATCGGGTATTTGTTTCCCACCTGATGGTAAGCCGCAATGCCGGTTGGTTTCATCTGCCCTATCTAATCATGTCATGAGCTAACCAAATCCGCTATGTCGGGTCATTTCAGTCATGATCCGGTATGCGGAATAGTGGCAATGCGGGAAAGTTGCCACTATTCCGAGCTACGGCTACGGCCATTGCCTTGATTTCTTAGTAAAAACCTACATGAGTCTTGATTTTTCCGTCTTTGTCTAACCCCGTTTACCACGGCCACTGACCTTAAGGATGTCTTCCCTAGAAGCAACTTATGCTGCAGTTCGTAACTCAATACCAGTGTGGCTTCAAACGCCTGAATCTGTTTGAACTCGAATTGAACTTAAAAAAAATTAACAACTGGGGTTCTAAATTCAATACCTTCACGTCCGCTTGATGCTACCACAAAACCAAAGGCATTATCAATATTGTGGATGAATTGCGCTCAATTCTGACCCGTATGCGCTACCTTCCTGCTGAACACATCTATGTTATGTGTGCTAATACTGTTCTTGTAGCTTTCGGTACTGAAATTTCCAGAGCAATAATGAAGTCCTTTCCAAGAGAAGTAGTTGACCGTGCCAGTCATCTTTTTCTCCACTTACAGTTTCTTCTTAACTTGATAAACTTATTGGATGATATAGAACTTGAAACTATTGACACGCTCAAACTTTTACTTTGGAATTCCATTACCGTGAAAGAGCTTCAGTGTATATCTCAACATCACATCGTGGCTCTGGTTTCAATGCAGTCATTGAGCATGAATCAACTTATTGCGCGATGTATCCAGAGAGAATTTCAATCATTATATTGTCTGTCTTTTGAGTCACTTACCAATACTTACCTTAGTGAGTTTGACATTCAGCAATGAAGTTGCTTTGGACACCCCCTTTGATCATGAGGACATGGTTCTTTGCAGTTTTCGTAGTACGAGGCTTTCCTCAATCCATTCTTACTACAATAAGTACTCAATTGGCAGACTTTGCCGCTACAGGAAAAGCAAAGTTAACTACAACTGAACATCGTCGCCTTGTTGCAACTTGCCCACAAGGAGGGCACAACGTATTTCCAGAGTGAATGCATCTGTCAATGCCATATCAAATGCCTCAGAGGTATGGCCTCAACCTGTATTCTGATGAGATAAACATGTCTTGTATTCGATCTTACTGTGAGTCAATCAAGTATATCCCTCTTGACTGTTGTGCTTGCTGTGGAAGTGAAGATCGTCGGAGGACAGGATCATTCCACCTTCTCGTAGATGCTCCTTCATTAGCCATACTTTGTGTAAAGGATGAATGGATACTTGGTCACACTCCGCAGTGGCGTTTCACTTATATTGACCAATCTTTGGATGGCCTTCTATTGGAACCTAAAGGCATACGTCTTTCACCTTCTTCTACTGATGCTGTAGAAATTTACTTATGTGTTGAATGTAAAGGAGCGCTGAGCCGATCCACTATGCCTCGCTTAGCTCTTAACAACGGTCTGTACCGAGGCGAGTTGCCACCTGAGTTGCAAGACCTTACATGGTGGAAGAAATGGCATGCAGTTTGTATCGTACCACTGCACACGTTGCACGATTATATGGTCTTCCTCTCAAGAAGATCCTCTTCAACTGCATGGAAATACCTGTGCTCATCCAATGAAGCTTTTAAAATGCAACCACTCTGCGATGGGCACCATCAGATTTAAATGACTTGATAAGTATTGTTTTATTGGGCCATGAATGAAGAAGGATGATATTCCAAACTTAAGCATTATTTTGTACGGAAGTCAAAGATCAAGTTGTTTCTTACTTATTTGAGGCAACATTCACGCTTGTACTCTGGTCTACCTCCAGTTGATGATAGAATCTTGGCTATGTATCCTGAAGAAGGTATCCTTCCTGGATTGCTTGAAAGAATAATTTACGACCATGAAAGTGACCCTGTGTCATTTGAGGAGGAAACTTCAAGCTTTGATGAACATCCAGCTGAAAATCTGTCTAATTCTGACCTTCTGCTGGAAAAGTCGGGCGTCTATAGTCCTGAAAGTGACACAGTTCCTGGCCGGTTCAAAACCTCATCTGCCCTAAGAAATATTGCTTTGGCCTCTGACTCAAACCATGTGAATCATGTCAAATTTGATCGTGACCCCATCCCTGAGTACAACAATCGTGATCTGTTTCTGATCTCTCTATCCTACTTTATATCCATTAGGTATTGGGGGCTTTGAAGACCCTTGCCAAAGCCCTTCAGTTTCACTTGAAGCACATGCAGAGCACTTGTTGGACCAAGCCAATCGCAATTTTCAGGTATCATCACTATTACATCTTTGTTGTGTTGAATCTTATTCAACGACGTAAAGCTCATCTTCATACTGCTTTTTCCATAAAGGCTTCACGATTTTTCTCATATCTCTTCTGCCTGTTATCTGTGTCACCTCAAGTATTATCCAATCTATCCAATCACCTGAAAGATGAGTATAATCCTGCATTATTTACTGATGATGAGCGACAAGGCCATTGCTGCTCTTGAAAGAAGTGAATACAATCTCAGCAAAAATACCAGGTTCTCAAGCTCAAAAATAAATGCTCGTCATCAAATTCGGAATTACTATGGCTACTTTGGTCTTGCACATTTATTTCTTACTTAAATCCTTCTGCCGTTCACAGCCCTATTTTCCAGGTGATCTTATGGTGACGACTTGGTCAATCTGGAAGATCGGTTTCCTGAAATACCAAAGAAAAGGTCAGATCGTGCATTAAGAGTTGCTGAGGATCCTGTTGCTGGATGTGATTTTTTCATTTACATGTACCGTTGTATTTTTCGTGATCTATTTGGTTTGGAATTTTGAATCAATCTAAACCCTCAGATAAGGGAGGGATCTTTTGGCATAATGCGAGCATTTTATGGTACAGCTGAATTGACTGAACGAGGACAATTTCATGGCATTACTTATATGGTTACGCGGAGGGCTAAATCCCTCACAGATTCATGCCAAAATGAAAGCATCAGATGAATATCGTGACCGATTTTTGAGTTTTTTTGAAGGTATAATATACCATCATCTACCTAAGAGTGATAGCTCCAATTGATTTCTGTATGAACCCCGTGTTGAAATGCCTCCCTTTCCACCTTTAACGGCAGATGATGGACATGAATTCTATCAAGAAGCCTCCCTCTTTGAGTGGGAGTTAAGGTTTGAAAGTGAGCATAAGAAGATTGGAGAACGTCATCAAAGGCATCGCTGCCGTCCTGTATGCTTCAAAGGAAGGTCTGCAACTGACGGATGTAGATTCAATTATCCGCATGAAATTGTCCCAATATCCAAATTTGAATCTTGAAACCAACTCTGTCATTTTTGCTCGGCAAGAGTCTGATGTGAATGGTCATAACCCAATACTTCTAGTATATACCCGTCAAATCATGACCTGAAATGCATCTTATCAGGCTAAAGCTGCAAGGCAGCAATGTTTTATATTTCTGACTACATCACAAAAATGCCTTTTGAAGACTGAACAATTACTTTCGTTACTGTCAAGGCAGTCGCATCAGTCACACAAGATGATATATTTGAGACTGAAGTTGGAAAGGCCAAACGCCTGTTACACCGTTGTCTTACACATTTTGGGAGAAGTCAACAAATCCATGCACAGCAAGCAGTTCGATATCTGCGCCAGATGGATGATACCATGTACTCGCATAAATGTATCCCAATGCCTTCAGCCAATTTGATGACATTTATTCAAAAAATGTATGCACCCGAATTTTGCGACAATTTGATGTTGAATTTGATGATGAGAGGATATTCCTATCCAGTTGTTATTTGATGGAGAAGGGAAAATTCGTCATTGCAATCAAGTTCATGACTACTGGTTCCGATCCTCCGACTTGGATGATATCACATTTTTTGATTTTCATTCGGCACTTTACATGTGATAATAAGAGTAAAACACGGACAGTTCAATACACCTCAGACCAGAGCGGGGGTTCTATCTCGATACAGTCTTTGTGAAGCACATCCATATTACAAGACTCATGAGCTTATTCGACATACATTCATTGAACAAGTGATATTGGACAAGAATTTGTCCTAGGGTTATTGGCATGGCCATTCCAAGGAAAAAAAAATCCTGCCTATAGCATTATTCGCTCTTGCACATTTCAAACCCTTTTCTGTACGTACTCCACTCATTGAGATGCAGTCAACGATGAGTTTTGTCTCCTACAACTTCAGTCCATTTGCCAATAAGTATAATGAATAACTGGGAAGAGATACATGAATGTCAGGATGAGCGAGAAGCGGAACGTATTCGGAAGCAGGCACAGCAAATGAAGGGATCTAAAAAACTCTGTGTCATTGCAGAAGTTCACTGCTGGATGATCCTACCACAATGTGGATGAGATGCGATTTCATTGATTCGCGTGTTACCTCTCAAAAGAGGGCAGTGATCTTGCATTGGCACGGGAGTGTAACTGCTACATCGAGATCTTATTCTATCAAAATGGCTACAACCTCCTGCTGACATTGTGAGGAATAATCTGAAGAATATTGCAATTCTTGTAATGCCTTACCCCGAATAACTTCTCAGCTGGAAGCTAAGATGGAAATTGCAAAACAAAGACCCAGAGTCAATCTCATCACGATGCGAGAAAGTCCAGGTCAATGCCTACCATCCAACCTTCTCCAGTTCCAAATTTTTAGTTCTGCTACAGCTGTACAAACAAGTCCTGGTCCAACAATGAAGCAGAGTCTCCACGTTCCTATGGACCCGTTACAGTGGACAACCTCAAAGATCAAATTGCAGCTTCGTTCCAGTTGAACACCAAACAGTTGCATGCATTTCACATCATATGCTCCTCAATTATCCATCGTCATATCTTTGCCAAGTCAAACTTGTATGCTCATGAAGCTTTGCGGCTCTTTCTCACTGGGCCAGGTGGCACTGGGAAGACACATCTTGTAAAAGCAGTGAAAGAGCTTATGCGCCACTTTGGAATTGATCACACTCTCAGGTTCATTGCTCCTACAGGTGGAGCTGCTTGTCTTATTGATGGTACAACTATACACAAGGGACTAGGAATTTCAATTAAACGCGATAGAACAGGTCTAGCAAAAGAAGTAGGCACAGATAATCAAGAAGATGTATCTTTCTTACTCAGCACAACAACAAGTACACGTTTGCGTGAGGAGTGGAAAGATGTCCTTGTGTTAATGATTGATGAGGTATCATTGATGTCCTTAAGCCTTCTTGCAGAAATTGATGCAGCTTTACGCTTTGTTAAAGAATCTCAGGATGAGTATTTTGGAGGAATTGATATCATATTTTCTGGCGATCAATTTCAATATCCACCATCGCCTGGTCGCTCATATATTCGCCTTTACAATCATTCTCGAGTAAACGTACCGACGAGGAAACATGAATCGTCTTGGACGTCTTGCATGGAAATCAGTCAATGCTGCAATATCGCTGGTGCAACAAAAACGTATGCAAGGTGATCCACAGTATGCGGAAGCAGTGTGTAGGCTCCGGACACGTTCATGCGTGCAGGATGATGTAGACTTGTTTAACTCTCGGGTTATAAAATCAACTGATTGCCCTACTGGCGTAACACTTCATAGCGAGTCTCATTATTTGGCTTCAATGATCGTGAAAACCAACAAACAGAGACAGTTAATAAATCACTGGAAGACTCAAGCGATTTGCAAAGATGAAGCTGGTCCTGACTTACATCTCTGTGCAGCACAAGATCGGCTTGTATATGCATCTGATCAAGATCAACCTCATCTGATATCCTCACCCCCTCAATGCAGACACAACTGTTGTCTTTGGAGACTGCTTCTTCCAAGATTCGTAACTCCCTACCAGGATATCTTCCACTCTACATCGGCATGCCAGTGGTTCTGCGTAACAAGAATATTGATACAAACCTAGGTATTACTAATGGCGCGAGAGGATACCTACGCTCGCTAGATCTGAGTGTTGATAGCAATGGTTTTACCTTCTGCACAGGTGCCCTTGTTGAATTCCCAGATAGTAAAGTTTCTCTGGAAGGTCTCCCACCAAGATTTTTTCCAATCAAGCCAATAAATTGGCGATTTTCGACCACAATTAACGATCCGATCAGAGGCGTAATTAAAGTTGAGGTAATCAGGTCGCAGTTGCCCATACAACCAGGTTTTGCTGTAACAGGTCATTCCTCACAAGGTCAGACTATTTTAATTGTACTTTGCAACCTTCATGAAGGCCAGTGGGCTTCCTACGTTGCCGCATCACGTGCAACTGAGAGATGGACTGTTCATTACCCGTCGCGTGACCCTACAAGATTTAAATGAGCCCCATATACCTTATGACCTATGGTTTGAAACAAGCGGTTTGAAATTCTTGAATGAACACGCTAGTAAAATGGGGAATCCAACCTGGCCCTATCAAACCACTACCGGATGCTGAAGCAGATGATCGTCACCAATATGACCAAGTATCCTACCAGTTCCTATTTCCGGCACCAAATAAACGCTCTCAAGATCGTGAACCTGATGGTGGCCCTTCCAAACGGAGACGTACATAGTAGTTTAATTTTCGGTGGTGACTGACCATTGAATCTCAGATTCGTAGGATGATCTAGTAATCAAAGACAGCCTTAAATATAAATTTGCATCATATATGGCATTCTGACTCTCTTGCCCGCACCTTACTCGCATGGACTCCACCGATTCCATCTTTTTGGAACCTGGTAAGTTACAATCAAGTTACAATGTATGAACTGAACATAATCGTTGACATTTCGCTAAGACTTAGATGACGAATTGACCAATTTTGACACCGGTCATGAAGATGGACATAATGATTTTGACGGCAATGCACCTCCCGATGCAGACACACTATCAAACACAGCTTCCGATGACTCTGACAGTTTTGTTCACAAAACCGATTCACTGTGAAGAACTTCTTGAAGACCATGGTCCAGTAGCGACCGCAATTTTGCACTACATGAGTTTACCTCCGACGATATACCACCTGCCTCTAAACCTTTCCCACATACTGTGAAGCTTTGCCTGCAATTGGTGATAATGCACTTCATCTTGTCAATGGTGATGTGTTCCTACCAAACACGTTATAATTGGGCGCATCGTGTCCGTGAACGGACGGTTTAATGATTCGGGAGTGAGCCCATATCTAGATATGGTGCACCAAGCTGCTGGCCGAGATGTATGTATTGATTTCCCTTGTTATGCACAATATAACACACTAAAGCTTAACAGCAAATATCACTGGACACTCTGAAAACGCGCGAAATTGAAGCTCTTCTTCGTTCGCTCCTACCTGACCATACAGGCAACGCAGATGCAAATGAAGTAATAACTGAAGCCAACACTCGTTTCAATCGATACATTGCATTTGTATCCATAGTTTGGGCCAATTATGAAGAATCCCAGTCTCAACGGGATCGTAAGTATTTACTGTTTTATTTTTTCCCCTGAAATTGATCATTTTGGAAGGCAATTATATCCAAATGGTGTATCAGGTGCACGATGGATTTTTCAAGGCCCTGACTACTACGGTATTCCTCTTGCGACTGACCATGTCTTCTTCAACGTTCCAACTCGCATGCCTACCGCAAGCCTTCCACTGTCAAGCTTACAAGGTAAGTATTATGCTTGTGTTCCTGTTTGCCGTACTTTAATACCAGTGCAAGGCGATTTTTCTGCCACCAATCCAGAGGGTCAACGAACAACTCGGGATGCAAATATTGCGGTTTGACAGTTCCAGCTGCTGAGTATATATGCCACATAACCCAACAAGTTGCAAACAATTTTACATTATTACTGCAGGATTTGATCGAAATCGGCTCGGTCATTGGCCAGATCCAGATCAGCTGATTCAGACCCTGGGGGAAAAGTCAATTTGGGGAATGTCACAATTAATGAAGGCGAATGTACGACGCCCAAGTAACAAAATACATCCTATCGATTGGGCATCCACTTTCACTGCGGACACCATTGTAGCTGTTCATATCAGACAATTCATGATAGGATCAAGATTATTTTCCTGCTTGTTTATGCTTACATTCAGAGTAGATGGGATATTACTTCTTCACGCGATGCCGTGCAATCCAAAATCGTTCTCGTCACTGCACAACTATTGCAGTTCGAATTGATATACTTCCTGATAACGAAGAGGATGTTCGAAACCTCTACGCTCAGCATAGAATTTCTTTGATTGCTAAAGCAAGACGAGCAGTGGAAGAGCAGCGAGAAGCAGAGGAGCTCGAGCTAAAGCCTTGGCTGCTGAGACGCGCCGTTTGCAAACAGCCGCGGTAAAGTTACAGGTTGACAGCGACAAGAAGAAACAACGCCAGGAACGAATGAAGCTCTTTGGGCTTCCGTATCATCGGCGCCCGCAACGTCTTCAATTGCAGAGTCTGTACAAAACATCATTTATCATCACCAGTTCTTCCCAAATTCCTTACCATCTCCATCGAAAGCCTTGCTACCATTGGGTCTCAAACCCCATGCCGTCATCGTCGAAAGTCTCGGTGCACCCCAGGCCTCCCCCCCAAACGAGCTGCAGAGGATGAGCCCCCCACTCCCCTTCTCCTTCAAAACGCCCTACTGCGAGGATGTCCACAGGAGGAAAGCCACCAAGAAAACGCCAGCTACTGGCCATCGTTAAGGATTCTCCTCGTGTACCCGTAATCGTGTGGAAAGGAGAAAGCAGATGATCTATGGTCATTGACGAATAGTGGCCATGATCTGCACAAATTGCGCGCATCGCCGCAGATTTTTTTAATTCTTTCGTTCTATGGTGTATTACAAGTACTTCGCCCTTTTTTTCTTAGCGACTTTACTACTTATGTTTACCGGCTTACAGTGTGGTTCAACCCACAATTTATAACTAGTGTTGTACATTTAAAAATCACAAAAAGCAGTTCAACCTGCCCCAAACGATTGTGCTCGTCATTGGACCATTACCCACTCATAAGTAAGTTGATAATGCTGAGCTGCGTGACCGTGCCTGACCCTGGGTTAGAATTGAGGAAGCCACAATCGGTCCTTCACTAACTTTACTACTTGCATAATCGATTGGCACCACCAGAAAGGGGGTTACGACCGGTAGAACGCGAAGTGGTATGATTACTCAGGCTCCCACATGACCTTCAACATACTATTCGGCCTTTGCCGCATGTTCGCGTTCAAGGTACGGCAAAGTCCGATATAGTACAATTCCTTCAGAGAAATAATTACAATAAAGCTGGAATAATGCTAAGCCAGCTCATTGATTTGTGGGGTCTGTATGACCAGGAAACCGCTTTCCGGCACTGTACAGCGCTGGAGGCGCTCAAAAATACCTGGCACTCTTTCTCGTTGATATCTTCCGTCAAGTTCCCCGTGAAGTACATTCCCTGAATATTCTCGCAAGAACTTTTCGCTCTTCATTTTTTATGTATCAGGATCGCCATTAATATTCCGGCGATCTCAACCCACTAGCAGTTGCACGTAACCCCAGATATTAGTCTACCCACACGGACCGCTTTTCAGAGTAACAATTGATAATATGATAGTGTATGTTTAGATGCGTATGTCCATTAAACTATTATCATATGCTACTTAGCAACACTCCTTCTCTCTACACCAACAGTTAACATGCGGAAGTTGTTGCTTGCAATGGGGAACTTCCAAGCAGGTTATTTGTATAACTGGACTGTATCGGAAATTACTTTCAGGGAAGTAGACATCATAATGCGCACCAGCCTCCCAGCCCATTAATGTTTAACCGGGATCCATCTCACTGATAGTGATATGCCGGTTAGGCTCAACGCCCTGGGCCGGGTCAAGCTACACCAAGCCAGGCCATGAAATGGGGAAGGATGTATTGAATGAATAACTTGCCCTCGGCCGTTTTAAATTGCATTGAGGATATTTTCTCATTGAAGATCTCAATTTCAGTGTCTGGCAAACAAAACCACATCATATCATAAAAGTACGATATGTTGTACATCGAAGAGTCGGAAGTTGGTGGTCATGATGGTATTGACCGTGGATCACCTGGGTTCCGAGCACCAACTGAAACCTGATATGCATTGAACTTGCTGGAAATTTGGAATGTGTAAAAGAAACAAGAAAATATTGGTAAAGGTCTAACAAAGAGCATAAGTACTTATATCCTTACTCCAGAAGAGTTCAAATTGCTAATGGGAGGAAACTGACTGGGTTATTGACCTGGCCGAGAATCCCAAAATATTGAACTGCTTTGGCAGTGATCGCTACAGAGGAGCTCCAGGCGCTCAAGGATTGAAGTACTTCAATCCATTGGACATGGGTGGCTGAAAATATCAAAGAGACCAAAAACAACTGGAAAGGGAAGGAGTATTATAGCTAGTGCATGTGGGGATCCGGGTTCTGGATCTATAACTACTGGTAATCTGTGGAAGGAACAGCTTCGTACTGTATATCAGTCTATTATGATATGAGCCACATAACTCCACTATAACCAGAACACAATTATTGCTACAGTCTTATACAGATCACTGTGCAAACCTTGGAAAGAGGGTTTCAAAACTTGCGAGGTGAAGCACCGCCGGCACATATTTGAAAGCTGTCCATTGTCAACGGGATTGATTGCCAGGAGGAAAGTACATTTTTGGTCTTCTTTCATTCTATCATCTCACAGTCTGATTAAGACTACTTCTAACCAATCTTAACTTGTTTATTCTATTCTAAAGGGAGTTTATTTCGTAGAAAAGACTACTCGAAGCCCCCAACGAACTCGAAGCTTCTCCTGCACTAAATCCCGTGTTGTTGCTGAATTATCGTTCTGTTATCTGGAAGACACCCTTTCTAGTACTTGTATCAGACTCTCTTCCTAATTTCTATATTTGCTTATCTTGCGCAGATTGCAATATTCGATAGTAATGTCCTCAGGTAATGGGCTTTTGTAGTAGTAGCCGCATTGCGTTACAGCGTCACTGCGTGGCGGATGCTGTTCTAACCGCAGCTAGATCTAGCTGATTTGATAAATTATTGTTGTAGCTGGAATCGGTTAATACTTAATTTATAGTTACATTGTGTGTCAAGTTTTCAGAACTGTATACCACTTTCTGGACGCTGATCCCGATTTTCTTTTGGTTAAGCAAAGGATTGGGTTTGATGTCTTCGTTCTGGAGCATTCTTTGTGTAACTAAGCCGCGACAATATTTTGCAGAACTATTGACCTTGCTGTACATTACTACTATATATACAGGCAGACCTCTGTGCCTGGGTATGACTTCATCTCCTAATATCTTTCATGTTTCCGTTTGGATTTTCACTGGATTTAATACAAAACTCTCAAAGCAAAAAACACGAGAAATACAGCGGTTTGACAGGGAGTACCACACTCAGTACTACACCAAGAGAAAAACGTCATCTGTGACGGGATACCACTCCCTGACATTCGTAAAAGTAGCTCTGCTGCCTAACTCCAAGTGGCAGCAGAAGAAGTGCTTGGTGCGAGAGCGATTTTCGGATGGGGTTACCACGCCGGGCTTCTATGAATCCCCGCAAAGACGGGACCCTGGTTTAGCTCCAAGGGGCAGCGGAGAATATGAGTGTTTTGAGCAGCCTCACCAAGCCGATTTCACGACAAACGGATGGTTGTCCCGCCGCAGAATTAGTTCGCTACTACCTATCCCAAGGATATCGTCGACTCGTGGTCCCTGCGACGGCTTGTCGGACTAACAATATACAACCCAGACTGGGTGAAATCAACCCCAAGCAAATTTTTTCATTTTTCACTCAGATCGAAGCTTCTGCGGCTAAGTTTCTTCATGGGCCAAGACAATATACCACCTTGTGACGAAGTAACCATGTACTAGTCTACCTCCCAGTTTTAGGTGGCGCTGGCTCTTTCTCTAACTAGTGGTAGTCGTATTCTCACTCGTAAGACCTAGTGTAAACGGAGTTGATACGACTACCACTACTTTGGCAATAATAAAATGACTAGGCAATCTTGGTAATTACAAAATATGTTGTCCGCTGCAGCGTGCATGCGGAGAACGGATCTGTTAAGTGCGTGACTTACAGTAGACGGGAGAAACACAGCAGCAGACTAGCTAGTCCATCAGTGGCGCTCCAGAAGGATCGGCAGGGGCATCCGCAAATCAAGTCAAATATTTTTGAAGGCACTACGTTGGACAGGCAAAACAATATCAGTGGATTGTCCGTGGAAACGGCGGAGGTGCGGAAGATATCAATGCTTTCGTCTTCAAAAAATTGTACCCAGTGGATTCGCTAACCCCTACTATGTTTTGTCGGTCGTATTTCTCGTGAAGACCGTGCCACACATCATGAAGTGTCGACCTTGTCCCGTCCTCCACTGCTCAACACCCCACTCAAGTTAAAACTGAAAATCGCGTCGTTTGTTCCTAACCCATACGCACTTTCGTTGGTGTGTAAGGAACTGCAAGCTCCTGTCAATATTGAGCTGTATAAATCTTTACACTTTGTAAACGCGCTTGTCTCTCATACTTTTTGACAATCCGAACTAACAACTTGGAAACAATCTCATTAATTCGGCACGCAGTCATCGGGGGCGCCAACGACCGTGACGTTCGAATGCGGTCATTCCAACAGACATATCCTCATTCTTCACGAGATGATTGGAGTTACAGCTTCCGCCGCTTGAGATCACCAAGTATATTGGTTCGATTTTGTGGCTTGCGAACACTGCGCATCGAAGGTGCATTCCTACCAACACCTTTCCGATGTGATTTGGGCTCTCAGTTCTCTCAACGAACTGGAACTAAACCACGTCTGCATCCCAACTGGTATCAACCTCAATGGGAAAAACTATGCAGTAAACATACTCCGTACGAATACAATCTGCTGGCATGGGAGTGGACAAGCTCAAAACTTTATTCTTCTGTTATGCTTTCCTAACCTAATTCATGTCACCTGTACCTGGGACATGTGGTGGGAGGCAGACGCTGAATTTTCTAACCTGTCGACGTCAATCTTGTCACTGGATTTGACGGCAGTTGTCTCATCTTTTAACCATCCACCTGTCGGTGCAGAGTCACAACACTCTTTGGATCTATTTCGTTTGTTGCTGTGTGCGACACCGCAACTTCAGCATCTTGCTATATGCAATGTCTTTCTACCTCATAATTCCGATCTGCTCTGTACCTCGCATCAGATATTTCTTCCGAAACTTCAAACATACACAGGCCCCTACATCCTTCTCCATAAACTCTACAGCCCTTCAATGGAAGATTTCCGCTCAATTCATTTTTCTGACTTCAGTATTCAGAGTGAACTGGCTACACAGTTTGTCCCTCATGTTTCTCAAATTGTAGAACTGGGAATCCATATCACTTGTGGCGTTGATATTCATCATTTTGCTGGATGCTTTCCGAGCGTTCATTCGATTGAGGTGTTGACATGTGTATTCTTAAATAATGTGAGTCTACTTCTGTTGCACAGGAATCGTCACTCACATTTGTACAGCGGTTGATGCATCGTTTGTTGCGACGGTGGAAAACAAGCTTCCCGAATCTTCAGACCTTGACGTTCAACTGGAGAAGTAACAAGTCCATTGAGGAATTGATTGCGTCTTGTGGGTTAGATAACATCCCTGCTGGCATCAACTTACGCCATCGTATAAATGGCGTGCTGTACGAGAGTCGTGAGCAGCTGTGGGTGCCAAATACAACGAGTGGTTCATACAAACCGCTATTTCGTACAGGTAAAAGTTTACTTCTTAGATTGAATGTAACTCATTATCTCTAACAGTTATGGATAAATGCCGAAGGTCCCACAGAGTTACGAGGATTTAAATATGATATTGTACATCTTCGAATACCCGAAATTTTTCTCTGGCGTCTTGGTACAGTAATGTTCAGTAGATTACCAGTCTTTCCATTGTTCGACTCCAAAAGTACGTAACGCTTCACTGGTCTGAAAGTGACTCAGACAACGCTTCACTGCTCTGAAACTAACTCAGGTCCCATGGAGATTAAAAATTCTTCTCAGAGCGTAGTTCAACTTCACAAGCTCGCGCTAAACCCACTACGGCCCAAGTACCGGTAATGATCCTTAACATTGGGACAAAACTTTCGAGAGACCAATCACCTGGCCTGCTTCCACTTGCTCGCTGCACCTCCGCCTCTATCAGCCTGTAACTTGTATCAAATCAGGGCGCAATTTTGGTGTGCCGTTCAAATCGATCATTAAGATCCGTATTTGATATTGTAATACACGGGTTTCCACTTTTGGGATCTACCGACAATCTAAAGTTTCTGCGGTTCCCCCACGAGTTTACGCATCAACGTAACTAAAATACACTTACTAGGACTCATATATCTCAGTGCATGGACCTTTTAAGCATGCTAAAAAATTTCAACACTGATAAATCTTTCCCTCTCCATGACAGGTAAGTAAGTCGTAACAAGTAATTCAATTCATTAACTTCCGAAATACATTAGTGCTTTCTGGATTTCCCGAATGAACTCCTGGAAAAGATTGCAATCGAAACAGGGGATCGTGAAACTATGTACCTGCTCTCTTCAGTCTCACGACGACTGAATGAAGTCGTTGCACCCAGATTATTTCGCATCTCCAATGCTCAGACGCTAACAGCATTGGCACGCCCACGTCTGCATACTTTGCGTTTTTTAACACGCATCCAGCTTATTTTGTCAATAAGCTCAACATCAAATGCCGGTCCTGGGAGTGGGACAAAGTGAAATCTATGCGATTTACATGTGCATTTACCAACCTCTCGATCGAAAAAAACACACAGTACCCCTTCGATCTTTGATTTTAGATCTTCCAAGCACTTCCATGACTGACTTGTTTGGGAGCATACGTGTCATTCCGCCGTTGAAAGTAGAGAATCTGACACTACGATTGTCCTTTCCTTCTACTAGGAGGAACATTACGTTGACGGTGATGTGTTACACTCAATCGAATATGGATAATTACTTAACTATAATTTCTCAGAGAATTTTCTTTGGGAAATCTCTTACGTCCCTTACTTTGGGCTTCAGCGATCCAGATATACAACGTCAGTCCACTGATAGCATGTCACTGGTAGCTCGTTAACAGGAATGCTAGCGGACTACTCCACGATCGCGAAAGTACTCAAATATCTGCCGACTGAAAGCCCAAACATTGTAATCACTGGACTTGGAACTTCCCAGTCCCTCCTCGCACGTAGTTGTACTGCAAAGGCTTTTTGACAGTGTTGATTTTCAATTCCAACACCTTCGAGCCTTCACTTATTACAACTATAGTGCAGAGTTGGATGTGCGCAAGTTCTTGTTTCATCACCGCACAATCACGTCACTCTCATATCTGGTTCTACACGACATATACAGCGGAAACACGCTGATGCTCTCAGAAAGTATGGATAATCTGACGTGTTTCCAAGGCGCGATCTCTGTGGCCATCCCTATCATCATTTCTCATCACCTTACTGCTGTTTCTATCACGTACTATCATCCTCGGATGTTCGATGCACTTTGTAGTGCATTGGCTACATCACCATCCATTGTTTTATTCGAAATTCGTCCTCTGAATGGTTTTAACAGAATCTGAAACTACATAAAATCGCATGTACATGCAAAGGCTTGGAATGTTTTTGGATGTACAATGGCCTTTGAGAATTCTGAAATGATAGTAAGCTGCATTTACTTCATTTTTCTATGTTTACTCTAACCACCTGCAGGATGCAAGCAAACGCTTCTACATCCTTCTCCTAACTAGCATGCCTCGACTCAGACTATTAACTGTTGCTTTTTCCACCGGCGTCATCAGATTCTCTGGCCACGATTCACAGTGCAATACTAGATCAGGTCATGGTAAAGCATCATCCTAGGAGGCAGGTGAAAATTGTTGTGAACAAGTACATTCCAATTCGCCCGATTCTTGTATATACTACTTAAATTTGTTTATCCTTGCTCAAATACGCTGAAAAGACGAGTGTAAGCGCCACACTGCTCGCTAGCACTGCAGGTGCACTACACAGTGGTTTACTTCAGATAATCAAGGCCAAGAACGTCAAGTAACTTCAAGTAACCGAGGCTCGATTGTTTTTCCTCCACTCCTTGGATGAGACGATATCCGCATAACACTGCCGTGTTTGGATTACAGTCAGCGGCGAGAACATAACTTAAGATGTGGAAATATCAGTCTGCAATGAGACATGCATGTCAACACAGTAGTAAGCAATCGATCAGATCCTAGTTGGATCCTAAGTAAAACTGCATCTTTTTGTATCCATCTTTCCGTATCCAAAAGGGTTTAGATGCACAGCACAGCCTACCAACTACCGGAACTCACAATATATTGGCCATGATATATCACTTCGCGTACATTCGGTTCAGTAATGAAAGTTCCCTGCCAACTTCCCTCCCACGTTCTACATGTACGTCCCTTGGGCACAGGGCAAAAGGTTATTCCATTTGTACTACAACTACAACAATGAAAGGTATACTGGCATGCACTGTAAAAATACATCTCTAACTATCTGTACCCAGGACTCGAAGATCTTCCCAACGAACTAATATCCACAATTGGAGAGGAATATCTGGAGCGGCAATCAGTCTACTCACTTTACAGTGTGTGCTTTAGATTTGCAGAGATCTTAGGCAGGATACTGTACAAAACATCGACACATAAAGCTACAATTGCGTTAACTCGTGGTCGCTATCTACGAAACGTGAACTTTACCTCTCATCCTACAACATTTGTTCGACATCTCTGCCTGGATAGTTCTAAGGGAGCGTGGATTGGTCCGGCGGATTGGGAATGTCGTCTTGCCCTCCAAGCTGTATTACATTCCAGAGATGGAAAGTTGGATTCCTTATCTCTTGAATCCTACCACCTCTCAATTGGATGGCTGCTCCATGGACTCAAACCAAGCATTCATTTTGAAATACAATGCGTCCGCATTTGCCTTCCTTTTCCAAACAAAGATGAAGACGTGATTCTAACAGTAAGACTATGATCCCTTTCAACATAACTGATTAACATGTACCACAGAAAACACTGTTTTCGGAAACAATGACTTCCTTAAATTTGGCTTTTGATAACATACAATTTTCACGTAAGTTAGTAAATAAAAACCTCGGGATTCATACATGCTAATAGTGGACTCACATAGCCGAATACTTTGTAATTGCAAAAATTGTACAAGACTTGCATAACAGAAGCCCTAACCTCACCACACTAGTTCTACGCCTACACACGCAAACAACACTTCCTGTCACTGAGCTACAAGCTGTTTTCAATGACCTTGACTTTACCTTTCCCAAATTGACGTCCTTCAGTTACTCGGGCGGTGATGTTCAGCTCAATATTTTGGGATTCCTCAGACGTCACCGGAGCGTGCGACACCTCGTATACAGCACCAGTGACAAACATATCGAGGACCTAAAATCAACACTGCGCCATTCACTATCCAACTTGGTGTACTTCGAAGGATTGTCAACAGCAGCTATAGAGGTGATGGAACATTGCTCACTTCAAAAGCTGCAAATTCGGTACTGCGATCCATCTTCTTGGGTCACTTTCTGTGCAGCTTTGAAGACATGCCACACCATCACTTCCCTAAATTTCTACTCTGTGAATGGCTTGCGCCTGGACGACGTCCAGTCACTTCTGAATGCTTGTACGCAATTGCAAAGCTTTGGGTGCGTTTTGAGATGTGATCATAACGCTTTGGCTGTGAGGAACATGGTTATTATCTTCATGATTATTGATCTAACCTTTCTCAAGTCAACCAGCAGGAAATTTTATGAGCGCGTATTCAACAGTTTACCCCAACTCACTGAACTGACAGTGTCTTTCTGGCTAAGTCACCAGAATGGTATGGCAGAAATGCAGATTTCTATCTTGAACAAAGTTATACGCACAATGAAAGTACCTAAAGTACATGTCCAAGTCTGTACAGATAACTTGTTAGTTCCTTTGCTGGAATACGATACATAGCTTTGCATTGAACAATGCGCTCTTAACTTGGTGAATATTGGACGGCAATTCTGGGGAATCTCAGATAGTATTACCAGGCACTAGAGCTTTCTCTCTGGTTTGCCTAGCTTTCAGATACAGCTGCCCACTTCTACCAATGCGCAGACGAGGTGGACCATTAACACTGATTCAACTGTAACAACTTCTAAGTGCCTTGTGACTGTTGTATCAGCGGTGATTATAGAAAATTGAACAGTGTAAGCTTGGTGTAAGTCAATCTAGAAGCTAAGAGTTAAGCTCGTGAGCAGATTATATCCTTTTAGCTTAGCAGCTTTCCCCGGCCCCATATTACAGAAACTGGGCAGCTTCCAAGTTCCTCAATGCAACGATTCCAGGAGGTATCCGCATACTGATACTGCCAGTGTTTAGGAAATTATTGCCTGCCCATCGCCAAACATCCCTTCTCCCTCTTGTTGTCGTTCATTGCTTAGTGTTTCCGGCTGAACGAGAAGCGACTGGCGGTTCGGTGGTGGAGTACTGACGAGCCTTGGAGCTGTTCCTAAGCTACGTGGAGCTAGCGAAGCAATAATCAGACAAATGAATGAATAACAATCAAGGATACCGCAATTGTCACTTTCGGAAAGTTGCATCCGAACCGCCTCAAGTGTACGCGGATAATTTGCCAGATAAACTACTTAACTCCGTTAAGTATGGAAAGTCCGTTCACGGAAAACTGTAGTAGGCAAGACTTAACTCTAGTGGCCCATCAGGAGAACGCGCTCCACCAGGTAAACCGCCGGATCTTCGATAACCAAAGTTGGTGTACCAGCTGAATTAAGGTACATAAGAACCTGCAATCTTCTGTCCGCATTGTTTTCACTCCGCTATCATGCCGATAGAACAAGCAGTGAAAGTAACTTTGATCAGCGACAACCAATACCCTCTTCCTGTCCATACATCGCAGACAACTGCCATCTGGAATATCACGCTGCCAGTAATTGAATCACAAGCGCGTGGAACTCACCACTTTCATGTCATTGTACACAAGTTGACAGAGAAATAGGTTATCATGTACGTAGGAGGCCTTCATCTTTTGGATAGAGAACTTATACCAACTCTTGACCAACACAGGACTGGCCCGATGGTTGCCTCGTGCAATGTACAAGAGAGAATATATACAACCGTATGGACGAAGGAAGTAGGACCGGATAATGTTTGCATGTACTGTAACTAATTGTGTTAAATTCTTCAGTGAAATCTATGCATCTATACTGAGTAGTGGGGGATTGGTGAAGTAGATGAGTATCTAGGAGTCGGGGATTGCTGCGCAGCAGCGTTAAGGATACAAGTACCCGGTAGGACCCGGGAGGAGAAGAGAAAAGGGGAGATACGGAACGACGCCGCAAACTTGAACCGCGGGACGGACGGACCGCCCGGCGCTTAAAGCGCATCAGAGTCGAACCACTCATCGGGAATGCATCGTTCTTCCCTCCCCTCCGTTACTTATTAAATAAAAGATGTAGAAAAGGTGTAATATGGGTAGAGGACCCATGAGACAACGATATAGAGCCCTGGGGACAGTGTAGGAACCAGGAGAACACTTACAAGCTCACTTATGGCTTAAAAGGGCAACATGAGATTTATCTTCTTGGCTCTTGGCAAGCCAAGAGAGTCTTACCAACCCATGGTACCTTAATTAAGAAAATTTCAAGGGCCTAGGAGTATAAAAAGGCAAGGAAATGAAGAGAAAAGCATTCTTTCTTACCCCCACCAGGTGTAGCAGCTCCTTATCAGGCTACTACTAAAAGATTGAATTGATATAAAGACTGGGATTTACAGAGAGAAATTGACAAGCAATTGAACTTGAGTAAAGAGACAGAAAGAGATTCAGTGTGAACTGAGTGCAGAGAAGTTAAGACAAAGACTTAGAAAGGACTTTGAATATTATTTTCAAACCACAGTTAGGCTGCAGTCAGAGCTCTGTCTGAGTTATAGGGACACCCTCTGGTCAGTTGTGACTTGTGTTAATTTGTGATTTTACCAAGGGACTTAGGAATAGTATTTGTTTGACAGCTCAGAGCTTGGGGATCAGCTTAAATAAGTCTGTACTTTGAAAGGGAAGGCACTTAGTGAAATAACACTCAGTGTAGCAAGGAAGCACTTGAATAGATTGAAGTTTAAAATATATATTATTTGGCTGAACTAAAAACCCGAACTGAGTAATAAGTTGTGTGTGTGTTTGGTGTGGTTGTGTAAGCCATTTCTAAGTTCACCCCAGTTTAGACCTCTCAATGCTTAATTCACATTGTCGCTCTACGGATGTTCTATCTGCCTCAAATGATATCACGACAAACAGCGCTCAGGTGTTCGGTCCACTTTTACAACAACAGAAGAGAAATTTCTACCAGCAATCTCAGCTTTGACTCGAACGATTGCGTGGCTTGGAGGATCTTCTCTGTTGTCTCCCCATCATCGAGAGGAACTTTACCGCTTGCCTCTATCAGCACGAGAGCCTACTATCCTACGCAATCTTTATCACCTGCGCCAATACTTTCCCGAAATTATATCGTCCACAGAGATTGCCCTGTTCCATATATTGGATGCCTATCCTGACGAAACGTCGGAAACTCTTAGGTCAATGATGACGGTACGGATATTTTTTGGGTCATGCCATGTTCAAGTTTTAATGCGATTGCAGGCGGTGAAGCGTGGCAAAGTAGCGCTATTGCAATTTCCTTGCCGAAGTTTCGAAACACTCGGTGTTCAATGATGGGTAGATGATGATGTTGTAAAATATCTCATCAATAGGTGGTGCTCCAAATCCCTGAGAACTCTTGGACTCGGCACTTGGTTTGCCTGCAAGTTCCTTTTTCAGGATACTCAGTGTGTGCACGCCAAAACCGGGACCTTGACCTCAGAAGATGAACTGGGCGTGCAAAAATGGTGTCGCACTGCTGAGGTACAATTCTTATTTTGGTTTACGGGTTTCGCTAAGTCGAGAGTAGAAGGCCCAAGGACTTACAAACTGGGATCGCGCGTTCATTCCAATTAATGATTTTCACTTCCACTGCTCGATATGAAGAGCCTGTAGGCTCAAAGCATGACGTTGTAGATATGTATGGAGAAGAACTTAATCATAACGAATGTGAGTGCTTCGTCACTATATCCAATTCTTCCTCATTTACATATTTTTTGGTAGTACAAGGAGTCGATGAAAGTGGCGCCGCGTGAGTTGTGCGATTCGTCCGCATGGTGACAAACTAGTACGCTTCTGCCGCTTTCATTTGGTATAACGCCTCAAGACGGCTCAACAACTTGGCTATCATGGTGAATCGCTTTCGCTACGATGAGATTGGACCCGAGCCGGGATGTTGTCCCACGATCTTCCCTCCCAACTCTACTGAGTACATCTTGGCAATGTCCGGATATCTAGCTAAATGTTGCTAAGGAGCTTTGTATCTGCTTTGGGCTCGCTGTTCCACTTTGCAGTAGCTTCAATGCTATCTGTTTTTCCCTTAGAATGATTCATACACTAGCAGGCTAGCAAATTTCAGATTCAGGGGTACAAGTACAAGCTGAGTAAAAAAGAAAAACAAACAACCCACGTCCCACATTCAGAACCCTTTACACACCAGAAGAGAGAGGAGTAATGAGACATGCTATATGACAGTGGTATTCGACAGTGGTATTCGACAGTGGTATTCGACTTTGACATCTGCTGATCAATGCATCCCAGGTGTGCTTGAATCAGCCCAAGTTTCGCCGATTGGTGCAATGAATGATGGAGGCTAGTAAGTATGTTGAGTGATCAAATTGGATAGCAAGGGTACATGTATTCACCAATGGCAGCCGCAGATGGCTCTCTGCTAAAGGAGTGGGCAAAAAGGACTCTTCGAATTCAAACGATAATGATGCCGGAGGAATGAGACCAGTAGAAAATGTTGTAGGAAAGTTCAAATTCATGGGGTGCATAATACTGGAGGAGCCGTGCGAAGCAGAATCTTGGGAGGAGGGAGAGGGCGTATCTTCGATTCCCGCATAAGAGTGCACTCGCTGCTCCTTGGAGCCAGTAAACATGGGGGCGAAACGCTGAAGACGCTCTTCCCTGATGCGGAGAGCCTCCTCCTTGGACTGGAGTCTCTCCTCTTGGATTCTGAGCCTCTCCTCGTCATCCCTTATTTTCTCCTCCCTGTTGAAGATTTCATCGTCCTTGTCACGGAGCTTCTTCAACCTTCGGCTCACTCGCTGTTCCGCAGCATGTAGGCTTTTTTGCTGATCGAAACCAGAGGCATTGTAAAGGGCAGCATATTCAGAGTCATTGATGTTCATCCTCTCTTGAACTCGCATTCTCTTCAGAAAGTCCCTCTTTGTACACCCCGTCGAGTAGGTGCATTGTTTACACAGGAGTGTAAACTCATCGCTGGTGCATTCGATTCCTTTGTGGTAGCATCGATCGCACGCCTGGTTGTAACTATCAGTAAATGGATCTGCCAAAATATTTCGAATACAAACAAGATTACGGTACTTTTGATTCAGCTCTTGTTTTTCGGCTTTTGTTCCCGGTCCTCTGTAGATTTTATGGAACTCCTTCAATAAGTTATTGCTGATCTCATGGGCCTTTGAATTTTCAGTAGTCTCCGCATTCTCTGTGTCACGAGCCACCCAACTTTCCTGCCAACGGTGGACTGTTCCGGCGCATCAGTGCTCGCTGAAGTTTGTGGCTGGCACATTAGATTCTGTCCATAGTAAGACGGGTGTCTGTAGTGAGATAAGGGAACCCCAGCAGACGTCCATTGCTGTTCAAATGTTTGGCCGGATGTCAAGCCACCTGCGCAGACACGGTGATCCATGAGTAGTTTTCTGTCCGACAAAAGACAGTGACTTTGATCTTTATAACAGTACAAGTACAAGAACTTTCAAGAAAAAGTAATGCGTCCCTTAGCAACAGAAAGAGATCCGGAAAGAATAACTGATATCGTAAATATAGATTTCTTGTTGAGGCAAAGGAATATCCTTGATCAAGTCCTTAATCGACTCGGAGAAACACGTGTCTGTGACTAGCGCTGTCAAAAAAGTACATGTTTTTCACTTTGCTTTGTTACTGCAATTCTCATTAGAGCGTATCTGCAACCGCTAAAAAGGTGACATGTAATGAGGAGACGCAGATGAGACGGCGTGACAAGCTTGCGGTCGTCATCCGCGATCGTTGTGTGACGTAGCGAGGAGACGCCGAGGTCACCCAACCGACTGCAAATACACTCTATTCCACTTAGGAAAAACTAGGCGTGATGTCGATAACAAATACCTTGAAGTTGTTGAAGACACAATACTCAAACTAGCAAACCAATAAACATCAACAATGGAGATGTGAAGACACTAGTGCCGAGAGCAATGTTGTTTACATGCGTCTTTTTCCCCGTTTTTTGGTTACTAAAAAGATTCCAGGATGCAAACAAACTCGAGCTCAAGCTCAACTAGTGGAGTTCCAGCACAAATCAGCGGTAGCGAACGACTGTCGTTGATGAATCTTCAGGCCTTCCTGTCCGTCTATAGAATATCGCAGTTGAATATTGAACATTGATCGATAAATACTAGCCTGGTACGTGACATTAGTTTTTCCCTGCTCACGTTAATCTAAAACATTATAGATCCTCCTCCTGATTCCCTCTTTATGGCACGAAAGACGCTCTCTACTCTTGCAATTCCTCATGGGTCAACCTTTGAGTAATCAGAATCGCGTACATCCGAAGGAACAACCGGCAACCATGGAACACGCCTGAGATAGGTAGGTAAAAGAACCTATCTCATTGCCTGTACCGTCGTCGCCCAGACAGCTGAGTGGTTAAGCGGTTCATGGCAGTTCATGCAAATGGGTTGTGGACTGAGGCGGGTTCGACTCCCAGTTTGGGTGCTGCGGCTGTTATCGGGATCTACTCTTAAGATTTTTCTACTGTTTTGCTGCTCACTTCTGGCGTGACATTAAGTTACAGCTGGAATGTATTGTATTTGTTCTGTGAAGCTGGGGAAAGCAACCAGCTGGGCGGTATCTGGGCACGTAAGTCATCTCGCAGCGATGTCAAGTTCAAGTTTACTACTTAGGTGTCAATAATACATCTGGACTCCAGATCCACAGTCTAATGTACTGTTTCTTCCCAACTGTTCAATGGAAAACTGGCTATCCTAGTCGTGAAGAAATTGTTGATAATATAACCTCGATTTCTTTACATATTCCGAACTTTTGTTCTGGTATGTTTTCTGTGTGGCCGTCAATCCGTTCAGATGGAAGTGGGGGCTCTTTGTCTTTTTCGGACTAGGTAAAAGTTTACCGCTGAGTTTTGTAGAACAGGAGGATCGGCTGAGGGAGAAGTTGAATTGGGAAGCGGAGCAAATTGAGCGTAACAATAAAAGTAAATAGATAACAAGGTTGTTGTAAGATAGGTTTAGCGCCTATGTTTGATGATATCTGCGGACTACTCGGCCCGTGTGCACTCTTAAACGAACGCCAATGGCCACTATATATTATCTGGCTTGCCCTATGTTCTCGACCTAAAACCGCCAATCAAATGGTTGTCATCTCAAGAAACCAATTTGAACCAAAGCTTCCCATTCACTGATTTAAACAGTGAATGTAATGCCTACGGCACGTTCATTGCCGTTAGCGCCGATATTACATAATTAGTCTACTCTTATCCTTGTACCACATACTCGTTTCGGTCTATTTCTCTAATAGAACGAGATCTTGCTCATGGTCTGAGGCATTAAGAGTCAGGGCTCTTACACTTTTTTGAGCAACCTTGTCCTGAATAGGACTATTACAGCAATATGACCACACAACAGCACAACTCAAGCCATGACTCTGTCATGGCTCTGGCTTACTCTTTTCTTTCTCAAATCCTTTCCATGTTCCCTCATGATCCTCTCTCACACATCTCTGGGATCCTGGACTTCTCCTCCCAGGGAATTCAACAGCTGCTAGTCAACTTTAAGCAGCTCTGGGAACAACATGGTCTTTCAGTGGCTGGTAGGGATTTGGCAGAGGCAGTGGTGCAGGATTCAACATTAAGAAGTTGCTGGGCAGTGAAGGAAGAAGGTTTCCAGGCAGAGGTCTGTTTTCAGATGATAGAGTCTATTAAGAGACTGGGAGAAGAGTTTGGGATGGAACTGTCCAAATCTCAAACACCACCTCCTGCTCCAAGTTCTCCATCACCTTTGACCGCTCCTACTGCCTCATCACCGACTCCCACGCTCGCTTCGAACGCATTGAACGCATTGAAATCATCTCCACATGCTCTGACATTGGTTTCACCCTCCAAACCCACTTCCCCTTCATTTCAACTCCAACCAACCTCAGAGTTTGCACGGGAGGTGGCTGAACTGCGGAAAGCAGGCCGGAAACTTGAAGTATTCATGGATGAACATGTCATGGGGCTCGAACACACAGCTGGCACACCGCCAGCTCGTGTTCATCTCTCAAACACTCCAACGAGTGTACACCTGTGCCTTATATTGCCCCTGTGACTGCTGTTCCACCAACAGGCCTTCGTAAATGTGTCAAACACAATGTGTATGGTGCGTTTGGTTTGCTCTTGCTTTGTTCAAGTCGTTGCCCATCCCAATCTGGTACACTCATGCCATCACCCTCACCCACTGAAACTCCCCATCACCATATTTGTGCTCCCAATCAATGCTCCCATTCATGGCGCTGGAGATCTACTGTCTCCAATGTGCCACCACCATCTCAATCTGGACTTAGTGTCAGCATCCAGAGAATCCGGCAATTTTCACAGGACACTTTCTCTTCTTCTGCACTTATGGAAATTGCCAGCATACTACATCGTACGTTACCTATTAGATGACTGTATGTTTCTCTTTGTTATGTTTTCCCTTTTCCATCTTTCTCTTTTGTTTTTTTTGGGTAAGATGGACCTGTGGGGTCAATCTAGGGGGCATGTGTAACGCCTACGGCACGTTCATTGCCGTTAGCGCCGATATTACATAATTAGTCTACTCTTATCCTCGTACCACATACTTGTTTCGGTCTATTTCTCTAATAGAACGAGATCTTGCTCATGGTCTGAGGCATTAAGAGTCAGGGCTCTTACAGTGAAACTCTTGACCAGTTCGTTGTCAGAACTTACCCTCAATTTTTGTGGCTTCCAGAGGTAAATTTGCTTGAATCTAGTCAATGTCGGTTACTGACTGCTTTCCAGTCCATAATGCCCTTGAATTTGACAAGTCGCATCTCCTCTCCCTCACTGCACGTGCTTCCGCGAATAAGTATCACGTCGAACTACCAGAAATTCTTGATAACGATGGCGGCGCTGGAGAGATTGAGGAAACAATGATGTGGTTTGCATTGAGCCAGGTGAAGAGCAATGTTGAGGACCAAGCCGAACGCGAACGGACGCGCTCCAACGGCTCAGAGAATGGTGCTCATAGGAGTCACCTCATAGAAACTCCCATTTGGATGAATAATGATTGGAGGCTTAGATGGATAAGGAGAATGGGACGACGCAAGTAAGTTGCTTTACCTATTTCTAACATACACTGAATGTATGTCGGTATAGGGCTCAAATACAAATATTGCTCTACTTTCTCATCCTTTCGCTTCCTGGACCACAGCCTTTACACCCAGAATCTCCTGAAATGTTGTCCGTAAAGCGTAGGAAGAGACCACGAAAGAAGATTGCTCCTGTTGCAACTCCCTAAGATTGCCTAGAAGGTTTCATGGACAAGCTTTCCATGTGGCAACTAATGGGAGATTTAGACTCGAACGAAGTCGTTCGTATAACAACGAAAGAGAAAAACAAGTTGGACTGGGCACAATTGTTTTGTCAAAACACTATCGAACCTTTGTTAGTCACCATCTTCAGCGTATAATCTGCAGCTAAAATCTTTCACAGATTCAAATTAAGCCTACCAGAATCTTGTGCGCTTTTTTGGTCCAAAGTCTCTCCTAATTCACCATTCTCAGATGAAGAAGACGAGCAGTTTGGAGAGACGCAATGAGCGTCGGATGATTCCAGTGATGGCCTAATCAGACCATTCAATCCACCTACACGACATCCATCGCCTGCTCTCTCCACAACTTCCACCGCGTCTCCAACTGAGAGCTCATCAAACATGCTCCATCTCAGCAGGATTTTCAACGGTCCAGACTACAGCGCGAGCGTTCTCGCTCATTATCCGTCTCACTGGCTGAAGAGGCCGAAGGAAAACAAAAAGCCAAACGCACTGGTCTTGGGTTGAATAAAGGCAGAGTGCTCTCCCGAGAGGTCTCTATGTCGTTCAAATCCAAGAACAAAGCACCTACTGCCACGACAGCTGCTACTGCATCTTTTTGGCTGTCAGAATCTCATCCACGCGAACAAGACAAGCCAACAAAACATGAACCATCCGTGACTGTGTTGGTAGAAGCGACGCCGTCGAAACCAGTCAGGACTGTATCAATGTCGCAAGTCCATATAGCTCGAGCTCGTTCCTAACTATCAAAATAGAGCTTTCTTTTGTTGTTAAACATTGTTTCCTGAAAATGGAAGAACCAACTGAAAGATCTCTTTCTCGCGGATGGCAGCTAGTGCGCATTTTTGTTTTTACCCCTTTACGTGCACTGAAAATTAATCGCTTTGTAGACCAGTTGTGGTCAAGGTGGAATGCTAGTGTCGATTCCAGACCACAGACGGGTCCTGACGATTCTTCCTTCACCCAATGAAGAGAACTGCTATCAATCCAGACAGGGTATGAATAATTGCATTTCTATTCATCGCTGTAGCATCTAACAACATCTATATATATATATAGGTTTTATCAATAGGAAGAGAAGGAGCAGGTCTGAGCAGGTACATACAAACTTGAATGACATACTTTCTGCCTACATACTGTCCATGGCTGACGAAAAGTTTCACTACTCCGCTTTGTTTTGAATACTTAACATTTTGAATACTTTGTTTGTGAGATTCCATCTTTCCAGAGTGTGATAGAACTGGAAAAGTTCTATCACACTGAGTCACAATGGCAACGCGGTGGAAGGATTTATAAAGTAAGTTGAAAATTTCTCATTCCTCTCACCGCTATGCAGCCACCATGCAACAGCTCAGACACATCAAAGGACAACAAGTCCGACTGTGTCGTTGACGCGGCTACACCCAACTGCTCGAGTAAGTTGGCAGGTTAGTATGTCTTAGCCTTGAACCACTGACCGGTCTTGCTATCAGATAGGTTGCCTCTGAGCTCCCTTCCATATACTCCAGCCACTGTCGCCACCTCCGTCGCATTTCCCGCCAACTATAGTTTTTCTTACACTGCGGGGGGTATTTATCAGGCTCTTGGTTCCGGTAAAGGGCGAATGTTCAGCTTTATTAAAAACTCGCCTCCAATTGACCCGCCGAATGTGGGATCCGATGGGTCAAGGTTGTACGTTATTTATTGGGGCTTAAACGATTTGGATATGGTGACCCGGGAATGGGAAGGAAGTGAAGGATCCATTGGAGCAAAGGAGGCCACTGCTGGATTGTCTGATGCTGTTTACAAGAGGTTCAATGGAGTTGAGCGGGGAGAAGCCGCTTATGAAGAATGTCGAATGACTGGTGTCCTCGCTGCGTTGAAGAACAAGATGAATAATGAGAGATTCATTGTCATCAAGGGGGAGCAACCTGGTGTCTACACTCGCCGGTATGCAATATTTCTTCTGCTGGGTTCTAGACTAAAATGACTTTCTTTCTGACAGAACTGTTGTAAGCCGGGGGTTAAAATGGCATGGGGGTGAGATCATCTGTCTAATCAGGACGATAAACGAAGCGGAAGCCCTTTTTGAATTCCTGAAAGCTGAGGGCGTTGTTGAACCACTTCCTTCGGAGTTTTGGTGGGGTATAGCATAAATGGTTGACCCAATCCCTGCCCAAATGTATCTACAAACAATGAATATTTGTACCATAGTTCACTTCAACGCCTTTATCTTTTGTCGAACGATTTTTTGTTTTGTAAATATCCCAGTACCGCCCGAATTCAAATTGTAAGAAAAGATTTCTTTTCATGTCACCTGTTTTTCATGTGATCCTTTCTGCTTTGACAATCTCTGTATGTTCGTCCCGGGTTTGTCCTCTGCTACTAAGCTTTTATTTTTCTAACCAGCCAACCAAACAACCAACCAACAATTTTTCTGTTCCCGTCAGGCTCAGTGTAGTACACAGATCCATTTAATCATACTACCATGCCTTACCTTCATGAGTTCCTTTGGCGTCTGACTCCCAGCAGCCCCGCTGATTGTGGCCATGATGTGACCATGGAACCTGTTCTTCCCTGCGATCCAATTTATGAAGAAGTCTCTCAGGTCTTGATGGCAGGCTTGCGAGGGAATCCGAACTTAAAAGCCTTGCATAAACACTTTTACGGGGAGGTGGATGTGGTTTATAGAGTAGTTGTCAACCTGTGTACCCTCTATGTCTACCAACCCTTCACTACCACACACTTGTACCCCATAGGACAAGGCACACGCTGCTTTGTAGCATTTGACCATGAGAACCGGCACCTCGTGCTTCTGAAAGACTTCTGGAGGAATTGGAAATATGACTCCGAATACGAAACCTACAAGGCTCTGGAGTGCAAAGGGGTTTCTCATGTCCCTCATGCCCTGGCAGGAGAAGACATAGCTGGCCGTTTTCAGCAGACCAAAGTTCTCGGAATCAAACTTGTCCACTTCCGTCTAGTGCTTGACGTTGTCGGGGAGCCACTCACCAAGTGTATATCAACGCATCAGTTTGCGCAGATTATTTCTGATGCACTCCAAGGTACAGTGAACCACCCCCTATCTTAGAACATATGTGTTAAATAATGACTATAGCTCATTATGAAGCATACCGCAAAGCGGGTGTGCTCCACAGAGATATTTCCTCCGGGAACATCATCTTCTTCAAAAGTTGTGGGCACCTTATTGACTGGGAACGTTCGATAAAAGTCACTGGGATACCCCCGGCGGCGAGAACAACGGAAAGAACTGTGAGTTACCCTTCTTCTCCCTCTGTTTGAAGATCCTCAATATCCTGTCAGGGCACATGGCAATTCATGTCCATTAAACTTTTAGAGGACCCAGATTCCCCCCACCAAGTTTGTGATGACCTCGAGTCGTTCTTTTATGTCATGTTCTTCATGGCCAACCGCTATGCATCCGCTCCCTTGACTTCGATTCACATGCGGGCCTACCGAAACAATAAGTTCTCGTGGACTGGGGCTCTCAATGCCTTCAGAGAAGGAGCTACCGGCAAGAGAGACACCATTGGCCCCGGACGCATTCTTTGGGGCTGGAACACACTGCATTTCCAGAAACTCATAAATGAAATAGTCATTGCTGTTTGCGTCCTATATTGCCCCCCGGAAGACTTAAACGTCATGTTCAGTCCCGAGCTCCTCACTGCCGAGCGAAATTTGGAAAGCCATGAATATATGATTACTTGCTTTAGCAACGCTTTGAGGGATGAGTCATGGAGGGCGACTTCTCCTGACTGGGCTGAGCAGGAGATGGCTACCCAGTTTCAGAGTACCGAGGTTATATGCAAGAAGTTGAAGATCGGTGCAGAATATGAGCAGTTTGTTACCACCAGAACAGAGTACTATGACATTGACTCCAAGGAAGACTCCAAGGAAGCTAGTGGTTGCGCTGCACGCAAGGGGGAGTACCAGATGCTTGCTCCTGCCTTTGGTGAAGCCCAGATCCCTGGGGATAATAACGATTTGGGTGGATGAAGAAGGATAGTGGGGAATGATCAGTGGTGTCGATGCTTACTGTGACTTCAGCCTCCCGCTTTATCGTTCTGGAGATTATCTACATCTCCTACCACTTGCGCTTCTCTTTTGCCTTCGTTTTTGAAACTCCTTCATTTTAATTGTTTGCATTTTCTGTTCAATAAATTGGAGAGACAACAGTTATATCATCTAGTTCTACTTTTTCTCTGATATTTCGGATTCGTGTCCTAGTACTATATATTCTGCAGCTTAAACAAAGGACTTAGATGATACTATCCAGACCATTGTGAGATATCCGTGTTGGAAGATGAATTTACAATTTACAATTTATGATTTACGATTCACGTTCATTTTCCGGCAATAATTAACGCCACTAGATGAGTCATTTTAAGCAATGTCTGTATCTACCACAAGGTGAGTTCTCAGAGTTTCCTCCTCAGCGCTCAAACCTGAAAGCAAATAGAACAATGTATCAAAATTTGCCTTCATTTTCCCGACTCGTGAAATCTCACAAAAAATTGTCTGCCTGCCAACTTCGAACCGTTTGGACCCAGTCGAAGTTGTACACTACCAGTCCTTCGAGATATAGTCAATATCATAAAAGACTGCAAGACTTTTTTTCCATCTCTCTCCCTTCAGCAACTCTTCAATCTGACAACTATCGACCAACTCGATGCTCTTGTCGACTCGACTTTTACAATACCGTCCGCATCCAATAGTCGATTCTACCCAGACTCAACATTTCAAATGACCCAACTACACGAAACCGTCAGGATTCTTGCCACGGCGACCCGCGTTGAGGCCTCCCTTAATCGTCGCCTAAAGTACCACCACACCATCCCTTCTGATAACACTGCTCTACGCGCCCTTTGTAATTTGAAGACTCTGCGTGGGTGTATTAGTAGGAAAAGGATAGCCATAGAAAATGCTTTGTGGAAAGGCCTCGATGAATATCCGGAGGAGGCAGAGGCCAGGCTAAGGGTTTTGCTGGACTCGGTATGCAACATGCTGTTTCTCTCATCCCTCGTCTCAATCGTCCTAGTCATCCTACAGCCCTGAAATAATCACCTCCAAGTTTAGCCACGTTCAGCTCTCCGACTTTCGGACGCTTGGCGTTAACCGTTGGATCAATGACAAAGTTGTCAACTATTTTGTCGGCAAGTGGTGCACTGAATCTGGCACTACTCTTGGGCTCTCCTCATTTTTCGCTTCTAAGTGCCTTTTTATGTCAAATGACTTTGTTCCCCCGGAGGATGGAATCCTGACACAAACGGACGAGGAAATGATCTCTAAGTGGTGTCGTAAAGCCATAGTAAGTGCTTTTTGTCCCAGGTGTTTGTATGAACTCTCAGTGTTTTCTGTAGCTATTGCAGGAGCTCAGGGACTGGGATAGTGTCTTCATTCCTATCAACAATAAGCACCATTGGTACTCTGCGCGTATCGATTTCCTTGACCAGCAAATCGATATCTATGACAGTTGGAAGCCTACATGTGTTAACAATCGAAAAAAAACCACCGCTCCTTAGGAAGAACGCTAAGTTGATGATGGTACGTTTTCATTCCATTCATACTACTACTCTCAAACGTTCAAGTGAACCATTAGCTTTTATTATGGGTTACAGAAGTCTTAGGTAGTATTCGAGGCCAAGACATCAACCTCAAAAATAATGTGGACTGTGGGTGGATATTCGATCCCCACTTCGAGGTTTGTCTTAGACTTGCGTCATAATTTCTGCCCGCATTCATCAATTATCAGGTTCATTTCCAGCCTAACGGGTATGATTGTGGGGTTCACTTATTGTGGCATCTTCGACACATTTTGGAATTTCGCCAAGTCAATCTTGGGGACGATTGTCAGCCAAATCATCTCAAATTCACAGATAATATGGTAGGCAAACGTTTGAGGCTGGCACATGAGATGCTCTCAGATGCTGGTCTATCCTAGCAAGTACATATCTGTATATATGGCTGTACGGTGTTGCGTAAAAATAATCAAAGTGTATGTCTTGTGCAATAGATAGTAGCTGGCTTTTCACTTCGGTTTATCTTGAGAGTGTCGCACTTCTCACAACGTTTAGCTCACATTTTGATAATATGATGTTTGTCATGATACATAATCAAAGATATACTTATGAAGATCCCACTTCCCTGGGGCTTCTCGGGGCTTCTCTACGACTTCCCTCTACGACTTCCCTGGGACTTCTTGGGGCTTCTCTACGACTTCCCTGGGACTTCTCTTTTGGACTTCTCGGGGCTTCTCTACAGCTTCTCTACAACTTTCCTAGGGCTTCCCTGGGAGACATAGATGACCTAATGTACATAGGATATCTGGAGAGACTAAAGAACCACAGCAACATGAGGCCCACTTAAAGCAAACCCTACACTTCCTACAGGCACTTCAAAGATATAATAAAGAGACATAGGAATTGACCTCAAAACCTAGGGTGCCAAAGTAACTTGGGCACCTTGGATAGCCTCTGCACCATGAGGTGAACCTTGGAAAGCCTAGGTCAGAAGTGTTTTTCCTGATGCAGTGCACCCACGCCGCAGTATGCTCTGACGCCAGAGCCGTTTCAAGAAGAACACTCACCTGTCACTGCTCCGACACCACAGTCACTTCAAGAGGCTTCTGAACGCACTCCAAAGACAATTCAAGATGGCTTTGAACCCCCTTCCAGTGCACCCACGCCGCAATCTGCTCCGACGCCAGAGCCTTTTCCAGAAGCATACTCACCTTTCACTGCTGCGACACCACAGTCGCTTCAAGAACCAGACTTCCCCTTAGGGACTTTCTATAATCAAACGTCAACTCCCCTATTGCCCCGTTCTCCGACGCCAACTCCCCTGTTCGCCCGGTCTCCGACGCCCAAAGCTTATCCCGAAGCATCTCTCTCTGACCTAGAATGCTGTCGGCTATCTCGTCGTCTGGTCCTACGATTCTTGAAAGCCTCTTGGTTTGAGAGGTATATCCAAGGGATGTGGGTTAGATATCTGGTTGGCACAGGGAAATATAGGATTTTCCGAGTCAAAGGTGACCATTCTCTCTGTTCGTTTGGAATCTATCAACTGAATGTGGTGTTAGCATTGTCAAAAGAAACGGTGGAACCGTACCAGATCAATGAAACTACATACAATCGAAAAGTAGAGTTAGTCTGCGGCGGCGTAACCAGAAATGTGTTCTTGGATCTTATTTTGAACGGTGCTTTTACCGAGGCAAGAACAAAATATATTGCTTTTCAGTCCAGTCTAACGCTGTTACCAGGAGGAATTCACGATTTACAAAGGGCTCATGTCTAGGGACAACGTTTGGTTTCCTACTTTGCATGATATATGAATCCAAACCCAAGGAATGGCACGGCTTGCGTCACGGCTCCAAGATATTAGACATCCACCCACTAAACATTTTTGGCGGTTTGAAGAATGGCAGAAACAAGCGTATTCCGCGAATTTAGCTCAACTTGAACGCGCGCAAGAACAAAACCAACACGCAGAGGTACTGAGACTGGATGAGCTACTCACCGAGTTCAAATAAAAATACGGCGTTGACAAGTATGCTTCTTTGGGCGGCAAGGATAAGAGAACTCAAAGCCCTAAAGAATCGAGCAATCTCTCAGTGACACCGTAGGTGGCTCATTTGTAACTGGTCTCAAAACTAACTTTGTCAACTTTGTATGCAGAAACATTCGGTCTTCAATTAAGGACATATCCATGGTTACTGTATCTATGTGATTTTGCAGTGGAATACTTCAGTCCCCCTTCCTTCATCTCAAATTTCAGTGCAAGTATAGAGCAAATAGAAAGTCTTGATGCAGCGAGAGTAGCAACTGGAAAATCATCAAGCTACAATCAGAATCAGACTATGTGATTCATTAGTCCCACTAGGTCCCACTCCGTTCGGGAATCGGAATGCGGCTGATCAACGGATTATCATCTTGCCCAGTGTTGTAGTGTTTTTTTGTATGATGATACTTATGATGATGAGCTTAAGTACCATTAGCGCAAGATCTATAAGGATCTATATCAACAAGAACTGTCAGGTTCACAATTTACAAACAACACCAATTCAAAAGCAGCCTTGGGAATTCCGCCACTTGGATGCCATTGTCTCCCGGTTTTCTCCCGACTGTCATCAATTCATCGCTCGGTTCTGTTCTTATTTCTCGCTAATGGTCCTTTCTAAAGGTATTGTTTGAAGCTTTCGAGATGAAAGTAGAATATGTTATAATGCTGAACCATGATTATATAGCAGGAATTACAGTAATGTAGGCAGGGAATATATCTCCGACATTGAAACAACTTGGGGGCCAACATCGTCCATGTCATACTTTGAGTGAAGAAGGAAAAGTGCGGCGGTTTCGGAAGGGGTGCAGACGCTGCACGAACCTGATATGTTGGTGAGTATTAGCATTATATTGAAGTTTTATGAAATATCTTACCTTCAAACAGCGTTCTCGGCTGCTTGAATCTCGCGATTGTTCTGGATGTTCCGGACTGCTACTTTCTTTCCGCAAGCCACAACCAACACATCTCCCTCCATCGCCAAACTGTCTAATGCTTGAATAGGTTGGTTTATAGGAAGGAGTTTATGATGTTTATAGAATATCCAAAAGGTGTAGTTTTTTCATCTATGCTGAATTGTGACGACTGAGTCGTGGACGTAGGACTGCCGCTTTGTTCCCATTAGCTCGTCGGCGGCCAAAGCGTATCGTCCTCTTTCTGGATTTTGGGTATCTTCACGATAATACACCTGAATGGCCTCCGCCCTCTGCCCATTGGCGCGGTATATATGTCCACGCACGCTACGAATAGTCATCTACGGGGTCCGATCAACGTCTGTGAAAGAATGAAGCAATGTCTGTATGAACTTACAGTACGGCTATGAATTAGAGGGGTCTGGTTAATGCCCATGATGTAGAATAGGGCCAACGTTGAAGAAAGAGGCGAGAACTACTTGTTATTCCGAGTTTTGTGAGACTTTATATACATAAAGGTCATAATACGCTTTGTCCATTTTATCTTATCTAACATTCTTTGTCCAGGTATATATATAACGCCATTGATCTCCAAGAGCCACTCCATACTTTTTTCTCTTATCTACTATGGTGGACAAGCGCCCTCGTCCTGAAGATCCAAACGGTGTCCCAGATATGCCTGCGGTGAGAAACTCTGACAGTACAGCGAAGACGACGATTCACATCGAACCCGTTAGAATAAAGTCTTCGTGACAAGTCCAAATACCAAAGTGAAGGAGCTACAAGCGCAGATTGAAAAACTCGGCGAGGAAAAGAAGCGACTATGGTCTAGTTCTTTGGCAGAGATTCAAAAACGACAAGACGCCAACGATGCACTGAATATGCGCGTACAGACTTTGATGGATCAAATTCAAGAGCTCAATGAGGAAGCTGATGCACTAATGGTATTCTAAATACATCAAATATGTTTGATTACTCATTCTATCGCTTTATAGAAAGCGGAACCCGAAGGCCTAGAAGCAGCTGTGGAAAAGCAGGATGCGTTATACAAGGAGTTATTGAACTCCCAAGCCGAGGTCCGCGAGCTCCGTCTGAGACTGGGTACATTGGAGAATAATCTTGAGGTACATATTTACCTTTAGATGGCGAGTTGCTGAAGTCGCGAATCATCATAGACAAAGTCTTCGTCACTACTACAGTCCGAAACCGAGGTTAGCAAACTCCGTACGAAGGTAGCTACCCTGGAGAAGGATCCCAAGGTATTTACTCGCCCCTTCTAGATGGACCGTTCCTGAAAGACCTGGGTCCTTGTAGACAAAGAACTTATCCGGCCACAGCAAATCTCAAATTGTGGATTTGAGTACACGATTGAACGCAGATAAAGAGAGAGTACTTTGCAACACTGGTATGCAGACTGATTCAGAGAACGTATGTTGTCCTCTTTGTAGAATATCTGTAGTCTTTACCTTTCTTCATAGCCGTTATCCAATTGCCATGCAACAAGTGCAAAAGCGATATCATGCATTCTCAATGTAAGTGTAAACGCAAGTTATCAACAGGAAACTCATTCTCCTTGCGCGTTAGCCTTCTACCGAGGACGCGGAATGTATGCTTTCTTTGTATCCGGATGATGCAAGGAAGCATCCTAATGCCAGACCTTGGCTACCACTTGCATTTGCGTACTTGAACATCAATCGGGGGTGGAATACCGGGATATCGTGAGCAAATGGCTAAACCTGGAGCGAACTACAACTTGGGAAAGCCCTCTTTTGGGACTGAAGCCTGAAAGCCGGCCCAACGCGCTCTCAGCGTGGCAGAAAAAACGGTACTCAACTCGCGAGCCTGACTTCTCGGCCATAGGATTCATCACTTCCTTCTCGGCAGAGGTCTGGAAGTGGTGGATATCACTTCAACCAGAGTGGCGCAGGATAGCACCCAGAGAGAAACCGAGTTCTCCTGATTTAAAGGTTGTTAGAACGGAGTGGATCCTGCTGGATAAGAAAGGAGTGAACGGCTGGTTCGGTTTGTTGGTTTGCATGAAATGGTGGAGGCTGGGATTGAACCGCATGACTGAGGAACAAGAGGAACTAAAAAGAGACTGGGTGAGGGCGATTCATGATATTTCGGTCATGATGGATGGCCTTGTCGCCTATCGAGCTTCCATAGGACAGTGATCAAGTCCCTGTGGATAATGTCGTTGGCAGGTAACTACTATTGTACTCGGTATTGTAGAACCTTCCCGATGTCTATTTTTTGTAGTGTCAGAAACCATGCGACTTCTCTAAAAAGAATCTAAATCATAGATGTGCGTTCCGCTTTGGACCTAATTAGGTGGAAACGTTCAAGGGAGTCTTGCTAATGTACCGCTGTAGAATACTTAGGACTGGCTCAACGATTAGACTCATAACGCAAAGGCGTATAAGGTATAACGGGTAGCGCCGGCACGCAGCAAGGCCCGCTACCCTGCCGACGTCAAAGCATCGCATCGCTAATTGCTAGTAAGTTAGTATATCAATAATAGTACTCCGCTCAATCCTCATCTGATCCGACATGAACATGAACCTTTCCGCCAACAGTTTCTGACCAGAGCTGAATGCCTTCGTAGTCCGATCCAACTTGGTTGAAACATTGAAGAGACTGATCAACAGCAAAGGAGGACCGAGTATCTGAGATAGCGAAGAGACTGATTGAGGAAGACGTAAAGAGACTGATCGATGAAGAGAAGTCAAAGAGACTACAAAGAGATTGATTGACAAGAACTGATTTTGAAGATGCATAGATACATAGGCGTCCGACAAGAACTCGAAATGTGGACAGCAAGCTACCCGTTGAGAGGAAGGTGTAGCGGCAAAGATCGATCTCTATTAATACAAACCACCATGAAATCGGTCCAAATACTACCACTACTTACTACTAGAAATGGCTGGCACAAAACCCCACTACCACCATGCTGTCGAATCGTTGAACTTTTCGCTTAGCGTTCGCAGACGATTCTGATCGTGTACAATTACTTACAGTTGTAGCCTTGCTTCATGCACGGTAACCCTATGGACCTTCGATGAAACTGCGGATACCGTGAATACAAGCCTCTGAAGAATTTTGCTAAAAATACTTGTCCTAGATACAATGTTTAACCACGGCAAAAACTGGCATAGGGCTCGTTCCGGCCAACGTTCGACCAGAAACTCGCAACTACTCCTGACTTTACAAGTACTTTTCCATAAAAATGCGCTGCTCACAAAAGAAGAGATTTTGACGGCAAAGATGCATCAAAACATCCTCCGGTGTCTCGAAAGAGCCATTGCATGCTGTAGGATCATGCTATGGAATCGCTAAGATACCAACAGAGAGGCGAGGAGAAATACAGATGCATTTTCTTCCTTCTGTATTGACAATGGAAGAGCGATGGCATGTCTTGCGAACATAACCAGAAGAAATAGGCACTGCTCATCGGATGCTCATCGGTGTAGAAAGAAACCTACGTTACCGTTCAGGCTAGTCAGATTATCAGCTGAATGATACAAATCTGCGGCTCAGAGTTGCAGTCCTTGTGTGAGCATACCCAATTGCAAGTTATAATTATTTACAATATCCAGAGCATTCTATCTATCAATCTCTTGGAAGGAGGGAGGTAAGTATGCGTCGACCGAATATTATAAGAAACCATTAAAAATGTACTGACATATTGTAATGATTTAGTTAAACCTAGGGCGAATTATTTTACACCGATTAAGAATTGTACGCTGTACAGTTCCTTCTCAATCACGTTTTCATCTTTCCCTTCTTCTGAGCTTCGGCAGCCACTTTCTCCAACTCTTCCTTATGCAAGGCGGCTTTGCAAACTTTGAGGCGATTTTTGATGAAATCATTCAGCACCCAATGGTCACGATATTCATCGAGAAGTGGATACTTCGAGATCGCCTAACAGTATCACTTGATGAGCAGCAAAATGAAGGAGAATTGACTGATGCTCACCTGGGCCTGCACAGCCTCGAGTTTAGTGGCTATTTGTTGAGTGATAGAAATGGTACAGTCAAGTTTGTCGTTGACCAGTTTGTTAATAAATGCCTGGTAATATGGGCCAAATTTAACGAATCCACAGAACAGCGTCAGTCAGTGGTGCTTACCTTGATTTTGTCGTACTTTTCATCTGTCCACTGCAGTTGAACTCGTAGGTTATACCCCCCTCTTCCCGGGCGTCCCACCTCACCTGGAGGCTTTGGAACCTTGTTGTCAATATTGGAGTCCGATTCATCGGTCTGTTCTCGAGGGGCCTCAGAGGGGACAGGAGTGCTGGACCTCTGGCGATCTCGAGAAGGCCCAGAGGGCACAGGAGTGCTGGACCTCTGGTGATCTTGAGAAGGCCCAGAGGGCACAGGAGTGCTGGATTGCTGGCAATCCCGAGAAACTCCGGAGGGCCCAGGAGTGCTGGACCTCTGGCGATCCCGAGAAGCTCCAAAGGGCCCAGGGGTGCTGGACCTCTGAAAATGAACCACCTTCTTGGTCTGTGGTTGCTCTTGGTTCTTGTCATCAAGATAATTACAAAATATGTAGTCTGAGTGTTGTTCTGAACTGTAAGAATGATCAGAGCCTGTATTGGAGGGCTGATATTCAGGATATGGAGAGTGAGGGTATGGTGATAGCCCGCGAGCACTGCGACGAGGGGAGCGAGTAGGTCCTGGAGAAGACACAGAAGGAAGAAAAGTACGACGACGGTAGTGGCTTGACATGTTAGATGCAAGTAAAGGATACTGGACGTTGAAGCACAAGAACTTCATTTATATGGAACTAATACAACAGGATGCCTTTGTTGTCAAAGGCAACAGCGATCTGCAATGATAGACAAAGCAAAACGGCCAAAGCCCAATCGAATATCAACGCGCAAAGATCCACCGACTTGCTTTATTTGACCTTCATCCACTTGGAACCGTTGAGTTGGTGGTCCTTGATGGTTCCTGAGTCGGATTCTTGGATGAACTGGACCATCGGCAGGCAGTGAGGCTGCCCTGAAAAGGCTGGAAAACGTGACTTGCTGAAACGTGTTACCGCCTCTTAATACCTCTTTCATGAGCTAAGGCCATTGTCTTGCTCAATTATAAATATTCCCGACGAAAAATGCCTTCTTACATTTTTTACAACCCCTCGCTCCCACCCTTGTTATGCTTTTCCGTAAATCGAAGTTCTACAAAAAAACTGCAACCCTTCGAGGTCCTCAAGATGCCGTAAGTGCACTTTTGTTCTCTGCCCATGGCAGATTCATTGCTGCAGTTGGTGCATTGAGATTATTTTTATTTCAAAACTACGTGTTTACACCTTTTTCAGGTCATGGTGGCGCTGCTGTCTGGAACGCTGCTACATCCTCTCCGGTGAGTGTGCCTTCTACAGTGGTTCAAGTGAGCCCATGACAGCAAAAGCGGATATTTGACTGCGCGTTATGGATGTACTTCAAGCATCCACGAGACGAGCACATACTTGTTCTTGGGTCGTTACATGGTAATATTGTATTTCTTAGCTGGAATGCTGAACAAAATGTGCGTAAATTGCGCATACTCTTTGCTCTTTGTTGTTCAAGTTTTATTTTAATGGCAGGCGTTCAAAACTTTTCTTCATTTGCCTCCGGAAAACGAGGGTAAAGGAATAATATCTATGGATGTTTACGAGAAAGAAGTCGATCAAGGAGAAGGGTTTTTCGTAGTTGCCACTGTAGATGGGCGCGTTCATCTGAGAACTCTGTCTTCATCTGGGGTCCACACCATCTTCTCAACTTTGGTTGACAGAAACTTTGATATGGGTGCTGCTCGCTTTTGTAAGATTACACACGATATCTATTTGTTCGCTGCTACTGGTGGTAAAATGTGAGTAGTCGATTTTGCTTTATCTTAATCTTCAAATTCTCAGCTTTTCTAGAATACGACTTAATTGCCGGTCGGGCGAAACAGTGTTCTCAGATGATTGCGGACCGAATACCATGTAAATAGCCTTTCTCTGTCGACCCGTCGCGTTTTACTTAGTACACACAGGGCTTCGATATCCATGAACGGTTCCGGGAAGCGTTTCGTTGCTTGGACCAGAGAGGACTTCAAGATGTTCCGCCTAGAAGACAATGAACACATCCAGACTTATGTTGGTGAGAAACCCAGAGTTTTTGTTGTCAGGGATGCAGCATTCAGTGAAGATGGGCTGGTATTTGTTGGAGGAACAGATAACAGAGTTGCAACTGTGTTCAACGTCAAACCTGGTGCCATAGTTCAGACACTTGAATATCCAGGTGGAGGCCTTGTACAACCAGTAGCGGTGCGATCTCCTCCTCACATCACAAGGCATAATTTTTCCAAAACCCTTGTAACGTAGGCATACGCATATCCTGACGCGTTCACTATCGCCATTGCTGGGTCCACCGTTGACCATCCTGCCGAAGTACTACCTTTCAAGAAACCTCGCACGAGGCTTCTAACGATCTCTGGCAACATTGAAGCTGCAGCAAAGGAGCCGTACTTTCTTAATTTGGATTGGGGCTTTCTTAATTTTCGACTCAGGATACCTAGAGCTCTTCGATCTTGTATCTGGAGTTTTAGTCTGCTGGTTGTAGCTGTAGTTGCTGTTGTCTCTATGCTGTCAGGCTGGTTTTTTGTGGCAAGTATATATTACCCCGAGGTCCGTCTGTCCAGAATCTATTGAATTATACTAACTATTGGCTCAGATTGGGTCAATTCAGTCGGCGACTATTCTTCCTGAATCTACTGGCTCTCAAGGAGAGGTACCTCCATCCTCCTTGGGCGTCCAACGATATGACAGCTTTCAGGCTGAGACAACTCCTGTAGTCACTTAATCTGGCAGCTTTCAGGCTGAGGTTAATGGCGTGATTGTTTTTGGTTATTGACCAGTTTTTCTTCCGAAGGTGGTCGATTATGATATGTATTGTTCACTGGTACAAATATCTTACATTGCAGACTATAAATATAATTCCCGCTCCATAGTGCCGCAATATCTCAATCCTAAGAAGCAAGCTTTTAGTGATGCAGTAACACAGAAAAAGAATATCTTACTTGTCCAAGACTAAGAACAACAGCCAGGCCTGGGCAAAGGTTCCATCTGGCTGTATGGCCCACAACCCATTCAATGTTGATAATCTCCAGCTTGTCAATAAATGATTGAGAAACCAATTTGGCCTCAAAACCGAGATTTTGAAAGCGAGCAAATGTGTCTCCAGCGTGGTGAGATGATGATTTGCTGCACCATATTGCTAACTTTTTCTTACTGTGGAGTGAAAATATGTGTTGTATCCGACCTGGAACCCAGTCCGCTTTCAAATTTCCCTCAGGTTTATAAGCGATGTAGCTGTTGCCTTGGGCAATTGCGCTGGGAGTGTTGAAAAAGCCTCTGGATGCAGCCACCTGTGAGAAACACTGGATATCGTGTGTTCCAGCCACACGGGTCAGTTCGACAGGTGGAGGGGTGGACAAGACCTTGTCACCGTCGGTTTCTGGTCTTCTTCCGGGTGAGGTCAGGGATTCATCATCTGTGAAACCTTCATCCTCATCCCAATCTTCATCATCACTCCTGGGGCTCTTGTTAGATCCATATGCTTTCCCAAAATATCCCTTAGTTGTTTAAGTTCTTCTGGGCAGTCAGGTCGTAGAAGCCACTGTCGGAAGGTTGCACCTTTGTAAAAGGAATGCGATATGGTTTGCTCCAACTCCCCTACGCATCGTGAGTCAAAAGACCACAAAATTCCACTTTCTGAGAATGCTTACCAGATTTATGATTGGTAGGAGTCCTTTGCAGTCTTCCTATCTGGGTTTCAAAAGGAAAGGCCCACCAATTTCGAACGGTGCCAAACAAATCCATAAAATCATACACGTGGAAAGCCAAGTGGTGCGATGGAAGAATAAATCCTGGAAATTTGCTCTTTAGACCAAGGACGTGACGCCAAATGCAGTTACAATAAGGCCCCGTTCTGTAACTTTGATACGACAGGGTGATTTGACAACAAAATGTGAGATCCAATTTGTCGCAACTGATGCGACTTCGATGTGAGATTAATCCGGCCGCCCAAATTTGATGTGAGATTAGTACCCGGCGGCCGCCATCGCGCCTTTAACAAGCTTCTATCCTTTCTCTCCTCTTCTGTATGGCTTGGTTGCGAAGTGGGAAAGCTTCCAAGGCTACAGAAAAGGGCCTTGGTAAAAAAAAAATAGCAGCTTTTACAGTAATTGCTGCTGTAGCAGTCGTCACAGTTCATTTAGCCGGAAATTCAACCCGCCGACCTCTTATGAATGGGTCATTCAAAGGAGAGCATTTTAGTGCAGGTTCCTTCCATCCTCCATTGTCTGTCGTGTTCCCTTCCTCCTTTTGGTCCAACAGGACGGCGACCATGATTCTATCATCCTCTGTAGAGAAAATAGCACGAGGCTTCTTTTCTGGTTTCTCCAAGGCCGGTTCAGGTCCAGGATCTTTGGCTTTATTGGTTTTCTTTCTGGGTTTTGCCGTGGTGCTTTTGCGACTCGGTTTTCGAGTGTTGCCTGTACCGGTGGTTTTCGAGGTTTTCTTCTTCACAGAGATCAGAGATTTAGGATCAAAATTCTCCTTAGTAGGGTCATTGTTGTTAGGACCTGGATCATCCTCATCAGCAGGAGATGGTGTAGCCATAGAAGAGGGAACGGAACAGCAAGAAACAACGGTGAGATCACGCCTATCACGCCTGTCACATCTCTCATGCGCGATTTATCATTTACGGAACACGAAATCTACGAGATAACACACATATATTTGACATTTCTACATCTCAACCAATCTCACAGATTTTAGCAGGGAAATCACTCTCACACGCTGTCGCATCACAGTAACAGAACGGGGCCTAAAGATCACGTCTTTCCGGACTCAAAGAGTTTTGGGATATGAGAATGGCTGCACACGTTAATTGCATCAAAGTATCTAAAACAGACAACATATCATTGGAATCCATTGCCGATATAGGAGAGTCTTTATCCCAGAGACTAATCAAGGCAAGGGGAAGATGGATGGAGAATAGAGCCCGCCAATGGTCGGCTTTGAGTGTCCCCGCACGCGCGGTTCCCACCATAGGCGGAGGCCTTGCGATCCAAGAAGGAATAATTACTTCTTTTACCGCCAATTGGACTCGTTTCAGGGTGCCTGATGAGTCAACAGCGGCTCGCACCAACGGTTTTAATGGTTTGGTCATTCGCTGCATTCGAAAATAAACTATTAACTTCAACATTATAGCTGACCCACTTACCCAGGATACGAGTTCTTCGATTAGCTCGGCCTTCCCAAAATTTCCGACCAGTAATCTATTCAGGTCAATGCAGACGAAAGCTAAAGCGCTCACGGACATTCGCTCCAACGTTTGCGCCAAGTTTCCAATTGGTTTACCCTTTTGGTTGACTACAGGTTGTGTCAAGTGTCCATGGATGGCGCCGATATCGCAGGTAGACTTGTAGTTGAGGCGAGCTGTGAGCTCCGCCAACAGATCTGCGCGGTTTTGCGGAGTAAGATTCTGCAACTTGTTCATCAGTTGAATGTTTTCGTGCTGGGCGTTCAATTCTGCCCATGGAATCTCCGGAAGTTCACTTTTCGTTGGCATAAAATGTGACCAAGCGAACTGGGCTTTTTCCACGTCATTTATGCGCTGCATTTTCCAATCTTCGATTAGTTTGATCCTATAGATTGCAATAAAAGAATAATGTACCCAAGAAATGAGAGCCTCAGCCATAGCATTTTTTGATATGTCCCGTTTTCTGAGTACAGGAAGAAGTGATAATTTTTTCCTTTTATCACCTGGAAAGTGGTTCAAGTCATTACAGACATATGCAAGAGCGGCCCATTTGCGGCTCGAGATATATTTCTGCAAGGACCATATGTCAGTTTCAGAGGTAGGTGCCTCCGCAGAAAGGCGCTGGTGCAAAGTGGAGACGTGGTCCCAGGCCCAACGGTCCAAGTCAATCTGAGCTTTGAGGTTTTCCATTCGAGATTGGCGTGAAGTTTGAACATTTAGAGGTATAGATTTCCAAACGAGAATGGAGAGCCGTTGATCCTCTACTTGGGGCATCTCCTCTATCCAATTGCTCAATTTACTGGGGAGCTTCTCTAAAGAACCGAAAGGGGAAATGTGGGATGGATGAGGAGGGTACTCAAAGTCATAGTAGAAAGCAATGTGACCATATCTAGCTTTCTTCAAGTAGTCCACTCCCAGGTCTTTGCTTGCTTCAGCTAAACCGCTTGTTTCTTCATCGAACCCAGGTTGCTCTGAGTCTACTCCTTTGTCTTTGCTCCTTTCAGCTAGACTGCCTGTTTCTTCATCGAACCAGGTTGCTCTGAGTCTACTCCTTTGTCTTTGCTCCTTTCAGCTAGACTGCCTGTTTCTTCATTGGATCCAGCTTGCTCTGAGTCTACTCCGGCGTCTTCGCTCCCGTCAGCTGGACCACTTTTTTCTTTACTTTTTCCTTTTCCTTTTCCTTTTCCTTTTCCTTTTCCTTTTCCTTTTCCTTTTCCTTTTCCTTTTTCCTTTTCCTTTTCCTTTTCCTTTTCCTTTTCCTTTTCCTTTTCCTTTTTCCTTTTCCTTTTCCTTTTTCCTTTTCCTTTTCCTTTTTCCTTTTCCTTTTCCTTTTCCTTTTTCCTTTTCCTTTTCCTTTTCCTTTTCCTTTTCCTTTTTCCTTTTCCTTTTCCTTTTCCTTTTCCTTTTCCTTTTCCTTTTCCTATTCCTAACGGCAAATAGCGTGTCCCAAAATGGTGCTGAAGATTGAGGCAGACCATGGACAACACGCCCGTAGAACTGGTCTTACCTCTGAGGCGGTTTCCCTGGGTATTGAAAAAGTCAGCGTGGAAAAGAAACACCCAACGACCTTCTTCGCCTCAGTCGGCAATGAATAGTTCACCATCATCTGCGGTGAAGCTATGTAGAAAAGAACCGTCTTTAATATCGCCTTTCACAGATGGCGGACTGTCATCGCAACCAATCGCCATATTCCTCAATGCTAGGCAGCGCTATAAAGCGGCCAAACCATTCCAAGAAAGGATAGTAGGCTAGATCCTTAAGTGGCTTGCCACTACTTTTTATCAAAGGTTCTCCACAAGGCTCCGAGAGCTTTGTATAACGCTCGTGGCAGTGCGTTGGATATACAGGCTGTGAAGTTCCATTTGGATAGGGAGGTGGATAAGTACAAGCACACGCAGGGCATATGGCATACAGCACGCTGTCGACATTGAGGTTGAACTTGCTCTCTAACATAGGAATGGATTCTGGAATGTTGTTTAGAGCAAGTTTTTGTAGAGCGTTAGGGCCTCTGTCGAGTAACGTGATATAGTAGCCAAAGATTTTGAACCCTTTTAGCACCGCTCCACCCCCACGTCTGGCAGTCCCTTCGAAGACTCATAGGGCAAGGGTTACACAGAATGCAATGAGACACTTCAGTCACCCCTTTCAATGTCCACTAGCCAATACTATCCCTAGACTATCCAGAGTGGGATATATATTAAAGTTTACAGTGTGTACCATGTTTCATTGCAAAATGCCACTTATGTGGAAAAAAGAAATCATAGTATAAGTCTACTATGGACTGTAGTACAAGACCAAATAGACATCTCAAATTGTTCTGTTTGTGATGTATGTGGAAAGTTATGATTTCCTCAGTCGTTGGCATTCCCCAATGATGTTGAAAGATGATCACACCAACAATGATTCTTCCTCTCATAATTTATAACTACAATGTACATGCTTCTAATTTTTTTGAAATCCTGAATAGACAGTTACACAACATATGTGTATGTAAATTAATTTCCATATAGAAGGTAATAGCTCATACATTATTTGAGGTTATTTGAATTTGAAAGTACATGTACAGGCTAAAGTTGTGCAGAAGCTTTGTCTTTCTCTCCCAGCCAGCCTTTGTTCCCTGTCCAATGGTCACAATGGCATCCACTCCTTGATCCAATTCATGCTATCGGAACCACTGAACTGAGACATATTATAGGTCATCCAAGACTGGTAGTACCAAACTCGATAATACCAGACCCGGTAGTACCAAATCCGGTAGTACCAAGCTCGGTAGTACCAAGCTTGGTAGTACCAAATCCGGTAGTACCAAGCTTGGTAGTACCAAATCCGGTAGTACCAAACTCGGTACTACCGGAGCTTGGTACTACCGAGCTCAGTAATACCGAAGTCAAGTAGCAAATTTAACATCATCTTAAACCAAATTCATGTATTTAGGGTTAATATAAATATTAGTACTTGACGAAACATACATAACATAGAAAAAAAGCACAGATATTTATATAATTGCTGGGCGCCCACGGCGACTCTTCAGAGGTTGCGCTAATAGTCAAAAGCTCCAGTCTCGTAAATTTGAGCGAGACCGATTGGAACGCATGTTTCGACAACAACTTAACAGTTGAGTAGACTTCTTTTTTTTTATTTTCCAGGGTGTAATGTGTTTCGTCTTAGCTTCAGAACGGAAACTGCATAATCACACTGAAAGTAGTGTCAAGCGCCGCGATCCTAGAATTCAGACTCTCGCTCAACAATTCAATCAACTTCAAGTCTGTATGGCCGCAGCGGTGAAGGGGCGTAAAGCCCCTTCCAATGCTGTGGTACCTCGACCGATTGGGATGGATAAGCTCTTTGACCTAGACGTCGATGATGCAATCTGGGATGATATTGGTTTAGGTGATTCCGATGACCTCATTGAGGTGCCACTATAGTTGTCAGATGAACAGGTGAGGACTGGCATTCGAGGAATACTGCTTCGGGATCGCTCTGTTGAGGAATTGCAGCGTTTGAGGTATGAACTCTCAGTTTTAGGAGAGTGGTTCAAGGAGGAATGGGATACATTAATGTTTGCAATGAGCATGACAGATGGTATGAAACTCGTTTTATTTTCTAGGAACTTGTTCACTTAAATTATCGCCTGTTTAGATGCCAATCTACTCTTTCAACTGAATGAACGGCGCACTAATCTCATTCGGCTGGGTTTAGGTTGGACCCAAGCGTTGTCAAATCTCCCAGCAGACGTTAGACCTAGCTTTGTAGGGCCTGAACCAGCACAGTGGATGGAGATTGAACTGGAGACAGATGCGGATCATGTAGAATTGTTGCAGGAAATGGAGGAAGACGGCTATCAGTTCGATGACGATGATTTGGATATGGGATTAGTTGAGCATATGGACACCCTGGCACTTGCAGATGCACAGAGGTTTGGTGATATGTAACTACTTAGTTATATGTAGTGTGTTTGCCACTATATGAAATAACGTTACCCATCATCATTACTGCCTCTGGTACTACCGACTCTGGTACAACCGACTCCATGACTATTGATATCACAAACAAAAGGATCAGAATGAAGACATGTCAAGAGCAACAGGTGTTCGTCAAGAGACCAAATTATGATGTGCTACCCTTTGCTGGAGGTACATCCACCCGCAACCGCCGCCGGGATTCTCTACCACTCAATCGTTGGAACTAGCCAAGAGCATAAAACCTCTAATGTTATTTATGGTTCGATGGTGTAGCGGTTACTATGTGTTATTCCACTCATGGGAACCTGAGGTCCGGGGCTTGATTCCCTGGGGGACAAATGGAGCTGTTACAAGATTTCACTTGAATGCGAAAATTTGTAATGACTTCTTTTTCCCTAACGACCTAACTGATAGCTACTTAGACAACAAAATGATTTGTTATTTCTCACCAGTGCACCACTTTGGTTTTGATTAGTGAACTTTGAATAAAAGGTATTTTTTACAATCCAGGGAGATCTACTTCAAAAAACAACAAGACCGGGGGAGGGGTCACAGAAAGAGCATACAGTACTGTCTTTCTACCCACCCATCTTGCAATATATATATTATGTATTGCTATAGAAACATTTAAAACCTGTAAATGTAGTGTATGAAGGTACACAGATAGAAGAGAAGGGCAACTACAGGTTTCAGGTTATCAATTGGTTGTAGGAAAAATATCCTGGTAGTGGGCTCTGGCTGCAGGCAGCAGTCAGATAATGATCAGGCTGTGAGCCTAGCATTTAGCAGGCAATCAATGCCCAATGCATAGTCTAGTGCAAGGGATGACAGGTATGGGTTGAAGGGGATGGCTCCAGGCCCTAGAAAAAAGATTTGAAAAATTCAATCCGGTAGTACCAAGGTGGTAGTACCAGACCAGGACCCCTGGCACCTGGGCCTTGGTAGTACCGATCTCGGTATTACCGGGCCTTGGTACTACCAATCCGGTAGTACCAAGGTTGGTATATGCCTGGTACTGCCTGCCCCAGGGGGGCAATATTTTATGAATAATTGGCCCTAAGTTGGGACATTGAAAGGGGTGACTGAAGTGAATGAGAGTAGGAATGTGGTACATTGACCACAAGTTAGTAAAGTGTTTACCTGAAATAGCTTGATGAGTATGAGTTTCGGGGTGATACAAAGTTGCTCACTATTGTCGATCTTTACGGGAGAAGTATCGGGATAAATAATTCTCCACTTGAGAATCAAACGCTCTAGTGTCTCTGCCGTTGTTTTAATCTTGTCCACGTATTCCGTGGCTGCCTTGCGCTTAATTGATCCAAGGTTTTTTCGAACATAAACAAGACTAGCCTCTGCATTAAGTAGCGTGGCCTGTACCGTAGTCTGTTCTAAATCAATTGAGTCCAGAGACTCTAAACTACCCATAGCATCGTCTGCGACTTTTTGGAGGCGTTGAGCAGCAGTCACAGCCCTTGCTGATGCTACGTTTGTGTCCACTCCAAACTCATCTAGTGTCTCGGTGTGGCCAGCTTCTGTGGATATCATACTAGGGATCTGAAATCCATAGAAATATCAGCATGATGGAGTACAGAGAAAACAGTTCACTGTGCCTCACCCCGTTTGTGACTATCGTCTGGTATACCAAGTTCAGTACTGATTCCGTTGAAACGGGGTTTGAAGGAAGGTCCTTGTCTAGCACAATTGTAGACATGACATTGAGGTCATAGTCATGGGGCACATCCTGAGCCGTCGCTTTTTCCTTGTGCTTCTTCTCCTTCTTCAGCAACTGATCGATTGAGGCTAAGGCGGGATCTGAGCGGGGTCCCGACGAGGATCTGACAGGCGTGGAAGCGGCCTGTTTACTCAATGCGTGGCTGAGAAATTTGTCATAGTCAGCCATGAGTACTTGAGTATGAAGGATATGAACAGTGTACTTGAATGTTTGAACTTCCATCTTTCGCTGATCACCTACATGATAACATTGATAAGGATATGATCACGGGGCTCAGTCGGCCCGACTTCGAGCCGAAAGTTCCAAAAGCGCGCGCGCCAAGCCAAGGTGAATAATTAAGTATGATAAAATTGCGCAATGCACTTGTACTTTAATAAGTACACTGCACTTTGCGGCCTCTCCACATAGATAGATTAGATAGATACACGGCCCAAGCGGCCATAAATGGGGATGACCTTAATTGTGGCACCCTCAATGTAAAGCACACGATAAGGTGGAGTGGAACACTAGTAGGTCCAATGAGCGTCCGATGAGAGGAAGCATGACCGGGCTGGCCAGCTTCTGTCCATTTTCTTTTACTGGGCATTAAATATCCAGTAGACCATCGAAGTTGTGTTTGTTGTGTCTGGCATAGACTACTAATTAGTCTATGCATACGACTTTTTTAAAAATATGTGGAGCTGAAGTCATACAACAATTTACGCTGGTATTCTTGCCGGGATTGAGTTATGCGCTTGAGCGCTCATAGCTAAGCGGAAGGTCCTTTGTCTTGACCTCTTTGTTAAAATATGTTACAACATGCCCTGCAGTCTTTCTTTTTTTCTCCACCAACATCAAGTCGTTCAAAAACCTGAATGACTTTACCCGATACTTGGCCTAAAGGGAATCCAAAGGGCATATTCGCATCACAGAAGCGCTCTAAACCTCTTGAAGGAAAGGCGCGGGGGTCTCATTATAAACGGCGAGGATGGGGATACTGGCACCCAGATATGGCAGAAGAAAAAATCGAAGACTATGTGAGTACTTGTTTTCATAATGCAGTAAGCTTAAAGTTAATCATCCCCAGATAGACCCGAACGAACATGGTCGTCGGTCAATCGTTGGTGATGTCCCTTTGTCGAGATGGCACACGAACTTACGTGTTCTTTAGGGAAATCCTACGTATCCCGTAGTGAAAGCTCGCCTGGTGTCCCAATTCAACGAAGCGGAACTACTGGACAAAAGCAGACATCTTGAAGCGGCCCTTGAAATGGTAACTGAAGAACGTGATACCTACGTACATGCTCTTCAGACCAACAACGACTTATCCCAGCAGCTTGCAAGAGCTGAGGTACAGTTGAACCTTAAAGACGCCGCGATACGTGACCTTGAAATGGCTGCTGGACCTCGGACCAGTAACACAGTACTTGTTTTTTTTTCCTAGTGGCCGGCGTATAGCTAACTTTTTGTTTTCTCAAAGCGGTCATACCTAGAGGAAACCTCCCAGGTAGGGGTGCAACCATTTAAACTTTCATTCCTGCTCATTAATATCTGTTGTAGCGACTACAGCAACAATTAAACGCCATACTGTCTAGCCCTGGCACCTCGTCAGAACGGCTGCTGAATGCTGAAGAGGATATTCAGGTCTGGCCTCTAAAGATTTGCATGCTGAACAGCTTACCAATCTACCTACCAGTACCTTTTGAATTTGGTAAGCTCCACCAATCTGCAAGTAGAACAAATATGCCAGGTTCGTTTTTTGATTTGCTTATAGGCCCGTTTCGAGCTGATATTCCAACTTTGAATAGTCGCTTGAGGAGAAGGACGCAGAAATAAATCTGATCAGAACAGAAGACCATGATCTCCATGTTAGTCAGATCTCACTCATGCACTGTCTGGTCGCTCACAGCTGCATTTTTCATAGGTTGACTTGGTCAAGTCAGAACAACTTGCAACCTCTCTGGTCGCTCCATGACCCAAAAAGAGCTTAAATCACAGGCACATCCTGCCCCACACAAACTAATTAAATCTCATTCGCTTTTAGGAGCAAACAGCGTCATCACGTTTGAAATTGCTGAAAGACGAAAACATCAAACTTAAAGTACTGAAACCCTCATTGCTGCGCCGAGGGAGCTCATGAGTTAAATCACTCTCAGGGATCGGTCGCCAAAGGTATCCGACTACGCAATTCCCTACGACAGGCTATCTCAAAACTAGAGGCGGCCAAGCAAACCGCGGAAGCAACTGTCAAGATGAAGTGGAATGAAATCATATCTTTGGAGCGGGACAAAGAGAAGCTAGAGAAGAAACTGAGCTTACAAGCTAAAAACGAGATGAGCGAGGTACATTTCATGCATACTCTCTCTAAACCCAATCCTGATTATCGTACAGAAGTTACTAGCAAAGGACCCCAATGAATTAAAGCATCTGAGAACTGAGCTTCAGAGCGAACGGGAGAAATCTGTCAAGGTATGCCGTTTCGGGTGTCCGCACAACACAATTTTGAACAATATTTGCAGAAAACTGAGAGCCACCTCCGGGAATGAGGGGAACTCAATGATAAGATCGATTCCCTCCAAAATGAGATCCAAGAAAATCGGGAGGAATTCCAGGTCGCAGTGAGTGTCTTTCTCCTTTGATCTGCAGCACTTCTACAATAACGGCTGTTAGATGGAGAATGAGAGGGAGAGCCTAAGAGAGGTTGTCTTTTCAGCTTCTCTTTCATTTGATCTAGTAGTGCTGATAGATTTTGTGTATAGCGGATTGAAGAGGCTGAAAAGGATCTGAAGGCCTTCGAAGAGAAAATAAGAGGCTTAAACGACACTCTCGGTGACAAGGACGCGCTTTTGAAGGATCAATGCCTCGAGGCAGGTCTAGCTTTGATACATTAGCTCTTGTTGACTAGAGTTCTTATAGCTTGATAAACTTCGACAAGAGAACAACAAGCAGGGCGTTGATCTCCAGACCTCTGGGGTGAGCCTCCTAATGCGCCTTGTCAGTTAAGATTGTTGATGAGGTTTACTGAAGCAAAATCTTTCTTCGGCAAATGCGCATATCACTGAGCAATGGCTTGAGGTAAGTACATTCTCAGTAACATCACTCATAGCTCTGATTAACTCCCTTTGTAGCTTCAACAGGTTCAAATGGAGAAGACGCAACTGACGGCCGATCTCCATGCCTCTGAGGTAGGTCTTACCCAGTACATCTTACCAATTTGAATCTTTGACGGGTTTTGTTAAAGAACAAGCTCAATGTCGGGGCTCTTTGTCTCGAAGCGAAGGAGCTCGAGGTAATGTGCATTGTCTATACATTATCATCCATTACCCACACCGAATTCTCTTTACAGCATGAACTTGCCATAAGCAAAAACACGAGGTTGACCAGAGACCTCTGTAACTCTAACGTGACAAAATCTTTCCCATGATTCTTGTTTCTTTCGCTCATTAAAGAATCTCACTACAGGAGATCATTGTTGCCAATGATGAACATCTTGAAGCGGAGAAACGGGAGGTAGCTTCTTGTTTAATACATTGTCATTTGTTGCTCTAGCTATTTTTTTGTCAGCTTGGGGAAGTCCGCAAAGAGAATTCAAAATTGAACAATAATATTCACGCACTGCAGAGCAAGTACAAGGTAAATAGTTTCCTTCCACTCATGATACTGCGTCTCGGTGAAAATTCCTGGAGGGGTTGAAGCAGCGAGAGGCTGAGCTTCAGGTACAAGTTAATACATATTTCTAGTTTGGACCGTTGACTGATTTCTATCCAAGGCAACTATCGGCAAGAACGAGCTTGCCGTGAACAGCAGGCATGAAGTACAATCAGTTTGAATATGGTATTGATTATTGACCTACAAATTCCCTTTGTAGGCCGAACAAGCTCGAACTGAGAAGGCAGAGTTAGATGACCCTGCAAATCCAGTAAGTGTGCTGAGACAATTATAGTATTTTGACTCGCTGAAAACCCATTGGAAAAGCCACAGCGCCGTGTAAACAAGCTTGAGGTAGGACTTGACATGCTTTGAACTAGAAATCTAATTGAGTTTCACTAAAGGACAAGCTCAATGCCAAGGATAAACTTCTCAAGCAGATCGAGCGTGAGGTAAGTTAGGTCTGAACCCTTGGCTTTCGTCACAGTAATGGAATTCTCTTTATAGCGTGAAGCACTCCAAAAGGAGAAAGAAACCCTTACTGAGAAGCTGCGCGTATTGGGGGTTTCCATTGAGATGAACGAGGTCAGTCCTTTCTCTCAAGATTGCAATACTTTGGCAGGCTGAAAATCTTAGAAATCGTTGGCCGAACAAATCACTGACCTTCAGGTAGGAACTGACACGTCTTTTGATGTTTAACCACTGAAAGAGTATCATTAAAGGGCAACTTACAGGCGAAGGCACAACTTCTTGAGAGTAATGAACGTAACGCAAGTTTGTTCCAATGCATTAACATTCTTAAGCTTCATTGAGTTTTCCCTGCAGCTTCATCAGCTTCGAACAGAGAAGTTAAAGCTGAGCGCCGACCTCCTCGAGTCCGAAGCAAGTCTCCTTTATCACTTCCTTCTGGTTTGGATCGATGACAAACTTGACCCCAGGGAAATCTCACCTCAGAGAGTGATCACCTTGAGCGCAAGGTGAGTTCATTTTTTGTTGCACCAGCATTGTTTTTCATCGCTCTGCTTCGTAGCTTGAACAAGGTCAAACGGAACAGGCGCGGTTAGCTGCCGACTCTGTACCTCCGAGGTAACTCCTCGATGTGTTTTATCAACCTGAATTATTGACGAGTATTGCAGGATAATCTCAGTACCAGCGAACGGTATCTCCAGGCGGCGGCGCGCAAGGTAAGTTCATACTTGATGCATGATCATCCATTAAATTTTTGTATCAGCTTGGACAGGTCCAAACGGACAACGCAGACCTTAACGAAAAGCTCAGCGCCCTGAAGAGTTCCAGCAATAGCCTTCTCGAGAAGGGCAAGCGTGAGGTAAGCTCATCAGGAAAAGCCGTTTTTGCCTAGGTGACCCCAGAGTGGCCTAAAGCAAACTAGGTGACCTATGAATCCTATGGCATCCTAGGAGTTTGGGCTTGTCCCTTGCCAGTCAAGGCTCTTGAGGATTCCCTAGGGTATCCTAGGCAAGCCCAGGGCAAGCTTAGGTTTGCCCAGGTTTGCCCAGGTGTTCCCCAGGTGTTCCCCAGGAGCACCTGGGCAAACCTGGGCAAACCTAGGCTTGCCTAGGGAATCCTCAAGAGCCTTGACTGGCAAGGGACAAGCCCAAATTCCTAGGATGCCATAGGATTCATAGGTCACCTAGTTTGCTTTAGGCCACTCTGGGGTCACCTAGGCAAAAACGGCTTTTCCTGATGCTTATTCCCTATACATAATCGTTCATTGAACCATTTTATCAGCTTGAACAAGTTCAGCAAGACAAGGAAAAGGACCTTTGCGCCTTGAAGAACACAAACCAAGTTAGTGCTTTGCAACAAATCATAACACCTTGACTTATTACGAGTTCAGATGTCACTAGACCGACTGGAGGTAGGCCTTGAAATGTCTTAAAATAGATAGTTGCTGATTTTCATTGAAGGATAGTCTCAAGGCCAACGACAAGTTTCTTAAGGAGGCCAAGGAGGCCAAGTTCCAGGTAAATTCAGTTTGCTTCTGTCAGCTTTTTATAGCACTGATTTTCTTCATTGGATTTTTGCATCAGCTTGAACAGGCCCAAACGGCCAACAAAGATTTGAGCAACAAGCTTGATGCCTTGAAAAGCTCCAGTGACAGCCTTCTCAACGAGGGCAAGCGCGAGGTAGGCTCATTCCCTACGCATGATCATTTATCGAACATCCATTAAGCCATTGTATCAGCTTGAACAATTTTGACAAGACAAGAAAAGGCTGGACATGCAGGCCAAGTCCAAGGTAAGTTCGGTATCTGTCAGTTTTCATACCACTAATTCTATTCATTGAATCTTTGTATCAGCTTGTACAGGTCCAAACGGAGAACAAGGACCTGAGCAAGAAGCTCGATGTCTTGAAGATTTCCAGAAAAAGCCTTCTCAACCAGGGCAAGTGCGATGTAAGCTCATTCCTCATTGAACCATCGTATCAGCTTGAACAACTTTGAAAAGACAAGGAAAGCCTATACATGCAGGCCAAGTCCAAGGTAAGTTGGGTTTATTTCTGTCAGCTTTCCACTAATTTTATTCATTGAATTTTTGTATCAGCTTGAACAGGTCCAAACGGAGAACGACAATCTGAGCCACAAGCTCGATGCCCTGAAGAGCTCCAGTAATGACCTTCTTGAAGAGAGCAAGCGCGAGGTAAACTCATTCCCTACCTGTGATTATCCATTGAACCATTGTATCAGCTTGAACAAGTTCGAATAGACAAGGAAATGCTGGACTGGCAGCTTAGCGCCTTGAAGGACATGAACCAAGTTAGTGCTATGCAACAATTGTACCACATTTACTTACTAAAAATTCAGATATCACTGGACCGCCTCAAGGTAGGCCTTGGAATATATTCTTAAATTAGATAGTTGGCTGATTTTCGTTGAAGGATAGTCTCACAGCCAAGGACAAGCTTCTCAAGGAGGCCAACTCCAAGGTAAGTTTGGATTACATCTGTCAGCTTGCATCCCACTAATTCTTCTAGCTTGAAACACTCAGCAAGAAGATGGAGACGACCAAGGTTAGTACTCTCTGAAGATCGTAGTTTCGCGCCTTGTTAAAAGGTTTTAGAAATCACTTGGCGAGTCCAAGCAACGAATTAATGATCTTGAGGTACAACACTTGATTAACATCTTCCTCATGCTCCGCCTTACAGACCTTTTGAAGATACAGATCCAAACAATTGAAGACGCTCGCAATGTGAAGGTTGAACTCATTTATCTTACTTTTTGAACCATTCCTCACCCGAATCATCCACTATTTAGCTTCTCGAGGTCTATGCCGAGAGGGATTCTTCAAATGCACGTATACCGCGTTGCATGAAAATGTGTAGTTTCATTCATAGGTACTCAATCTTTCGCTGGAGAACTCTGTCAATCAGCTCGTGGCTTACTGGGACTCACTCGAAAAAGATTTACTGGAGTCTGAAACTTTGGTTAGCAAGCTGCGAAATGAGTTGGTGGCTTCGGAGGCAAATTACTTAACCATTGAAGTGGGCGCCTTCCCTACATTTATTTTAAAAATAACCACTAATTTCCGTAACTTAGGCCAACCTCTCACGCCTTTCGGCTGCAAACAAAGCTCTCGTCGCGAAGAATGATGACTTGGCTACATCTCTGGCTGCTGTTAAAACAGATCAAGATGTTCGCATATCTCAAGTGAGTTTTCTAGCACTGTAGTGGTGAATACATTTTAATAATTGTACAGGCCCGGTTTGAATGTGTGTTACAAGAAAAAGATGATCTCTTAGTGAATCTACCAATTCTGGTCTCTGCTTTCGCCATGATTGACTCTTTATCGCAGGAAAAGCAACAGGAGATGCGAAGAATACTACTCTCAGAGCAGCAGAACTTGACTGCCGAAAAAATCAACGTCGAAGTACACACCTTATTCGCTTTAGCTTTCAAACTGTTCACATTTTGCCCAGGGACTGAACAAAAAACTTCACAAGCTGCAGGAAGACCATGCTGAACTGATGGAGCAATGTGGACAATGGGAGGCTAGTGATATAAGAGTGCTCCAAGATGAACTTCTTGAAAAAAACAGAGAGCTTAGCTCGTTGAAGCGACTGCGGAGTGGTTCCAAGTCTGCTGTAAGTCTCAAATTGTTCTCTTCCATTCAATCTTATTCCGATCAGAGAACCGCCCAGCCAACCACTGGTGAGTCAACCAACCACGTAAATTTGCAAGACCCAAACACATACGAAGTGGAAAATGAAGCGGAATCAGTGCCAGCTAGACCAACGAATCCTCAGTCTCACTTCCAGTCATTGGAATACACTAATCAACAGCCGCCATCTGGTCCTCAGCCTAACCCTCACACGCAATTGTTCAGAAATTCCAACCAGCAAGCACCATCCAATTCTTGGTCACATTCAGAACCTCCGGTAGTCCTTGTCGGTGGTCTAAACAAAACCCTGAAGAAATCTCCAGTTAAGGCTCAGTTGCAACTTCTGCGTGGGTCATATGGGCTCAAAATGCCCTCAAACGTGAGTATGACGAAGTAGTTCCACTCTCTTACTAAATGCTATTCTCCAGGGATACAGTGTAGAGGGGTCGACTTCAAGCAGATCAAAGTCAAAATCGAGTGCTTTGCAGCCACAGGATCGTGATGCGGTTGGATCTATCTATGTGCGTTTAATATCAATATACCCACTTCTTAGGCTCATTTTAAGTTACAGCAGAGGCAGAATACAAGCACCTTGAACACTTGTAACGGCAAAGAAAGAGACCTCAGACAGAAGCCTCAGGTAATTTTTACATTTTAGTTATACATGTTTTACTGAAGAGTCCCCAGAGCTCTAAAGGCAAAGAATGTGAGAGAGAGGAACCCGATCGTGATCTCGCGGAAGAAGACGGAGACGGAGACAAAGACAAAGACAAAGAAGAAGACAAAGACAAAGACAAAGAAGAAGACAAAGACAAAGACGAGCCAGGGGACGGCCTAGTTTTTGAGGAGGGCATCGATGTCGAAGACGCCATTTTTCAGTGGGTGGAAGGTTGGCAAAAATCGAAAACTTATACGCCATGAGAACAGAGAAACAATATTAACATGCGTAATTCGTTTATCATCCAAAAAACAGTCTAATGTGATAATGCTTTGAAGTTGCTCACACGAGCAATACAGCGAGCAGCTCTGGGCTATAGCGTATTGTGGAAAACTGGCCCCCTTCCAGCGGTTTCCAATGACCATTTAATGAAATATCTTGATGGTCAGAAGCAATACAAGCCTCAGCTTCCACTTCTTCGGCTCGACCTTTCAGGTGGCACCACTCAAGAGCTAGCATCTTCCAAATAGAATCAAGCGGCCAGGTTGGAGCTTGCACAAGCCGCGCAAAAGATTGTTTCCAAATTTCAAGCGATTGAAGACAGCCGGTTTGGGATGGCTAGGATTGACCTTAAAAAACTTTACAAAACTCGTTTCCAGAAATTGCTCATGGAAATCCACATCTTTCGTCCCAAGCCGGGTGAGACTGAAGAACAGCGCAGAGCCCGTCTAGGTAAACGCATCGTGGATTGAAGGATAGCCAGTAAAAGAGTCAGCATTCGCCATACTGTAAGTCACTCTAAAATTTAAATCTCTATTGTGTCCCGAGAACCTTATTCAATCTTTGGCAATTGATAGAAGTGTCAAGTTTGAACCAAGATTGCTGCTCAAATGATAACAGTTTGTCAATGTCAACAAGCCGGGGACCAGGAAGGGGTTGAATTTTGGAGATACACATTACAAGGTTTAGACTTTCTGCAGGATTCTGGCATGTCCAATGAAGAGGACGGCACCAAGGAAATCGTAGTGGACGGAGTTGCGACAACAAGGGATAAAGAACCTCTGGTTCCGCCATGAATTGTTCAGGGACGTGTTCCAGATCATCGATGATACCCGGGAAGCGGAAACGATGATATTCGCGCAGGCTGGTAGGACACGGATCCCTAGAAAGAGAGTAGTCGATCTTGATGTGCGCAGGCCGCCAACAGGCATGCCCCGATCGATGTTTTGCCAAGAATACCTCGACAAACTACTTGAATATGAGGAAGATGAGCTGGAGTTCAGCACCGAGGAGTTCCATATCAGAGAGGCTAAGGAGTTCAATATTAGAGAGTAGATTGGTTTTTTTATGTTTCATAACGTGTTTCTTTTGGAATGGCTATCGTTGTTTTGTGAATAAACTCAGTTTTACAATGTTCAGTTACACAAGTGGTCACTCACAGGTTGTAGATCGAATTTACTAGTACATGCATGTATTTCTGTCCCTAGACTCCCTACTTCCCCGCAGCACACTACAGTCAACCTTCCTGGTTGAGCTGGTTGTACGTAGCCTTGGCCTGAGGAGCCGGCTGTCCCTCGTGCTATAACGGAGCCGAATATTGATTTATCAATCTATCTATCTGATTGTATACTTAGGTGATCACTCTCACTCAGTTTCCTACTGCATTATCTATCTATCTATCTCTGTAGGCTACCAATGTTCAAATTCGAAAAAAAAAGTCGGAGATGGTGAGCAATCTCATGCTACGATATTGAACAAATATTCCGTTCTTCAGAGCCCAGTCGATGAGCTTCCCTATTCTTCAAATAATATGTTGACCGCGGACAATGAAACCAACACAAGGGACAAGGTGTGGTGCTACATTGTGCAAAGTGCTGGACTTGGAACTGAAGTTTTTAAAATTCAGAAAATAAAAAAGAAATTACAAACGCAACTTCGAAGTTGGAGGAAAGCCGTAGGTCTAGCTACGAAAGCCCAACACCAGAACCTTTTAATGCAACACTTCCTCTAGAAGTTTGATCAGCGTCAAGCAATTGCAGCAATCATGATAGAGGCTTGTGAACAGAAGGGTGACGACCAAGGCTTGAAGTTTTGGCGTGATGTTCTCAGTGCTGTTGACATCTTAACTGTTGACGGTATGTCTGATGAAGAAGATGGAATTGATAGGGATGAGCAAGTGCGATATGTAAAGGACCTGGACTTTCGACATCCGGATTTTCGTACGCTTCTCAAGAAAGTTGATAAAACTCAAACTACGGAGACAACAATTTTCACTAGAATAGGGAGAAAGAGTCTGCGGAGAGTGTATGTTTCGCAAACAACGAGCCGTTTGCCACCATCTGAACTGCCCTCTTCATTTTACCGACCAGAGTATCTGGAGTTAATGATGAAGGGAAAAGTCCCCATGGTTGAACTGCTGAAAAATTCAAGTCATTCAATCCCAAGGTAAGTCATTGACATTCTCCAGAAATGACAGCTAGGTTGATCAAACTTTGACTCAGGTTCCAAAGCTAGTGTTGCATTACCATCTCGCGTCTTCAGAAACTTGTATCAATATCTTGTCAATATTGTCATTTGGAGATAACAACTAAATTCTCATAATAACACGTAAGGAATGCAGTCCCATAAACAAAATAAATAAAACGGTCCCTGTACTGCTGCAGTGAGCTCGACCCACGACTCCCAAAGAGGAAGAGTGATAGGGCAAGTCCCTGTACAGGCGGCGTAATCGTAACCGTAACCGCACTGTGGCCTATTCGGCTGCTGCTGGAAGAGACAGTGTTGTCTTCCCTTGGCAGACTCTACGACTTTGTTCACGGTCAGTGCAAACTTATGCAGCCCGTAGCGAAACCGGTGGTGTTATGAGGTTGTATATAGGTTATATGCAATCAAGAAGGAATGTCAAGCGGGAACATCATGGATATCCAATGTTATGACTCGATCAATAGTCTCGTCCAAACCTTCACAGTACGTAACTCAGCAGTAGAAATGATAAGAGAAATTAATGAGATTATAGAGCAAGCCTTTCCGTTCGTTGAAACCACTAGGCAAAAAATATATACTCAAACAACTAGGCTCAAGTAAAGTTAGTAACTAGTTTGTAATACAAAACTCACAGAAGTTATTATTTGGAGATAGCTCAACAAATAATAATAAGATTACCCTTGGAGATGGCTCGACAAGCAGTAATATGAATCAGAACTAATACTTGGAGATGGCTCGACAAGTAGTAGTGAGTGTGGTGTCTAATACTCGGAGATAGCTCAACAAGTAATAGTGAGTGTGGTGTCTAGTACTCGGAGATAGCTCAACAAGTAATAGTGAGTGTGATGTCTAATACTTGGAGATAGCTCAACAAGTAATAGGAAGTTGCAACTCGGAGATAGCTCAACAAGTGGCAATTAAAGAAGTATTCACTAGGAGATAGCTCAACAGGTGAATGTTAGTGGATACAACTTGGAGTTAGCTCAACAAGATGTATAAATGTGTATTGTAGCTTGGAGATAGCTCAACAAGATACAATGAGTTGGTCTGGTGATTCACACAAGTGATAACAGCAAACAAGTGGGGGTTTGGATTTAAGAAAAATAATATGTCTAACGTACATTGGTAAATCTAGACTACTTATATACTGTGCAATGTGTACTAGTTAGGAAATGCTGCGGAATGACTAGATTTGAGTCATAACTGCGGAAATACTGCGGATGAGTCAGTCTGACTATGTAATGCTGTGCAATGACTAATATTGAGTCATGTATGCGGAACTGTAGTTGACTCAGATATCTGGCTGTGCAATGACTGATATTGAGTCATTGATGTAAAGAGGCTATGTAATGATGTCATAGCTGTGGAGCAGTGATGTGATATCATAACTGCGGAGCAATGGAATGACATCATGATTGTGGAGTAGCAAGATGACATCATAGTTGTGGAGCTAGAATGATGTCATGACTGTGCAGACTGTGCAGTGACTGTTAAAGATCATTCTGGTGTTCTGGAAGAATGTGTGCAGCATTAACCCAAATGGTGTTGAATAACTAATGAATGTAAAATGTTAAGTAGAAGTATTAATGATAGTGTTCATAGTTGGTTACAGAAGAAAAAAGATTGGGTGTATAGGATTTAGATCCGGGTCATAACAGTACTCCCCCCTTAAGGCCGAAACCCTCTGAGGCCACATAGGAGTTAGGTTATCCAGTCATAGTTAGTGGGATTGCACCTATCAGTTGCATCTCAAGTAAAGATGTTCATGAGTTCAAGCATCCTGACTTCAAATGGTGGTTATGTGATGGCCTGTTAATTGGTCATTAGTGTCGTTAGTGTCATTACTGTAATTGGTGTATTTTCCATGCCACATTAGTTGCATCAGACCCGGGACAATAAACATCATGATTTCAATAGTACATCAGCATGTTGGGCGGTACTATGTCCATGGATCTGATTTATGGGAAGTCCATCAATCAAAATGATTGTTTCAAATTTTTCTGATTGCTTGATTGCATACAGCTGTTTGCATATCAGTGATTTGATGGTGGCTTTGATGTCAATTGGTGCCGTCTGATTGATGATTTTTATGGGAATAGTGGACTTTCGCACATTTCATTTCCTGAACTTGAAACTTGTCACTGTAGTATCTGCGTCTTGGACACAGATCCATGCATTTCAGTAAGCATTAATACCAATCTGGTATTTGAATCTCATGTTGTCCAAGTGGCGAGAATTGGAGATGTATTATTATTTTATGACCAAGTTATGACTTGATGCGATATTGATGAGATGTATTATTAGATGAAAAAGCGGGTATGATATAGCTGTTTCATCTTAGGTTGGTCTGAAACTCATCAAATCGTCCAAGAACTTTCTTCCTTTCCCCTTCTATAACGCGCCCTATGGGCAAAGTCCTTAAGAACACCGGTGAACACGACAAATAGGATACTATTGTGTGTACGATGGTGTAAAAGACTAACTAGACTCTTAAGTAATCGTACAATACTTATAGTAACGGATTTATTATATAATTAATAATAAATAGAATGATAAGATAGACCGTTTGGTCTATCGGCGGCGTCTAGGATGACCGTATCGCCGGATACGGTCAGTGGTGATTATGGAGAGGCGGAGGCGTTACACCCTCCCCCACCAGATTAACATCAGGGATGTGAATCGAAAATGGTAATGACATCATCACCATCCAAACCATTTTTAATTTGGTTTAACATAGAATGATCCCGTATCAAGTACGGGATTAATTGATGCGGCGCATCAGATTTTCGGACAACAATAGTGGGGCGTACCACTAGAGCATGATTTGATTCGGAAATGTCCGAATGTTTGTTATGACCCACATCCACATCCTATGCACCCACCTTTTTCTTCTATTAACCAACTATGGTGACTATCGTTAACATCCCTACTTCACACTTATTACACACATTCATTACTTATTTTCTCTTCACACCGCTTGAGATAATGCCGCACAGACCCTTATACACAGTATTGACTCATTATTACTCAATTCCGGTTCCACTGAATGACTCAACATCAGTCAATCACGGTCCGCTTAAATGATTCACCATCAGTCATTGCACAGCATCCGCAGTCAGGCTGATCAATCCGCAGCATTTCCGCAGTTATGACTCAAATCTAGTCATTCCGCAGCATTTCCTAACTAGTACATATTAAACAGTATATAAGAAGGCTAGATTTACCAATGTACGGTAGACGTATTATTTTTCTTAAATCCAAACCCCCACTTGTTTGCTGTTATCACTTGTGTGAATCACCAGACCAACTCATTGTATCTTGTTGAGCTATCTCCAAGCTACAATACACATTTATACATCTTGTTGAGCTAACTCCAAGTTGTATCCACTAACATTCACCTGTTGAGTATCTCCTAGTGAATACTTCTTCAATTGCCACTTGTTGAGCTATCTCCGAGTTGCAACTTCCTATTACTTGTGAGCTATCTCCGAGTATTAGACACCACACTCACTACTGCTTGTTGAGCCATCTCCGAGTATTAGTTCTGATTCATATTACTGCTTGTCGAGCCATCTCCGAGGGTAATCTTATTATTATTATTTGTCGAGCTATCTCCAAATAATAACTTCTGTGAGTTTCATATTACGAACTAGTTACTAACTTTACTTGAGCCTAGTTGTTTGAGTATATATTTTTTGCCTAGCGGTTTCATCAAACGGAAAGGCTTGCTCTATAATCTCCATTAATTTCTCTTATCATTGTTACCACCGAGTTACGTACTGTGAAGGTTTGGACGAGACTATTGATCGAGTCATAACAATGTTCAACGCGCAGACTCGGAAGTTTCCGAGTATTGCTTAATGAGGATTCTCAGTGAGAATCCGGGCTGAGGATATGTAGTTATGCCCAGGTAAGGCATATTACCTGGGCGTCGGAATAAACCAATAAATCATTCGGAAGGTTTATCCTTTCCGATACTTAAGGAGGTGTCCTCCTCGATTGACTCAAGAACATTTTTAATGTTCTCGGTGTCCGACTCATCGGGGTGTTCTGATGATTCAAGTTCATCATCTCTATTCCTAGAAGAGACATAATATTTAGTGAGGGCCGTGTGGTCCTCAATGCGTGTGACGGCTCTGACCATCACTTCTAATTTGGCATACTCCGGAACGATCCCCTTGTTCGTGAGTTGCCTGATAATATTGAAGGGTAATCCCTCAATGAACCGTTTCCGCATTGTTGCATCATCCGGTGTTTGGAGCATCCGTGATGCCCATCGTGTAAGTGAGGAATAATAATCCCTCACACCCGTATCGGGTGAATACTCAATAAGGTCAAACTGCCGTGCAGCTTGATGAATGGTCGTTGCTTGGATGCAACGATCAAAGACACCAATGATGGCGCCTTCAAATGTCCACTTAAGGACAGTGCGGTGTATACCAGCGACTTCGTCGTTATACCAGTCAAGGGCTTTGGCCTTTAGAAACATGCCAAGCACGGCAGTCCGTGTAGCATTGTAATTGTCACCGCACATGCGGTTGACTACCATCCATTGGAGAAGTGACATTAGCCACCGCTCGAAGACATCGACATCCGGAGATCCGTCATAGACCTCCGGAGATGGAACTTTAAGAGCTTTACGGCTCTCAATGGGAGGGATAGGATTCCCTACCTTATCTCGAATTTGTTTACGGTACACTTTGTGTACCTTGTGTTTCCATCGGGAACGACGTTCGTCGTCACCTGTTGTTTCTCGCATCTTAGATGCAAGTGAACGCAGTATTTTACGGCGCTCATTAGGAGTAATTTTACCCTTATGGGTAGCAAATTTGTCTAGCCAAGAGGCATCAGACGAAGAGTCAGTATTTGACTCGGTATCACTAGAGTCAGATGATTCATCCGACCATGGCCTGCGTTTGCGGCCTTTGGATTTAGCACTCTTGTGCTTCCTCCCCCCTTCACGGGATTTTTTGCTAGGCGCTTTCGCTCCGGCATTATTGCTTGGTCCTGGAAAGGACGCAGCAGGTGGAATGTAAAATCGATCCCAGATCTCTCTGGGAGTAGTCAATTTATCAACGGGTATTCCGTCGACATTATATCCCACCATTTGGTCGGGAAGCCCAGATGGCGCGAATCCGAAATCTCGGAGACTGGTGTTATGTTGGCGTTGAATCGCTATGCGACTCATCCAATCTTTAGCTACTCCCAACGGAAGCGGCTGTGGTTGCAACTCGGCCAATACCGTTGGTACTGGCATTGAACTTGGCTCTGGCGCATTGCTGGGCGGCAATTTGGGCAGTCTTATGGTAGTGTGTACTACCGGAGGGGCAACACTTTGTGTCGCCGGGGCAATGGATATGGTAGTAGGAACTACCGGGAGGGTACCGTGTTGCGGTCCCATACTGGAATGATTTCCAGTAGTGTTTGGTACAACTACTGGAGGTGTAATAATATTGGGTACCATTGGCGCCCTTGCAGTAGGGAAGTACATTGTACTTTCCTGTGGTGGTATTGCTACTACCTGATTGAAGTTACGAGGTAACTTCGGTTCACTTTTAATGTTCACCGCGCTTTGTGGTGAGCAAGATTTGGTCACCGGTAATGGCCTGGGACCTTGCAGTGTCAGAGACGCTGCCTCCGCATTGGGACTGTCTCATGCGGGATGTGTAGATGGGTGTCGGTATAGTTACTGACACTGGTGCGTATTCCTGTCGGAATACAGGAACATGACAGGGTGACTTGGTCATCCCTTGTGAATACTGTTCGTCCAACAGTGATTGTTGGACTGACAGTGCCTTGGGCACAGTCTCACGCCATTGGCGTACCAAGTTGTTTGCCTCGGTAGGAACAGATGGTGCTGCATTGTGCAATACCGGCGGTGTGACGGCAGGCCGTCTCGGTGTGGGTGCAGCAATAGTGATTCTATTGCTGTTTCTCGATGAAGAAGATCTTTCTTCATTAGATCGGATGCTAGATGCATCCCATTTCTCAGTTATATTGAGAATACGATTGAGTACTTGTGTACTCTTGTCGAGTGATGCCGCTACATCTCGTAGCGCAGAAGAAATCTCACTTAAACCCTCTCGGGTTCGCCGTTTCTTACGAATAGTCATAGACTGTTCATTAGGTGGACTCTTGTCCTGCCTGTAGTGCCATCCTTCAGACGCACGTACGGAATGAGTCGCTGATGCGACTGAATAGATTGAGTGTGGTGACACGTCACCACGAATGGAATGTGCGCGATCGCGCACACTCTGATATGACTTCTCTGATTGATTTCGAGAGGTCATGGGGACAGCAAATCATATAGCGATAAGGAAAAATGGAGCGCATTTGTATAGCTTGTTGAAGCGAGTTGGAATAGTGATTGTTATACTTGGTAGTATAACTGTTTTTAGCTTGTTAAACTAATAGCTTTGTGTTATTCACACAATAGTATTTTTTGATGTTCAAAAAAGTATAACGCGCCCTATGGGCAAAGTCCTTAAGAACACCAGTGAACACGACAAATAGGATACTATTGTGTGTACGACGGTGTAAAAGACTAACTAGACTCTTAAGTAATCGTACGATACTTATAGTAACGGATTTATTATATAATTAATAATAAATAGAATGATAAGATAGACCGTTTGGTCTATCGGCGGCGTCTAGGATGACTGTATCTACCGTATCGCCGGATACGGTCAGTGGTGATTATGGAGAGGCGGAGGCGTTACACCTTCTCATTCAGCACTTTTACATGTCTTTCAAAGCTTGTTCATTTCCTGATGTTTTTTCTTCAGTTTCTGGGCACACTATCTGCTATAACTAGTGGCATTTAAGAGATTATTGGGGTAGCGTTGACATTCTTTGTGGTTTTTTCTGGTGAGAACTCTCAGTAGCACAATACATGGTGCATTGCTTTCTATAGAGTCGGAGTATATGGCATAATTCAAGGCATAATTGGGCTTATTTGACCAATAATCTCATTTACAATCATTGGTGAAAGGTGAGGCATAGATATTGGATAAAATCTGCAAAAACCTGTTAATTGATTTTGCTCTGCAGATAGATGTATTGAGGTGGGTTAAAATCATGGAAATAATTTCTGGTGATGTTTCCACTTGAGTTGCAAGCAGAGTTATTGGGGTGTAATCATTGTGACTATGAGCAGCTGGTTATTGAGATGCTAGGATGTTTATCTGGTCGATGTCCTTTTATCCATCCCCTTTTGCATTCCTTCCCAAGAGTGTGCCATCAATATCCCAAATTTCATCTTTAACTTCAATTATAATGTTGTCAGGTATTTTTCTGGAAGTTTCAATAAATGCAGCTTGACCTGGCACATGTTCATGCTGTTGTGGGCAGTGTTGGGCAAAGTGGCCTATCTTTTCACAGTAAGTACAAGCCCCTTTTCCTTGTCTTTGGTCATACTCCTCTGGAGTGACCCAAGTGGTTAGTACTACTGACATCTTATTAACATTATCATTTCTAGAATTGTCTTGATTCATTCTAGAAGCTCTTGGAGTCAACGTGGTGGCCCTCTGTTGTTGAGCTTGTGATGTATGATTGTTTGGTGGGCTATCCTGATCCAAAACCGTATTTTGAGCAGTATGACAGTCATTTTGTACAAAGTTATTGATTTCTGGACCATATGCTAGTGGGAACAATGGTGAGGCTCCTTTTGAGACTTTTTGTGTCCTGCCTTTGTGTGAGACAAAAGAATAATCATTATTGCTTTGCAAAAAATCATGTGCTTGCTCAGCCCAGTCCAAACCTAAAGGCTCATGAATGAGAGTCTGTGGAACATGATTATTTTCTGTAGGTAGTGGCGTTGGATCTATTGGTTGGGTTTCAAGAAATAAACATTGACTTGTAGCTTGAGCTTGTTCAGATTTTGTAGACATTACAAAATTTTGTTTTCTGCTCATAAGGCTGGCATTTCTTTGCCCTCAATCAAGTAGCGCCTGACTACTACCAGTATGTGCTAATTCATCATGTTGAGGTAGAGTTGCAGAGTGAATAACTTGGTTGTCATTCCTTGTTCCTTGCTCCACTTTTTCAACAGGATCTGGTGCTGATGACATGTGCATCACAGGTTGTAACATAGATAGCCTGTTGACAATCTGAGGGCTTGGTGAGTGAGCCCTAGATTCCTCTACACTGTGTTGAGGATGAGTTTCTACCACATTTCCTGTGTTTTGTACAGGTGTGTGAGCACTTTGTGCATTTCCTTGTGCATTTTCCTGTCCTTTGGCTCGTTGGCTTGTATGAAGAGAAGGTGCTAATTCAACACTCATATTACTCCTTGCCCTCAGTAGAGCTTGAACCTCATCCCTTTGTATCTCAGTGTATAGGTGTGTTAGAATTTGAGTATTTCTTTCTTCTGACATCCTTTGATACAGGTTTGGGCTTAATGATGCAAGTTCTCTCTGACCTAGTCTTGTCAACTGTTGGATCCATTGCCATGGCTGAGCATTACTGCTTCTATAGCCTAATGACTCCAAAAATATTTGGCATTGCTGGCTGAGTCTGTCAAATTGTATTTGTTCATTTTGAAACTGGTTCAGAACTGGTACAGTATTGTTTGACTTGTATGAGCCTTGTTTTACTGAACTTTGGAAAGATCCACTTGGTGATGGATGATTCTGAGCAGATATAGTTGGCTGTAAACCTTGCAATTGAACAGGTGCTTGTTCATGCCCTTGTGAGTGATTATTTAAACTCCTAACAACACTTCCAGCATTGTGATCTGACTGAGAATGGTGAGAGAGAGATTTATGATGTGGATTACTATGAGTCATGGAATGCTCTTGCCCTTCCTCAGGGACTAAAGACAATGGAGATCTTCTAATAGGTTCAATTTGTCTTTGACTTGATAGTACAGAAGACATTTGGCCATTAGTTGTTGTACTCCCAGTTGCCTGTTTGGCTCTAGTAATTGCTGGTGCAGATGATGAGTGGTAGGTAAGTGAAGGACTTTGTTCTGGTTCTGAGAACTGAACAATGTTCCTGCTTTGCCGTGTAGATTCTCCACTTTGAGATTTGTGTGTATCAAATTGTGCAGAATGGCTATGATGTAAAAAAGGTAGAGGTGCACTTGCTACAAAATTAGGCATTTGCTGCTGTTGTCCTCGCGAACCATTATCAACTAAATGACTGGTGAAACGGTCATCATGACAAGCAAATATCTGTGCAATTTGTGCAGTAGGTGGCATTCTAACTTCTTGAACCACAGTTTCCGTTAAATTTGAACCCTTTGATCCAATGTGAATTCTCTGCATTACTACAAATTCACCATTTGAAATAGTAGTGGGTGACCCCGGTTTGTATTTCCAACATTAGTATTGTGTTGTCCCAGTGTATATCCTGGAGCATTAAAACCAATTGGAAAGGTGGGGATATTAGATCCTTGAACAAATTGGTGAGACCCAATCTGGGTGTATGATCTAGTTGTTTGTGTAGACATTCATGGGGGCGGGTGGAGACGTATTATTATGTTATGACTCGATCAATAGTCTCGTCCAAACCTTCACAGTACGTAACTCAGCAGTAGAAATGATAAGAGAAATTAATGAGATTATAGAGCAAGCCTTTCCGTTCGTTGAAACCACTAGGCAAAAAATATATACTCAAACAACTAGGCTCAAGTAAAGTTAGTAACTAGTTTGTAATACAAAACTCACAGAAGTTATTATTTGGAGATAGCTCGACAAATAATAATATAGATTACCCTCGGAGATAGCTCAACAAGCAGTAATATGAATCAGAACTAGTACTTGGAGATGGCTCGACAAGTAGTAGTGAGTGTGGTGTCTAGTACTCGGAGATAGCTCAACAAGTAATAGTGAGTGTGGTGTCTAGTACTCGGAGATAGCTCAACAAGTAATAGTGAGTGTGATGTCTAATACTTGGAGATAGCTCAACAAGTAATAGGAAGTTGCAACTCGGAGATAGCTCAACAAGTGGCAATTAAAGAAGTATTCACTAGGAGATAGCTCAACAGGTGAATGTTAGTGGATACAACTTGGAGTTAGCTCAACAAGATGTATAAATGTGTATTGTAGCTTGGAGATAGCTCAACAAGATACAATGAGTTGGTCTGGTGATTCACACAAGTGATAACAGCAAACAAGTGGGGGTTTGGATTTAAGAAAAATAATATGTCTAACATACATTGGTAAATCTAGACTACTTATATACTGTGCAATGTGTACTAGTTAGGAAATGCTGCGGAATGACTAGATTTGAGTCATAACTGCGGAAATACTGCGGATGAGTCAGTCTGACTATGTAATGCTGTGCAATGACTAATATTGAGTCATGTATGCGGAACCTGTAGTTGACTCAGATATCTGGCTGTGCAATGACTGATATTGAGTCATTGATGTAAAGAGGCTATGTAATGATGTCATAGCTGTGGAGCAGTGATGTGATATCATAACTGCGGAGCAATGGAATGACATCATGATTGTGGAGTAGCAAGATGACATCATAGTTGTGGAGCTAGAATGATGTCATGACTGTGCAGACTGTGCAGTGACTGTTAAAGATCATTCTGGTGTTCTGGAAGAATGTGTGCAGCATTAACCCAAATGGTGTTGAATAACTAATGAATGTAAAATGTTAAGTAGAAGTATTAATGATAGTGTTCATAGTTGGTTACAGAAGAAAAAAGATTGGGTGCATAGGATTTAGATCCGGGTCATAACATCCAATCACAGCAAATCTGAATCGCCTCATGATGGTCTCAAGGCCCAAGCGTCATTTTCTTGTCAAGGGGAATCACATGTGTGAACTTGGAGACTGATATAAGAGAGTCAAGGTACGTTTTCATTTCTCATTTCCTGTGGACTAATGCCTCCAATGCTGTATGTGTTTCTTGGAGTTATTGGTGTCGATACTTGCATCGAACATATTTGCAACTAATCTGGTTTTTTTTTAGTCCATCTACCGCTGAAGACTCCGTTTTTGACTGTTTGAATGCTCAAGAACTCATCACATACTCCAGAACTTCGAAATCTATTCTGGGTATTTATTCCGTGCATATTTGATTTTCACCGTTTTGGAGCTGTATTTCACCCCAACGGAAACTAATAAATTTCGGATTATTCAAGCGTTTACTGGTCTTCTAATTTCAGGCTCAGCCGCCTTCCAGCTATTTATCCATCGTTCTCGCTGTGATCTATGTTTTAATACTTCTGACCTTGATCTTTATGTGGAGCACCGTTATAGTTTGATTGTTGGCAAATTTCTCGTGTGGTGCCGATACGAATTTGTCGCTCGTCCAGATCAGTCCCAGAACTTCGCCATGGCTGTGACTGAAGTAGAGGGAAAGATCTGTGGGTATGCCGACCGCAATTATTCCAATGGTCGCGGATTTGCGGGTGTCTATAACTTTGTTAAAGGAGGGATGAAGATCCAATTGATTACAGCTCGTAACTCTGTGCTGGATATAGTCCTCAACTTCCATTCTAGTATGTGAGCATCAATATGGAAACTTTATAACGAGCTCATACTTTTGATAGCTATTGTAATGAATGTGATTTCACACTCTCATGCCTATTTGCTGTACCCACGAGCCCTTCAGGACAAGGTATCGCTTATCTGTTGTTCGAATGAAGGACCAGAGCGGGATGATGCTCGCCAAAAATATATTGATTGCGGTTATTGTATGGTCAACGGAGACGGAACACCATGGAGAAGTCGCGCTGTGTCACCGCCAACCAGCTCCCCAGAGCCTGAATTTGATGACAATGAACTCAAGAAATATTTCTATGTCTTCCAAGAGAGGCATCTTAATGACAGCGCTACTTGGAGAATACCTCTTTCTGCCATAGATCCTGAAAAGGACGCCCCGTGGATTTATGAATCTTTCTTTCCAAATCCAGCCATTCCATCTTTCCTCCGATATGAAAATTTAATGCGCAGTCCGCTCATCGAAGTTAACTCCTGGGCACTTGCATTAGAAGAATCGGAGCTAGGGCTTAATGCTCCCCTGGGGGGTCTTCGCTGTCATCGCCATTACATGTCACAACACATCATATACCAAAAGCCATCGTTGTACTACGTGTACTGTTTATCGAAGACGGTGATGGACAATGTTGGTGTGTTATGACCCGGATCTAAATCCTATACACCCAATCTTTTTTCTTCTGTAACCAACTATGAACACTATCATTAATACTTCTACTTAACATTTTACATTCATTAGTTATTCAACACCATTTGGGTTAATGCTGCACACATTCTTCCAGAACACCAGAATGATCTTTAACAGTCACTGCACAGTCTGCACAGTCATGACATCATTCTAGCTCCACAACTATGATGTCATCTTGCTACTCCACAATCATGATGTCATTCCATTGCTCCGCAGTTATGATATCACATCACTGCTCCACAGCTATGACATCATTACATAGCCTCTTTACATCAATGACTCAATATCAGTCATTGCACAGCCAGATATCTGAGTCAACTACAGTTCCGCATACATGACTCAATATTAGTCATTGCACAGCATTACATAGTCAGACTGACTCATCCGCAGTATTTCCGCAGTTATGACTCAAATCTAGTCATTCCGCAGCATTTCCTAACTAGTAAGTTGTTTGAGTATATATTTTTTGCCTAGTGGTTTCAACGAACGGAAAGGCTTGCTCTATAATCTCATTAATTTCTCTTATCATTTTTACTGCTGAGTTACGTACTGTGAAGGTTTGGACGAGACTATTGATCGAGTCATAACACGGTGACACCTTGTGTGTCATATTCCCAAATTTTTCTGAAGAGGAGATACGATCATTTCTCAATAATAAATCGCGCCAAGTTGATGACTTTTCACGACCCAGGTATGTTTTCTCAAAATCCTTTTCTTGTTGGAAGTTGACTATTTCATACTAGCCTGGACATCGATGTCCATCAAATTGTTGGCTTGCATTACAATTCGCAGTAGAAGATTTGTCCCTGTATGCAGACTCAAGCTCGGAAAGCGAGCTTAATTTAGAATAAGATGGACTCATGATCAAGAGAAAACATGCTCTTCATACATTCCTTGAACATGCAGTGACCACTCTGCGGTCGTTAGTTCAAAGGCTTACAAAGATTGAGATACAGTACCTTAAACTTGCACCAAACTTCTGACCCTTCTGTCTAGTTCTGACTTCCATGATCTGTAGTCGTGTTGTTACATAAGACTTAGGTTGAGGCACACCTGAATCAATTTGTGGAGTTGAAGGAAAGGATTAACCGGCACGGTCCCATTGAGGAACAGCCGGGCCCACGCTACACACACCGCGCCTAAATGTGTGCTGTGGATGTGAGAAACCGAAGGTGATCCTGAGCAGCGTGAGCTAAGACACGCCGTCGCACACAGCCGGTTAAACACACGTTGAGTACCGTAGAGTACTGCCGTTGAGGCGCCTACATCACTTGTGTAGTCCAATCAGAAGTGTACTATATTGTCTCTCATACATACAGGGATGGGTCCGGGACATATGACTCCCTCCCCGCATAAATGCTCAGTACATCATAAGTAAACCTAGCTGTAAGAGGGATTATATGTGCATCAAACAGCATACGACATAGGAAATCATAGTCCGTAAGACCCCTCCGCCGGTCAGAGAGATCTGATAAACATCAACCAGGGACCGCTCATGGAGGTGAACCAAGGTCAGCTGGCCCGTGCATACCAGGAGCGCATGACACTCATCCTCCACGGCTGAGGTGCAGAAGCGACATAGTCTCCTGAAGCAGAATACAAACCAGATAGTAATATTAATTATAGCAACCTCGCAGGCATCCGACCTCATCCGATCTCATTCGGTGAGCGTCCGATGAGAAGAAGAGCTAGGGCATCATTATGTATTGGGCCGAAATGTAAAAACACTCAATTTTTCCGGGACATGGCGTCGCTGATCGGGGCTTAAAAATTCGAATCTGAGGGGGTAACCATAATCATACTTCCCAATATACAAGGGCTTTTATGGACCGGTAAAAACTGGCAAAAATTGCTGGAAGGGCTCGGTGAAGGCAATGTCGGATAGAATCCGATAGTAGAGGTTGGCAGCTACATGAATTTACGAGTACTTTATGGCCACATTACTTCAACTTACTTGCAACTTATTTAATTGACAGCAAAGAGACTGATTGATGAGGAAGATTCAAGAGACGAAACACACCGGAATGAGAAAAAAATCTGTCGGGCGGATTTTTGTACTGAAATTTTCCAATAAGATAAGATAATCCTTTTATAGTTTATCATAAAATTTCAGTCACCGTTTCAGGCGGACTGAAAACCACTGATGATCTTTATTAGGATAATCAGCTTTATTTCAGTACAAAAATCTGCTCGGCAGATATTTTTCTCTTTCCGGTGTGAAAAGGATTGCGGATAGAAAGACAGAGATAGGAACTCGAGATCGGCCGTAGGAGTGGTTCTACAAGATAAATTCTGGGTTCGCAGCACTACGGCGAGCTCTAGTGCTACATTGAGAGGAAGATTGATCGATAATCTAAAAGCCGGGGCGTCGGAAGCCCATAGAAAAGCTCTAGTAAACAAGAGCTTCCCTTCCTAGAGATAAGCAACTTTTCGGCAAATCGCTAATAACTTTGCAACGACTAAAGATATTGCATATCTGAGGAGACAGAGTAATTCATAGTACTGCAGAGTCCTCATGGTAAATTTTCAGTATTTTTAATCATTTTACTAGTGGTCTCGGGTGACTTCCGAGTGAAAGCTAGAGATATGCAAATGGGCGCTTAGCGGCAATTTCCGCCCACTTTCCATTGACTTTTCCTTCACCATGGCCTTGGACCTCAATGCATTTCTATAATTTCCTGGAAATAAGCTCTTGAATGTATTCCTTCTAGGCTTCTCACTTCTCAAGACCCTCCATGTACAACCAGTACATGTTCCTGAGGTTTTGATGGTAAAAAAATTGGTTCATCGTGACATTTTTGTTTCGCAATCTGTTTCTATCTTAAGTAGCTCGATGGGATACAGCCAGAGCTTGAGTAATGTATCTAAACTACTTGCAAAAAAATAATGAAAGGAAATAAGCTCCGGGAACAGGTTATAACATGTAGTTTTCAAAATTTTGCATATCCTTGTGCAGATCATATCCCTAACAACCATAGTAATATGACTTACTCCCCTCTGCACTGGAACCACCGCCTACTTCACTAGCCTCCAAAGATGCGGCTTTCCAACCTTTCCTGCCCTTAACGGCTTCTTCCCCTTTCAATGTGCAGTTGCATCCCACCTTCAGAGCCAACGCCACTCAAAACATCGAGAAACCCGAAGGCGTAAGGCCAAAGAAGAGCCTGTAGATTGGTTCAGAGCCCTTGCAGGCACTTTCCTGTATGTTCAAACGCTGAGATCGAAATTTTTGATGCTTTCCGGGCGCCTGTTCTCATCGGACGCTCAGTGCATGGATGGAAAACTTCTACCTCCAACCACCGCCCCAGACACTGAGTGCTATAACTAACGCGCCGAAACACTCATACCGCAATTCACATATCTCAACTGACAATCTGGGAGAGTGTGATAACCAAGATTTGTCGAGACGGAAGAAAGAAGATAGCGGGTCACGGAAGTATCAAGATCAAAAACGGTCTGCTCTGCTCTAGATCTACTCTCAAAAAGCAAGATGCCGTTTCCGGCAACGTTTACATGAGATTCTATCGCTGTGATTAAATTACTACTGATTATTGTGCGGTTTCTTCGTTCCTTCATGAGCTGCGCAACTTTTCTTTCCTTTGTCTATGATATTATCTCCCAACTATGACCTGTAGAACTTGATAAAAGAGGAAATGATGTGTTATTATACTTTTTTCCTTTGTTTTCATGACCCATATTCATACGGAAAAGGAATAGTCAAAGCTGCCCATATCATCTACGTACGGAGTACTCTCCAACATAAGGACTCCAAGATCACTGCACTTATTTCAAGCAACTGAAGACCACTGATTAGGGCTAATCAGCTTTCTTAATCCGCTGAGCGGTAATTCCTGTGTGGGAAAGAATGCGGCGCCGATCACCGCAATTGCAGTCGGAGAGCATCCAGGAAATGGAAAGTACAAGCCATCCCTTGGGCTCGCACACTGGACTCAGACTGTCCGAGCCGCCAGTGACCCGTACTTCCAGTTTCCCGGACTCTCTGGAGATGCAGTCGACCCCTCGGAAGCCTCGGATAACCGCCGGACCGTTGATCGCATCATCTACATAGAAAATTTAATACAAAAACAGGCTGGCCAAAGCGTTCTATCGCGAGTAAAATACACAGAATACAAAATTGAATACAAAATTGTCTATTAGATAGCGCGAAGTAATTTGATAACCTTCAAAATCTGGCTGGGTTTCACGATAAAAATCTCCACGTGTTTCCGCCCACCTGAAGAAAGGTGAACCAACAAAAGAAATAGGAAAAAAGCACATACACAATGCGCAGACCGCTCGAGGTCGATCCTCGCACAACTTCTCTACACGAAGGTGAAGCAAAGCCTCTGATAGAACTCATAAACGTTGGAAGAAATAGAATGGAGGGAATGCTCACCTTCTCGCCTCCGGAACCTAACCTTCTTCTTCCTCACCACTTCTTGATTTCGTTTCGGGCACATTCTTTGGTGTTGGGAGTAACGGCGGACGAAGTTTTTCGCCATTCCAACTTTGATGATGCGGTTACCACTCGGAGTGGCACCCTCGTCGAGAATGTAGACATAGCCGCGACCATCTGCGGCAGAAATAGGACGACTGCGGCGACGTTTAATTTGGTGTTTGAGTGAGCTCGTTGGGCGTCAAGCCATGAGTGTGGGGTAGAGCTGATGTGGTTCTAAGTGATAGAATGCAAGGAGATTTGGGATTTGAGGATTATATAAAGATGGAGAGAAGATAATTTGATCTTCTGGAGGATAGCTGTTGAGTTGCCCGAGGACAAGCTCGATGGGTATTTGCGAATAAGGTACGATTAAGTGGCGGATCAACAGGAATTAGTTGGATGGAAAGAAGTTAGCGATTGTTGATAGAGGTTGGCGTAAGGAAAAGATGAAGGTGGTAGAAGAGTGGTGAGGATTTTGTCGATACGGAAGAGATAGAAAACAGTTGGTTTGGAAGCAAAGCCTTTGTATGCAGCGACGATCAAGGAGTGGAACGGACAAAACAGGAAATCAGAACTGGTGTTGAAAGTTAACCGGCTAGTTTGAGTCAGTAACGAATGGCGACAGCGAGCATAAATTCTCAAGATAGATAGCCTTGACTGACCATCTATTCGTAGGCTGTTGCACCAGCTGTAGAAATCATACCTTCAACGAGTTTCCTCGCCGTCTATTCCTCTATCCATTGAATGACAAGAAAAGTTATTATCTCAGAGTTCCCCGTGCCCAATTATGCTTCGTGAAATGTTCGAGATGTGGTGAAGGTGAAGCAAACTTCGTTTTTACCAAGATATTGTACCCAAAGGAAGGCGAACTACGGCAGGCAGTCAAGGACTACGAATCGCAGTCAGTACTCTCTGGCAAAGTATAAACTTCAAGCAACAACAGGGGAGGGCTTCTGCTTAACCGTAACTCTAGATGGGCCTTGAAGAATTTCAGACGAATATTGTTCATGCTTCGCCGTTGAGATAACTTCATTTTCAGCAGTCGCAGATAGGAAGTCTATCCAGAAGTCGTGCAAGTAAGATCTAGGGACTGCTACTCACACTGCCATCTACAAGCCAGTGTTTTCGCTGCTAACGGGCTGGGCGCCTCCCACACGTCCACCATCGATACCTCACAAATCCTTCTCTGCACTGGTTCAAAGCTCAAGCCGTGGGGGTGGAAGGATGTTCCGAAGGGAGAGAGGTTATGATTGAGATGAGGAGGAGGAGGCGGCGGAAGAGCAGGCGGAATTTGGAAAATCAATGGTCCACTAATTTCACCCTGATCCAAAGAACAAAGACTTAGACACATTAGATGCTATATTCTGTATACTGTGTCATTTAACAATGACGAACAAATTATCTCTCAATTATCTCTTTTGCCTTCACCTCCTCATCGATGTCCGCTCTCATCAAAAGTTCCTGTGATCCAGGCACATTCTGATGCCACAGTGGATACATTGGACTCTATCTTCTCTCTGGATCCTAGATCTCTCACTGATAAATTAGCTTACGTGTGGGCCAGAAGCAGAAGACGAGATATTGGTTAGGAGTGCGGGGTATTCGGAAAGACTCATGACCCTCATTCATGATCATCATTCCCATTTTGAAACGCTGGATACGGGAGGCTGACGGGAGGTGCGGCCAGAAATAGACGTGATGGAATGAGTTCAATTTATCCCTCATTATGGCCGGGTGAGCCACTCCGGTGCCAATCCCCCGACCAGGGCAGCGAGAGGAATCGTAATAGGGTGCTGAGAGCATCCCTGATAGGGCGCTGAAAAGCCGCTAAGAAGCTCCTTGGTGTCCGATGAGAGGCCGATGAGCGCCCATTTTATTTCTCGCGCGAAAAACAATATCAATGGCGCACGACAAAGAAATTGATTTTCAAAACCTTTTGCGCTCGAAATAGGAAAAGAATTTCGCACGCTATTGTTTAAAATAATAATGATAGATGTCATTTGCTTTATCGCCCGATAAGTTGATACTTTTTCGCAGGCAATTTATTAAATTTTGCTTTATATTTGTCGTTGTATTTGTCGTGGACTTTTTCGCGCGCCATTTATAGAACCAGCCGTAGTGTCATATTGTATGACATTGTTTGTTAGTTGTAACAACCATGTAATGACTTGATGAAGTGTTTTCGTTATTACTTTCCTTTCTATCACAGAGAGATTTTTAAGACTTTATTAGAGGGTGTTCATTGGGTGTTCAACTGCCCACGAGCAATCACTTGCGAGCACTTTTTGCCAGAGATCAATTCCCAAGTTAAAATAAAGTAGGCTAATCGCGAGAGTGCCATGATGCCATAATTTAGCATGAACACGCAGGACATCCCTGGGCTGCCGTGCAATGGCTTTCCTCGGCTGTCCCATCTAGAAGAGGGTCAACGTCCTTTTTGATTTAGTTGTAGACCGGCAATTACATCTCCCACCACTGCATCAAAGATTTTTCAGGGATTGCAAGAAATTTGACAGCCTCAAGGGTTGCTCATGGGGAGTCATCTCATTGTCACAAGGGTTATCAGAGTCACAGAAACCAAAAGGTGCTCGCGGGCAGCTGAACAACAGGCTCTAATTGTTTTAATGAATGTAAATGTCACTTTGACTGTTTTGCAAGGCCAATGGTCTGCTGCGAGCGGCAACAGTCTGAGGAAAATTGACGGTCACAGAATTGGACTGATGAGTGCTTCATGAACACAGCTAGCGGCTCTTTCCATTTTTTCTTCCTTCCCACCCAGTAAGTTAATCATGAGGGCCTTGCCTGGGGCCAAATACTGCAAGTCACTCAGGCGGGTGACTTAAAAATGACTTTCTTTGGTGGCAGGCCACCATATGTGAAACGTGTGGGCCTCAGAAGAGTACTCGTATTGAAATAAGTAAGTCCCTGTGAAATTTATAAGTAGCACGAGCAAAGTACGAGCTATGTGTATAAGCAATAGTAAGTACCAGTTCCACATAGTATATATCTCAATGGTATATAACACATCTCTACTAAAGAACGAGTAGGCCATGGAAATACCTTTGGACTCCTGTCACAGAGTCTGCAGGACTTTCTGGATAGATTTCCACTGAGACGAACGTATACCAATCAAAGGGTCAATGATATATCCACCCTTCAACTTGTTCAGTATGAGAGAGTGATCTGGCGCAAAGACGAAGGGAAGAGCCCAGTGCCAGAACGCGAGCGTCTCGGAACCCAAGTCAAGTTTTTCGACCCCGGTAATGACCTGGTTTGAAAAAAACCAGATATCACCTTTTGGAGGAAGGATGTGCCCACCAATGCTCGCCAACCATTTTGTGTATCCTTGAACGAAGCAAACATTCCGAGTATAATCAATGCATCTTCGGTACTTTAAGGCAAGGTCATACAAGGACATGGATGAGATTTGTTGAGCGGTGAGAGGAGGAAGTGCAGATGTTATGATTGCATTGTGACTATAATCCTCTAATTCAGGGTCGGTTTCGGCTAGGACTTTGCGCAGAGATATAAGCGGAGCAATGGTTATAGTCTTGTGAGCAGTTCGACCTTCGAGGTACGCAGCCTGTGTTCAATATATACATTTAGCATAATCAACTGAAACTCACAAATAAAGATAATACCTTCAACAAAAATGCGACCACGATGTCACCCGTTGATACCCAATCTTTACCCTCCTCCGCAACTTGGCTCTTCACGCCCGCTACAATCCGCTCAACAACATTTGGACCAAGATAGATCGCACCTCTCTTCAGTCTATGCCAATACTTCTCCCAGGCGACGTGCTTTAGTACGTAGAATACATTCTTGATGCTCGCGGAGGAGAAAGCAGATTGAACGTCTGCCAGGTTGGGGCCGGAGGTGCACTCGGACTCTCTAATCTTCTTCAACCTATCTGCCATGATCAAAGAACCGGTGAGGTTGGGTGGTACCCAAGGAATGCTGTTTAGCGCGCAATTCAACGCTTTCACCACCTGACCCATGCCCGTCCCATCAAAGATACCATGCGGGACTGTTACGCCTACACAGGCGCAGTTGGCCATCAGTGAGACGTGGATGGAGAGAATAGGCGCGTGTTTGGAAGCATACTCGTGTAAGGAGTTCAAGGTTGTGGGATGTCGAAAATATGTGACAGGAGGTTTTTTAAGAATCTGCGCGGAGTTTGCATCAACAGGTACAATGGGAAGCTCTGTAGATGTTCTTTGGTCCATGGTAAACTTCGCCAGCATGTAGTCCTTGGGCAGCGAATCGGATAGCGGAACTCGTATCTGGTACAAGTTCTTTTCTACGCTCCACTCTACACGCCCTGCAATGAGTCTCCACTTATCTGCGACCTGTTTCGCTGCATTATCTAGTGCTTCGACATCGACCGTCCTGACAACGTAGCCGAAGGTGTCACTAAAGTAGCGTACCCCATACCAGTCGTCCATTTCACTGAGAGAAACTAGCGTAAAATTTTCTTCCCCCGCCATTGTGATAGTTGACAAGGAAGGGAGTGTATGGTAGTTCCCATCTCTTTCCTTCTTTTTATATAAATTATCATCGTAAGTAATAAGTAGCCCAAAAATAGGGATAACAAGAGAGATAATCTTTGCCTGGTAATCAGGAAGATTTCAAGATACAAAGAACTAGGGAGCACCGGAGTCTCATTGCGTATACGCGATCAACCCACGGATCGTGTCGAGAATTTTCGAATCATTGGGTCACAGAGCGAATAACTGCCGATGTAGCCCTACTCATGAGTAAAAGGAAACATGGTGGAGCTTGAGCCCGAAAAAGGTAAAGCTTCCACAAGTCAGAGTTTCACAAATCTCGCGAATATCCTTGCTTCTTCTCATTAGGGTACTGGATCCGGCTGGCATGTAGCTGGCATGCAGCAAAATTCTCCTTATTCAGCTCTTGGACCATGCCGTGTAATAAATTCTTCCTTCCTTCCTCCTTTCTTCCTCGGGAAATGGTAGTAAGCCCTTGCTTGGCGGGTGTAATTCTAGGTTCCGATGCACATGTAGTGCTTGCTGTGCTTCTTTACAAGCTTGAGTCGAGTTAGTCCGCAAGTAAGCAAGGTCATTAGTGCTATTGCCGCTTCTTCAGCGGCATGATGCCGTATGCCTACCGTATGCTTGCCACCTCGTTGAACACTGTATCCAGAAACTAATGCTCCGCCATATGAATACTTTATCGACCAAGGTTCTGGCCTTCTCATTAGGTCCCAGTGTCCCCACCGGGCCTCCCTTCGAATCACAGACTTTCGCGCGATTTACGCGTTATTGCCTCTTTATACAGCTCACCCGGTATCAGACCCTTCTTTGTCAATCTTAATAGAAACTACCTAACCAGGCCTCTGCTAACTTGCTTGGCGGTCTGTACAGTCTGCGATTATTCAGATGACAGTTAGATGCACTTGAAAAGAATCGTTTTTCGTCTGATCTAAACCTTGTAAGGTCAAATGAGGTGGTCATACAAGAATCTGGATCTACGATTACTACTCATGCGTCGGAGTAATCTTGCTGTTCATGGACCGAATTGAGAACCATACTCTCGGCTTTTGCACTCAAAAAGCCACAGGAATTGAAACGCATCACAGAGCATGTCTGCTGCAGTTCTCTTTTCTGCTTGCATCTTTTTCGTCTCCTTTGTGTGTTGCGTCTGGATCCGCTCTCGTCAACATCACAAGCCTCCGGGACCTAAAGGATGGCCTATTATTGGGAATCTCTTTGACGTACCGAAAGGGAAGGCGTATCTTGTCTATGACGAAATGGCTAAGAAATATGGTTACTGTTGATTTCTACCTCATGAATTTGTTGGACTGATCTTAACTGGTTGATTGCAGGAAGTGATCTACTTTATTTGAACATGGCGGGAACGCCGATGTTGATACTGAACTCGGCGGAAGCAGTTGATGATCTATTTGTTGCAAAAGCTATAATCTATTCTGATAGGTCAGTTGGCTCTAGTTTCTAGGAAAAAATCATCTTTTAATCCTCACAGACCACACCTCCCAATGGTGGGTGATTTGTATGTATAATTATTCAACATCGTTTAGTGTGACGGCTCAAATGATGACATTCCTGCAGACTTGGCTGGAACTTCTCCTTGGCGTTACATCCATACGGTGAAAGATGGAGAAGTCAGTTTTACTTTCATCGACGGCAAGGTTAGACTAACAGTCCTAACCCAGCATCAAGAGCGTTACTCACTCAGCAACTTTCTCCCTCCAACATGGAAGCATATCAAATACCCTGCTTAGAAGACTATGTCCATCTATTCCTGAATAAACTACTTGACATGCCAGAAGACTTTGAAAATCACTTGTATCTGTGGGTTGAGTTTACTTTGTACTCACGCCACTGCCACTTGTTTATCCTGTCATAGTCTTTCCGGGGGCACAGCTCTTTCTTCTATATATGGTATCTATCCTCATTCCCGGTCTAACCTGTATCTCCAGCACGCGGAGAAAGCTGCTGCTGGCCTTCAACAAGGTACATTACCTGGGTCATTTTTAATCAATACCTTCCCTCTACTCAAGTACGTCCCGGAATGGTTCCCTGGTGGGGGGTTCCAGACAAAGGCCAAGTCTGAAAGGGTCCATGTGAGGGGGATGGTAAACGACACTTTTGAGTTTGCGAAGAAAAGTATGGTGTGTAGCTTGAGCATGATATGTTCCTTTTTCTACAATTTACTAATGCTTTTTATACCATACTTACGCACATAGGAAAACGGTACCGCGAGATCTTCTATGGCGTCTCGCGCACTGCAAGAGCTTTACAATGACGGGACCTGGTCTGAGGAAAAAGAGACTTTGTTACGAAATGTTCTGGGGACTATATATTGTGAGTTGTTTACTCGCGTGCACTTATTTAAACTATGAAAGCTATAAATTTGGATACTTAGCTGCCCTGGACACAGTATGTCATGTTAATGTCATTTTTATATCACCATTTACTCAATCTCAATATCCATCAGACCGCTGCAACCATCAATACCATCATACTCGCTTTGGTACTGAACCCGCGTATCTTGAATAAAGGACAAGCGGCGGTCGATGCTGTGATAGGAAAAGATCGACTTCCTAATTTCCACGACGAGGGTACTATTCCTTATATTGATGCGCTGGTGATGGAGGGATTGCGGTGGAGACCGATTATTCCTCTCGGTATGTGCTCAACATGTGATAGTCAGCCGTCCTAACTCGTCATCCCTGATTAATCGTGTGTACACAGGTATGCCTCATTACACAGCTAGAGCAGATGTTTACAGAGAACATCACATACCTGCTCAAACGATTGTAATGGGAAACACATGGTCAATACAAAGATCTCATATATATCCATTAGTGCTAACCCTTCATAGGGCAATCCTCCACAATCCAGCCACATACGGCAAAGATGTAGATCAATTTCGTCCTGAACGTTTTCTTAACGAGGACGGAACACTCAATAGCAAGGTCCCGTACCCAAGTGCTGCATTTGGATACGGCAGGCGTATATGCCCCGGAAAGGCTGCGGCTCAGCACCAGGTCTGGATTGCAGTGGCTTCCTTGCTGGCTTGCTTTGATGTCACAAAAGTGGTTGATCCTGTTGAGGCAGACCCATCTACAGAGTACTTCGACGGAGGGATCTTGTCGTTTGTCCATTCTATTTCAATGAGATGAGACAATTGTGATATCTTTGCATAGGACTCCCCTTCCATATCGCTGCAATATTAAACCACGTTCAAAAGCAGCTGAAGCGTTGGTTAGATCTAGCGATCTTCCCGGAAAATAGGGTGGTCAGGTAACGGAAATTTTCCACAAATGATTTTATAAACTCTTTTTTTCGTTTGATAAATCTGTATCAGTATCGACATGTCGCAGACGGCGTGACCAGGGCGCTTAACGTTTCCTACGGAGCTTAAGCGCTTAAGTGATCGTCCTGCTTGTACTTCCCCATCTTCTGCAAAACCTATCTAGTTTTATGTATATTCCTTTTATTCCATCATATTCCTTATTTATACTTGGCTAGAAAAGCTTCCACCTCTCCCAGTTATTCCTGAGGGTCCTCTGGCCTCTCTTCTATCAATTAAACAACGCCCTCCAATCTGGTATCTCACCTATTCAAGGAAAGGCGCATTGCGCCCAAATAACCTCACTGTCCTACAGAAATAGTCCAAATATGACTAACCTGCCATTTTAGCTTTCAACTCCATGAACTGCACATGCGCTGCTGCCTCTTCCAGGGATGTACGAGTTGACTGCTCTAGTAGCTCACACTTGAATAAGAGAACTGGAAAGCTTTTGATGACTCGACAACGGTTACAAATGGCGACAAGCAGAGGAAAAGAGGCGGTGTGTGGGTTTGGCGTGAACAGGAGGGCATGCCCTGAGGACCACTGTCGGAAAAAATATTGACCTTTGGCGTACTACCTAGTTATTCAATGCATATCATTCTACAGTTCCAACTTCAGTGATTTTGTTTCGTAGTCGACTCTTTCTTATCTTATCTATCTGTTCCAGTTCAGGCAGCCCCCCTACAACCCAGATTAGGGTAAATACCCTATGTCAAGAATTGGCCTAAGAAGGCCTAAATCTTGGAGTTATACCACCCTGGATTGCTCCACCATAGGTGGTTGCAACCACCCACATCTGCAAAACCTGGGATGAACTTTGGAGCTTTGGGATGCTCTGGAGTGCTCTGTAGCGCTCCAGAGCACTCAAACAAATAAGCGCTGACATGACCTTGGGGGGGGTCTAAAATTTTCTTCTGGCCGAAAGTTTGGACCTCATATATCGACACTCTAATAGTGGTTTCGGGATGTAAGCTTGCTTTCTGTGACCATTTTAACACATAATTCAAGTTCAGGTGAAAACAGGCAAGAATACAGCCACCAAGGCAAAAAAACTACATTTTGTACAACTTTCAGGTGGCCAAACATGCTATGGATAGGCATGGCCCAGTCTCCAATGATATTTATTGTGCTTCCATTGGCCACTGAGGTACATCCTATTAGTTAATACCAGTCACAGCATACTCTCAGTCAGGTTAGGGGCATGATAGTGCTGACCAATGGCCTGTGCCGAAGCTGCCGCTTGTAAGGGGTGGGAAAAAATTGCTATATAAGGGGCGGGAGAGGTGGGGGGGGGGGGGCTTGAAAAATCCTTACGGCCAAAATACAAGGTCATGTCTGGCCATAGTGGTTTGAACACCCCTTGAGAGCACCCCAAAGCATTCCAAAGCTCCAAAGGTTGTCCCAGGTTTGCAGATGCATGGATGTATCCACTGTTGTGAGTTGTTTTACTACTGTTTAAATTTCCTATCTATTGATCCAAGTCATCCAACTTGATACATTCTCTTTGTTACTACTTGAAAGGCTGTTGTTTTGTATCGACAGACACTTTGAAAAGGTCACACGAAGTTGACAGAACCCCGGTTTATTCTCCGGCGAGACGATGTCTACGAGCAGCAGAGAAACTAAGAAGATAAACTAAACAGGAATGTGAATGACGATCATGGTGGGGGTACTCTACAGAAGAAGGATAACAAAACGTAGATATAAAAGGACGGTGGCAGTGTAAGAGCACGTGTAAGTATACGCCATACTTACACTACTGTTTAATACTGAGGGGTTGTTCAAGCTTGGTGCTTGGTTACGTCAAAAGCTTCTTAGATGCCACAGCAGACTTGCTGAAGTGCAAAGGGCCCTTGATGAGGCTGGGCACGAGGATGATTTTCTACGTAGTCAATTCGAGTTGTAGCTCAGATGAAACCCTTACCCTGTACAGTTCTTGTACTGCTTTTATTGATTTTGGAAACACTTACATTTGCATTACAGGTCAAGCCAAGAATAATGGGAAGACAGCAGTGGAAGAAGCACTTAGGCTTTGACAGATCCATGACAACCTGCAGAAACATATCTCTGACCTTCAATCAACTCTCACCGATATGGATACTCCAATTTGGGAGGCAGCTACTACGCAGATGAAGATAGATTCAACACGAGAGGCTTTACGACATGCTCATGCCAAAGTACATCAGGATTCAGAAGGAGAGTGCCTTGGGAGTAGTTGATTGGCAATCTCTTCGACACCTTCTCAATAGCCCTTTTTTGACAAAAAGGATGAATGCGCGTGTGCATACGGGAGCGTTTGTGAAGCCATAAATTTAAATTAGATCATTTGGAACAGTCTTATAGAAAACTGCAAAGTGCCAGCTTGGATTTTCTGCTTTTTAATTTGATATCTTCATTTAAGAAATACAGACCATTGTAACACAGAACTCTGTGAACGGCAAGATCCTGGAATTGCAGAGTTGGCTCGGAAATACAACAAGCTTTGTGAGGAGATGCAAACCTTAATCAACCGAAACCAAGCACTCGAAATGCAATTGCTCCTCTTCCTGTTTCTACTACAGGACTTTTTGATTTGGATATTGATGATGACATATGGCAAGACATTGGACTTGGATATGAGGATGACAATAGCTCAGGTTATGAGCTTCCTCAGCAGCTGAGGTTGTAAGTTCCATGCATTAAAACTGGGCATCTGTCCTATGTGTTTAATGCATAAGAACAGGACATCTTGTCCTACACCCAAATACTATTGAAGTAACTAATGAGGGAGTGATCAGGTGACTGTTGAGTTAGATATTGAAAAGGCCATATCATTTGAACAATGACTCATGGGAAAAAACTGAGACCCCCCCCCTTATATTGGGGCCCTCTACCTGATGACACCCCAACCCTAACCCTACCATACCCCTAACCAGCTCTGTTTATTTTAACCCTAAGCAGGGGCAAGCCCCTGCACCCCATATATATTCTTAACCCTAAACCCTAACCTAACCTCTAAACCCACCCCCTAAACCCAACCCCTAACCCTAACCCAACCCTAACCCAACCCCTAACCCTAACCCAACCCTAACCCAACCCCTAACCCTAACCTAGTACTGCCCACTAACATTGGGGTGTAGGACATTTTTATGCATTAAACACATAGGACAGATGCCCAGTTTTAAGGCATTATACTTACAACCTCAGGTGTTCCTCAATCTTGTCGAATGAGTCTGTGCGAAAAGGTATACAGGCACTCTTAGAAAGGGACTGGTGCCTTGAGGAGCTTGCACACATCCAAGGTGAACAATGTGCAATGCAACAATGGTTTAGTGAGTGGTTTGTATTACAGATGGCAGTTGAAAAATTGCAGGGTAAGGTTGGATATGTTAGTTTTCCTATCTTTTACTTACACAGTCTAGATACCAACGACAACCCTCCTTTTCAATTTAATCTTCAACAAAAGATTTCCTGTCAAATCCATGTTACATGGGAAGCAGACATTGTGGGTATGCCTGTAGATGAGTCTACTCTTCCTGAATGGGAAATTTCCGAAGAGAGATTTGTTGGAAATATTATCAGCTGTGCAATTGATTTGCTCGCCAATATTTTTCCAGTAGTTTTAGATGTTTATTCTGCCCCGGAGTGCACGCCGGTGTGGAGCTTATCTGTTTTACCTTATGTTTCTCCGTATATTTCTCTGTATATTTCTTCATAGCTGCAGCTTATTTAAACCACCGTTCCATATTATTTTCCCCTGCGTGTTTGCTAGGGCTTCTCTGCTATAGACCGGAGTGAAGTGATCTTACGGCGACTTAATCATTTTACTCCAACAAGATTGGCCCAAGCTTGTTTGGTGCCTGTGGTGGGAGGTGGTATCAATAGTGCTGAGGAAGATATGGAAGATTTTGATCCAGTGTTTGAAGAACAGGTAGATAAGGATGGACACGAGTCCCGGTCCCGGTAACCGGCGACCTGTGGCACAGGTCACCGGGGCAAAAAATGCCTGACCTGTGACCGGAACAAGACCCGTGGGAACAGGTACCAGGACCGGCCGGTATTTCAGCAGGTATACCCGCAGGTATCTGTGACCTGCAGGGAGCCGGTACCCACAAGTATACTGCTGGGTACCTGTACATACCTGCTATTGAAAATCTATTTGGGTGGGATTTTTATGCGTGTTTTATGTATGTACAAGGTTGTGCACTGAGCCAATCAATATATGTATACACTCCCACTCAGATTAAACATCAGGGAAACTCAACGACAGAACACCACCCAGGTTAAAAAAAGTTAGGATTGACATGACATCATACCACATCAATTACGTGATAAAATTGGGTTATTATTCCAGTGCCTAATTGTGACATATCAAGTCTAAAACATTGCGATTTGGATCAATACTCTATGTAAGTACTATTATCATGTAAGATACATATCTTACATGAGAATAAATATTGTATGGTGTTTCAGCAGCGTTTCAGTGGCCTATAGGTTGCCAGGCTGTCCAGTATCAGTCATATGTTAACTTACATCTGAGTATTTACTATGTAACATGTATTTATAATAGTCATTTGCAAAAAAAAAAATCAAGCACAGTAAGTACTTGACAGGTCACAGGTACCTGCCGATTTTATGAAATCTCTCAAAGCCTGACCTGTGACCGGGTGTGACCCGTGGGAAACAGGTACCGGGACCGGCCGGTCACAGGTCTGCAGGTATTCCCACGGGTCATACCCGCAGGTACCGGAACATGACCGGGACTCGTGTCCATCTTTACAGGTAGATCCTCAATTGATAGAATATTTAGATACTATTGCTCTGCATTGGCTCTGCATACAGAGTAGTCTAGTGCATAGCCATAAGTCATTTGCATGGCTCACAAGCTAAATGAGCTCCTAGTACTACTTCCAGAGAGCTGCTGGTTCTTGACCTATTATTCAATTACTTACAGGACCGCCGTCTTTACCTTACTATACATTCACAGTAGATAGACTAGTGAATGGACCCTCAGCATGTGCTTCAAGCGGTGTGGTTCCATCCACATGTGGAGGGATCCAATAATGGATTCACTTCATGTGGTTGATTCCTCCACAGTAGGTCTATCCACTGTGGATCCAACTCTTGCGTGCTTCACATCATGGTGGTTGCATCCATGTGGATGGGCCCACTCGTGGATGGACCATTGCATGCTTATTTGCATGGTGGTTGCATCCATAGCAGATAGATCCACTCTGGAGGGATCCACCATAGTATGGATTTACTGTGGAGGGATCCACTCGTGGATGTGCACCTCATGCAGTGGTTCCCTCCACACAGTTGCTGGATGTAACCTTGTGTGCACTGAGCCAGCTGTTTACACTTGACTAGCTGTATTATATGTAATTAGCAGGATAGATAGGAAATTTAAACAGTAGAAAAAAAAGTCAGAGGTTTGGAATATGGAACATGCAATATATATATAATTAGTAAAATAGATAGGAAATTTGAGCAGTAGTAAAACAAAGAAAATGTATCAAGTTGGATGACTCAGATCAAGTGTTACACCTTAGTATCTATGTTAAACTATATAATTAGTAAAATATGACTTGGATCAATAGATACGAAATTTAAACGGTAGTAAAATAACTCACAACGGTGGATACATCCATCTGTGGTTGCAATGGTGGAGCAATCCAGGGTGGTATAACTCCAGGCCAATTCTTGACATAGGGTATTTACCCTAATATGGGTTGTAGGGGGGCTGCCTGAAGTGCATAGTGGAAGAATATATTTTCTCACAGTGCTACATACGATACTACAGGTACTGAACTAGTACTGACTTAAGAGGAATTCATCATAATAACCTTAAACCAGACTGATATTTACCTTGCGAACACCGACCTGAAAAGATAAGTATTGGAATAGAGAGTAAAAAAGGCGTAACTTACACGGAATGTTGAGCCAATGATAGGAGGTCATAAGTCTTGTGTTGGCGAGATCACTGTGTAGCGGGATCTTTCTATCGAGCTGAGCTGTTGCTGTACGAGTTAATGATGGAATGAAAAAGTTACGTCGGGTGGTTAGGTCGTGATACCGCCGGGACCTTCGAGCGGAGAGTCGAGTCAGCTGTTGATTGATGTAGCTTGTAGACAGAGATTAAAGATAATATGAAAAACCTACTCGTATATACACACGTTATCTTCGGAATTACTTCAGTGGCTGGCAGCAAAGTTTTGGAGGTAAATTAAAGACTCCTTAGTTTAGAAAGCGAGCTGAAAGCGAGTTGACTGCTGAACATCCTTGATAACCAAGTGACACCTATTTAATAAAGCAATACAAGTAAGCCGTAACAAAAGGAAACAAGCAAACGAAAAACTGACCATAGAACCGATTTTCAACAAGCTATATCATCCGAATACTTTCGCTAACGAGACTGTTCATTCGCAAATGTGCAATAAGAAATAATTGAGATTCAGGAAACTGGAAAAAGAGAGAAAAATTTAGTCGATTGGTGGTGATAGGCAAAGAGAGGAGCGATAAGTTGTGTTGACGTGAGAAACAATTATATAGGTACTATGACAGCATGACGTGACTGTCGGACTTCGTGCTTCAGTTTTGACTCGACTTACGCTGTACACTTCTTAAATTATAAGCTGAGCTCAGTGAACTGTGAGATGTTCTTCAAAGAACATCTCGGTGAATTAAATTTATTACCCGTTCAGTTAGAGCATTCATCATTTGATTGCTCAGCTTTGCATTTGGCCTTGATTTGGCCAGTCTCTACTCTCGATTTGATGGATGTACAATATCAGAATCAAGGCTGCCTTAGAAAAGCACCTGAATGTACAAGCCTAGCCTAGCCTTACACCAAACCAGGCTGTACCAAAGCCCAGTTTTAAATCAGATATGTTACAGTTGGGCTGTAGCCTGTAGCCTGTAGGTGTAGTATGTGGGTAGGTGTAGGACCTGTGGGGGTGTGGAAGTTATGTGGAATCAGTGTGGGATAAAAATGCTCCACACCTCCTATCCCCCCCACAGGGTTGTGAAACTGCTGATGCAACATATCACACACGCACTTTGGTAACCCGCGCCAACAAACACGCACACGCATAAATCTATGTGCCCTCGAATAACCAACATGGCGGCTCAACAGTGGGAAAGAAATACCCGATCTGGTGGCTTTTGAAGAATCAAACACTCATTTGACACCTACAAGACCCTCCCTTCCCTTCGGTCAGAGTCGGGGAACAATATGTTTGTCGTGGCATCACCGCGGGCAGGGGTTGTCAACAGTTATCAGCATAGAGGGCTTGCAGCTTGGCAAGTGGGTTTTCAAAGAATTATCCGAGTTCCGGGTTCTCTCTCTTCGGTACACAAAACCAATTTTGCCGTAAGTCATATTCAGCTACTGTCATGGATTCTTTGGGCATGAGAAGAGCGCCATATATAGCAAATGGCAAGGGAAGCCTTCCAGCTGCCTAATTCTCGCTTCTAATAGATAAGCGAAACTTGTGAGAACGAGTTCTACCGAACGCTGTCCCATACTTTTTAGCGATCACTATTGACGTCGCTTTGGTTTGGTACCTAATAAACTTTGTGTATGTACTTAGCAGGACAGATGGAAGACCCGGTTGCTCGGTAGTATCCCCTTGCTGTCCTGGAATAGGAGGAAGACCGAAAGGGCTTTTCGAATGCCAGCCCAGGCTCTAAACACTTCCTGGATAGAAAGCTGGGGCCAGCCTACAGTAGGCCTTCCGGTACCACCCATAAAAGGAAAAGCACAGATTGACTCCTGAACTAGCTTTTGCTGACCTTACCTGATAGATATAGTCTACATAAAATGGTTAATTGGCTCACACAAGAACGTAAGTACCCTGGAAGCTTTTTTTGCCCTCAATGAATCCGATTTTCGTCTATGCTGCATTGTCCTACCTTTTTGGAACAGCGCTATACCGGCGGTTTTTCCATCCCTTGCATAAATATCCGGGCCCAATGCTGGCAGCTATTACCGACTGGTATGAAGCTTACTATAACATTGTCAAAGGAGGTGGTCTAGTCGCTGAACTTGAACGGCTGCATAAATTACATGGCGAGTACAATAAAATCGATGCAGATTAAGGAACTGAAGATTGTTCCCCAGGCCCAGTCATCAGAATTGGGCCCAACACGGTCAGTCAAGTATATTTTTTGAAGACAATATGGTTTGAGCTTTAACGATGATTACTACGTAGCTCCATTTCAACGACAGGCAAGCTTACCATGATATATACACCTTTGGATCAACGTTGGTCAAAGACAACGGGTTCTACGAAGGCTTAAATGCCCATGCTCCTCAGGCGTGCTTTAGCTTCTGCGACCCCAAAGCTGCAAAAAAACGAAGAGGTTTATTGCAGCCATTATTTTCCCGAAGAGGGGTGATGGATCTTGAGTATGTAATTCAGAAAAAGGTCTGTACCGCTTCATGTGCAACCATTCAGACCTCTCAGTTGCTACTTAGGTCGATCGGCTGATAGGTATACTTGAGAAGAAGTATGACTCTCCGGACGCTACTGTATCAATGTCTGTGGCTTACAATGCACTTACTACCGACATTATCACCTCTTACTGTTTTGCTGAATCCGCGAACACCCTTGATACTCCCAATTTCGCCCACCCCATGCTCATAGGTATTCAAAACACTTTCAAAAGCCTATGGCTTCAACGCCACTTTCCTTTTCTTGTATCACTTGCGATAAGCGCACCACAGCATATCATTTTGTGGCTTTTACCCACTTTCAGAGGTTACGTGGAGATGAAAGCTGGTTATGAGCATCAAGTCGATAGACTTATCAAAGACCCTGGTGTACTGGACACGGTGGAGCATGAGACAGTCTTTCACCATCTTCTTGCTCCGAAAAATCAACAACGCCCGTCTAGGACGTCGCTTGTCCATGAAGCCTTTGTTCTTGTTGCCGCTGGCAGTGACACCGTTGGTAGCGTCTGCACCATAGGAACGTTTTATGCGCTCAGGCTTCCTTACATCCGCAAGAAACTGCTGGATGAACTTGAGAGCGCATGGCCTGATAAAGATCAGCCCATGAGTTACTCTGCCCTTGAAAAGTTGCCTTATTTGGTGTGTGATCTGTTGTTTTCACCTGAATGAAATTGATAATAGATTTTTACCCAAAGACTGCATTTGTCAAGGAACCCCTTCGATTCTCAATTGGGGCCATACATCCTTGTCCTCGTGTTGTAGGGGAGGACACACCTAAAATTGGTGGTCTGAAGGTTCCTCCAGGTGTGAGTCTGCTGCTGTCTGTTTCAGTTGTCGAGACTGAGGGAAGCAACTTGGATCCAGACTATTGTGGAAATGAGCACATTGTTTCTGCACATGAATCCTGACATATATCCGGAACCTTATACATTCAATCCAGAACGATGGCTGGTGAATGATCCTGGTCAAATAATCTTGGATTTGGCACCGTTCAGCAAAGGCCCGCGTATTTGGTATGTGCTCTTCTAGCTAAGTTGAAATCAATACTGAAATCTTGATATATTACGCGTAGCCTAGGGATTAAGTATGTATCTCTGCATCCTTGAGCTATATTGATTCACGTTTCCTCATCCAATCTTTGCAGTCTGGCATGGTGCGAACTATACCTTATCTTTGGGAACATTCTGCGAAAACTAAATCTCGAGCTCCTCATTACTGAAAATACGTAAGTGTAGAGCACGATATTCTTTACCCATCTCAATCTATATCTATGATCTCTTTCAGAATTCACAGCTTTGCGGAAGATCACAGAGATTTTGTTGCCCCACATTGGGAGAAGGGATATCAGGCATATTTCCATCGCCCTTTAATATAATGGAGATCGGAGGACTTATTACTGCCACTTTTTAATCGTATTCATCTCTCTATTTACCACATAGGAACTCTTCAATCGGCGATTAGTAAATTTTCAACTGTACGCCTCTACAAGCGTGATAAAGAATCTTGCACTTTTTCAAGAATACGTGCCCTCGCATTTACCGAACGCGCTCTTTACTTGGTATAAGATACACAAATATGAGGATAATTTTTTTCGGCAACCCCGTTGCCTGATGACAAACCCCGGCAATCCCTTTCAATATCTAGCAACCCTGCCGGACCTCCGAAGGAATGCGCAGGTTATGTCACAGTAATACTGGTGTATGTATAATAAAACCGATTGATCAGATACTTCCTGCCGATGATCCCGCTCCCCTGCTCATTGTCCTCGGATTGTCCCGCTGCTCACTCATTGCTCCCCCATTTTCCAACGTCAGCATCATTGAATGTAAGCAGTCACGAACATACACAATGCAGTGATCACTGATATTTATGACATGGGCCTTGGTACACATCAAAGAAATGGGTTCTTTGACTTGGCCAGCAGACATTGAACACAACATAGTGTTCATTCATTATAAAGATATGTAGGACAATGAACAGGTGCCGGGCAGCGAGACAATGAATGGATCGTAAGAAAATAAATAGCGGCAGGACATGAACGGGATAAGCGGCAGTGCGGCACGATGAAGGAATTAGCCGGGAAGGTATATCTGGTTTGCGCGCGTTTTTGTAATGATTCAGCGTAGAATCTCGAGTTCTTGAAATCCAAGTTTAGTATCACGGATTGAGGTTCAAAGGAAGAAAAAATGCCTCTTCACGGCGATGAGCTTTCGGTCCATCGTCGTTGAAGTTGAAAGGCAAAACGGTGAGCTTGCGCGTCTGCCGCCAAGCTTTTTGTTAAGCTTACGTTCACATGAAGTAAAGTTAAATAGATAGGTATTGTTGTTGGTTAAGAAGTAAGTTAGTACAACTGTTGTATGAGACGGGATTTTATACTAATAGTGGTAGAATTCTGGAATACAAGCGAAGAAGAAAGAAACAGAGAGAAAGTTCCTGAACAAGCAATATGAATATCGGACCGAACGAAGAAGGAAGACGACTTTACTATGCATATCCATCACAGTTTTGCTTATTAGAACATTTTCTCTGGTTCAATGGATCTATATCGCTGCTCAATTAAAACCACAATGAGAACGAAGCTCAGGTGCCATTTTAGCACACCCATCTTTGATAGTACTGGGGCGCTTACTTACACGTCACATTACTTACAGATAAATGTCCCTGACCGTTCTATGGCCTCCTACAGTCATGATGTTCCTTGTGATACACCAAGTAGTGCATATACGTGGTAAGTATATGAGAAGCATCAATGCGATACAATACTGTCAAAGTTACGGGCTTGAAGCTGAGCCATGCCAGGTAGCTCAGCCTCACGGCTCCAGGTTCCCATCAACAAGTATCCGGAATGAGCGACGATACCCATTTATATAGGAGCCTGCGACGCGTCAAGCGAAGAGCGGATACCCAAATTCTAGGAGCAGGGGTCTCGTGAAACCCAAGCCCAAGCTGTCCAATGGATTGTGATGTGGAGATTAAGATGCTCCCTCTAGCATATATGCAAGATTGAACTGTAAAGATGCCAGATGGCAAGCAAGTTTTCAAGTATGTCAAAGAAAGAGGAGAAGACTTAGCGGTATGCCAAAGAACCATATCTGTATATTGAGAATACAATGTCAGTGTAGCAATGGAAGTGTAGAATCAAGATATAGATGCATGGAAATAACCCCAATGAGGTATGCGGATGCAGCATTAGTAGAAGGGAGTTAAGAATGCAGATATGCATATGCGTATGAGTATATGTGATGCGGATGCAGACGTATGCGTATGCATGTTGTGTATACATGATGCGATGCGAATGCGAATTGAATGCATACGCATAATGCGATGCCGCGTATGGGTATGCGTGATGTTGTGCGTATGCGTGTGTGATGCGTATGCGTATGTGTGTGTGTGATGTGTATGCGTATGTGTGATGCCTGTGCGTATGTGTGATGCCTATGCGTATGTGCGGTGCAATGTGTATGCAGAATGAGGGAAATGCGGGATCTGGTATGACATTGATGGCAGCAATCCAGTATGATCACGCGAGACAAGTCGTGTTGCGAGAAAGCGGGATCCGGTATGATGGATCCAGATAGCAAAGGAAGGGCCAAAAAGTCAATCCAGCCTTGAAAGACTTAATTACGGAGTCTGCTGGTCTGCAAGTCTCTAGAAATGTAAAACTCAAAGCCACTGTGCCATACAGGACTCTACCCAAGCAGTTCAGAAAAACAAAAGCTAATTAGGCAATGGTATGATCAGTTGAAATAGATGAAAAGAACATGAAAACGCGAGGATTATGTGAGCCTCGAGAGCTGAACCAATGGTCTGTAATACATAATTATCATTACATGGTTCCATCTCCATGATCATATGAGAAGAAGCATGCGTGTTTGTTCATTATCACTACATGAGACGTATGTTCCGTAATAATACTGTGATGCGCCGCCAGTCGGACTTCAAAATTTGGGACTTGTGGTGTAGGGTCACATTGGGGTCACCGCTCCGAAACGGAATGATCACTATCAATTGGTATAAGGGCTTGACTATCTGCACGAAAACCCCGTTCTTATCCTTGACTATCTTTCGTTTATCAAATCTTTCAGTATCATGTGGTTCCCGCTCATGGTTGATCCAATGGGGGCAGCAGGGTAATGATATTACAGCAAGAAAGTACCGCTATGTAAATGACCCTGCACACACTCATAGTCGCTTTCCAAACCCTGCTCGTACTACATCGGCTGAAGATAAGCAATTCCGTGAGGCATATGAGCAGCACCCCAGAACCACTGCAACAAAGATGATGGTTGGAGTCCCCACTCCTGGTGCTGCAGAGCATGGTCTCAAGTTTGCCAACCCTGCTTATACTAGCTATTGCACGAGGCGGGAGAAGCAGAAGGATGGCAATGACCCCACCAGTGCTTTTGGACACATTACATTGCAAAATTGAAAGAATGGAAGAAGCAGAACCCTACTGTAACTTGTGAGGAGTTTACCACTCCTAAGGTTTCTTGCATATCCATACAAACGAAAAAGTTTGTCTGCAGTTTTAGCGTCAATTGATGACCGGGAATCTTTAGGGGATGATGTGGCAAGTGATGAGTTGTATAAACCTAAACAATCCCCAACAGTGGAGGAAATGTTATTGGGCACCATCGTAGACATAAGTATGAGCTCAGATGGTGATTCAGCAGCTCCAATCAGCCCAATCGGTTCATCTCCCCCACCATCAACTCCGCAGCGTGTGTTTTGCAGATGTGGTGTTGAGTCTGATGGCTATCGTGAGCCCATACTGCAGGATATTGTTCAATGTGATGAGTGCAAACGCTACACTCATACCGGGTGTCTGACTATGCGACTGAAGAGCTCACTCCCACGAAAGTTCTATTGCCATGTGTGCAGTGATCATGAGCAAGATTTCAATACCCACAAAAACTTATATCCCCAAATTGCCAAGACACAAGAGCTGGAAATGGTTGAGAAGCGCCTATTGTGAGTAATGTTCTATCTTTCAGGTTTGGGACAAGCTATTGACTATTTATGGCAAGTGCGGGGAAAGGGGTTCTGGTTAAACATAGCAATGAATTTTATTATCCTGGCCGCCTGATATACTGGGACAAAAATGCAAAGCATGGAAGTGTAGAAATGTGGCGGGGAATTCAGAATGATCTTGCTGGAACAATAATTGAGAAAATTCCAGTCAAAAATATTGTGGACGGGTTGTGGATGGATGAAAAGGGTCGGCGAAAAATTCAAGTAAGTTCTTATACATTACTGTTTTTCCTTCATTTTATGAATGTAGTTTGTTATTCATAGCTTGGATATTACACACGGCCACTCCTGGAACATGTGAGAAAGCTTGAGGAAGAGGATGCCTCTCTGTTGAATTTTGGAGACATCCATTGTCCTGCTGAGGTCCAGAATGTACTCATGCCTCACAGGAAAGTACTTCTTGAGCTGGCTATAGATCCCACCAGATTTGGGGTGAATTGAATACCTGCACTATCATTGCAGAGTGGCAGACATCTGATGGCCTAGCCACTGGTATACACAGGTGGATTATTGGATACTGAGCTCGCAGCCATCAATGCATGGGTTCATACCCAGTTCCCGAAGTCAGCTGAGACGGATCACCTCAAAATGCTTCATAATAGTATTTCCCACGCTCGCACCCTCCTTGTTGCTCACAAATTTCACAGCGAGCTGGCTGCTGATGCTGATAATCTCCATCTGAAGGCCTGGGAGAGATTGATTGAGTGGACTGGCCTCACTGCAGATGGAAAGGCCAAGAAAGCCAGGGGACTCGGGAGCAGATGTAAATTTTGAGGCCATTGCACTCTTGGACAAGGTGATGTTTGATGAGTCGGTCAATGCAGGCATGGCAGGTAACCATCAATGGGGACTTGACGTTGGCCCACATGAGTTGGCTTGGAGTCCAAATATGAGTGGACCGAGTGTGACCAGTGCTCCACTTAGGGATGGGGATGATGAAATTGAACTTGCAGTATGATTTCCTTTCTCTTTCTTCAATACATTTCTAACCAAATGAGTCTATGTAGAAAGGGGCTAATTATGATTATGTGGCAGAGCTCCAAGAGGAGGAGCGCCGTAAAGCAAAGAACCCGCCACCTCTCTTGAAGCAGGCAGGGCCACAGCCAAAGCTCCGGAAAAGGTTACTTGATGAAGATTTTGCCAAGGAATTGAGTGGCAATGTTCCAAAAAAGGTAAAAATGGTGCCTACAACAAGCAAGTCAAAGAAGGGCTCTGGGTCAAGAAAGAAAAAATGATTTTGTATGTATTTGAAGATTGTAGCTACAGAGCTACCAATTGTCTGTAGGTAGGCAATTGGTTTCTACATCTACCTATGGACTTTAATATTATAATACTTGTGTACTATTTATATCAAGCTGTAAGTACTTTGTGATAAGACAAGTGGCGGGGACGGTACAGTTGACCTTCGGGAGTGAAGGGAATCGCAACGATGTGATACAGAGGAAAGAAAAATTAGATTACCTAATGTACGTAACAGAGTATGAGAAGGTATGGTACGTAAGTGGCGGAATGACCAAGCGACACCCAAGGTAAAGAATGACAGTAGTTCAAGACTTGAGTAAGACTTGAGTATAATCGATGGTGAACGGCAGGGCCCGCAGAAAACTCATCGGTAGGTACTATAAGCAATATTTGAGCAAGATGTTTCTTAATGGCGCTAAGAATTTATTGACAGAGGTGTTCGCACTTGAATGTATCTTTTATATGCAACGCCCTGCCAATTTCTAGAAGTGAATCAGTAGAAAATTCCTTCGCTTTGGCATTCAATATGACACCAAAAGCTGCATTGATGAGCTCACGCCTAGTGTCGAAATCAGCGGAAAATGCATTGCAAGCACCATACATATGGCCATTAAGACAAAACCTGTGGAGTAGATGATATACGAACACATTCCGACACTGCCAGGTTGAAGCCGTGGGTATTGATGCCATGTAACAAGGTATAACGTTGCAACAAAGGTAGGGAAGATGAGAACACAGAACATCGAAGACCAGATTCAGCATGACCAAGGAAAGAACGTTCAAGATACGAATGGGAAGTTGGTGGTCTAGGCAATACAGGAGTCGACGGTATGAACATTGAAGGACCAGCTAATGGGGACAGGCTGTCGTCGAATGGTATTGCAGAATCTTCATGTTTAACATACGAAACGGGAGTTGGTGCGCTAGGTAATACAGAGCTTGAAGGTACAAACGACGGACCAGCTAACGACCGCAAGCTATCATTGAACGGTATTGCAGCATGAACATCTTTATAAGCTAAATGCCTGTAATCCATGCTTGCAGTATGTGCATGGGTTTCAGTTGCAGCTTGGGGAAAATCAGGCGACCCACCTAAGGAAATTTGTGAGGACAGACGAGTGGGAATTGAGAAATGTAATACCGTGCGCCGAGGTAGAGTGGTTGCTGGCCTAGGTTATCGCCAGAAGTTAAAGCAATACCTACAACGGAAAAAGAACAAACCTGAGCAGACACGTTGACGACTTGCTCCCCTGAACGGGACACAGAGGCGGACGGTGAACCACGGTGAATAGGCTTTTCACACACTCAGTCTTCTCAAGGTTTAATAGCGTTGAAACCTTAAGAAGACTGAGTGTGCGAAACTTAACGTTTAACAACGCCTGCTCACCTGGCAAAGGAAATAAAACAGGGGTAATCGGAGGTTCAATGTTACTATTAGCAGAACTTGGGCTGAGTTGGGGTACGCACGGACGAGCTCAACAGCCGCAGACGAAGATTTAAGCAAATCGGAACCCAGAATCACATCGATACTGGGCGGACATTCGGATACCTGAAAGTGATGCGGAAAAGAATGAGAACAGTGAGGAGCGGAAAACGTGAGGCACTCAGAACATGCTTAGGGACATGCTGAGCCAAGTCGGGGAAAGAAAGACAGCGAGAGACACGAATACAGAACGTCAGGGCTATAGACTGCACTGAGTACGACATTGCGTATGGAAACCTGCATGAGGAAAGGTAAAGGAAGAGGAAGAACTGCATTGGTTGGTTCAGTGGAACGGGTATAGACGCTGAATCGAATTACAGTCACAAGACCTGTCAATTAATGACTAACGGCCAGGCACCAAGGTCGATCGAAAATAAGAGCACCACAAGACCCTCTACTCTAAAGAGGTAGCGGGAATAACGTGATAAGACTTGAGATACAATTTCACCAAGACTTGGTTAAGACTTGGGTAAGACTTGACTAAGACTTGACCAAGACTTGACTCAGACTTGACTTAGACTTGACTTAGACTTGAAGACTTGACCAAGACTTGAGTCTAACTCAAGCCAGACTTGAGTAGACTTGAGTAGACTTGAGTTGTGTCAGTTAGACTTGAGTTGGCTAAATGCCAAGTCTAACTAGACTTGACCAGACTTGTATGAAGTTTTCCAATGTATATGCTCAGCGCAACATTAAACTAGTATAGGTAAGATATTTTCATTGTGATGTGTTTACTTAGACTTGTTTTTGTTTGCCATCACTGTCCAACACCAATAATGTCAATTTGTTATAAGAACAATGTCGTGTGCAGTATTATCGAAGCTCTAGTGTATGTTGATATACATTAGTATCATATTCATGTCTTCCTGAGTCGTATCTCAGCTATATATGCCGTGCGAACTGCAATCAAACTCACATCAGTCACTTAAATGATTGATGTAAATGACAGTATTTACATTGATCAATACATTAGACTTGAGTGATGGCTCGAGACTTGAGTGATGTCAAGTCTGATTAGACTTGAGACTTGAGTCTAGACTTGGGCTAGACTTGGAATTCTTTGTGCCGGACAGATCATTGATGGAAGTCACATCACGCCCGGAACCATCGCCGTTGGCAACCCCAACCGAAAAGGCTTCTTGAGCGGGGTTGAGAAAAGTTGGGGGTTGTCATGAGGCAACGGGGTTACCAAAAAGAATTATCCAAAATATGAAAGCCTCTCTTGGAGCTACACGGGGTCGCGAGCAGCTGACTCGGACGAGCACCTGCACCAGCATAGGCTTGGGGACCTAGAAGCTAAGAGTTGCTTCTCTCGGATCCTTTTTCGGGGAAGGTAACCAGAACACTAAGGGTAGGAAGGACGGAAGGAAGGATCTAATAGACGATATGCCAGGGGCCCATGGAGCGCCGGATCCAGGGATTTCTCCGCAGCAAGGAGGGAGGTGGGCTAGTCAACGTGGTCTAACATGCGAGAGTTGGACCCCGGATCAGTCAAAAAGAATAGACGCACAACTAGCATGAAGTTTGAAGCCTATTGGATGGGCTCAAGTATGCGCTCGGCTGATACAGTGATAAGGTGACGGAGTCAGGGAAGTAAATATAAAAGAACGAAAGAAGTAAGCAATGATGGTATCTATAACAAGATCCTGAGCTCGAAACTTTATCTCTAGACTCGGCGTTCAACCATTCAAGCACCATGCCGTGTAATAAATTCTTCCTTCTTTCGTTGACAATTTTTTCCTTTATGACTATTTCTTCTAGCTAGATCTCGCACTTGGAGAGTGCGTTTAGAAGGACACCAAAAGAAGGACACCAAAAGAAGTTCGTAGATAATGACATCGGAGGAAATAACGCCGGTTCAAGATAGCCACGTCGGATGTACTAAAATAGCGAAGTACGAGCAAAAGGAGCAAGAAAGCTCCAATCAACTGCACTATTCAAATTTATCTATCGTTGTACTTCCGTGTGTTTATGTAGCGCAAACCGAGAAGAAGAGAAACGAATCACTGGACAGGTGCATACGTCCGCCCTTCCCATTATCTATTTGAGCAAGATCAGAGATTACTTATTCTCTCAGCACTAGTGCGTCACTAGCCATATCGAGATTGATGCAAAACTTCTTCGGGTGCACCGTATGAGACTCCCCTATAAAACGGCTGGCTTGCTCCTGAGCTGCAGAAATAACTATGTTGCTTATCTATGCTACCCTGCTACTAGGCATCTTTGTCATCATTATGGCATCTTTGTCATCATTATGGCGGCAAGTATACGGTCTCTGTTTTATCGAAGCTTCAAAGTCAGAGGTATATCCCTGACAAATGAGCTTCCCGGCCCACCCTCTCAATCCTGGTTCAAAGGTAACCATGAGCAGCTTTTCGGCTTGAAGGATGGATGGGAATTCCACAAAACATTAGCGGAACAATGTAGGAACTTGTTTCTGATGGAACGGAACTTGACTCAATTTATATTGCATCTAGATGGGCCTGCTGTCCAGATCAAGGGTTTTTTGGGGGTAAAATAACTTATCTACTAGAGGGTTTCTCTTGTACATTTTTTTTATACAGAGCAACCAGTTCTACACATTCGACCTCAAAGCTATGCACTACATCCTTGTCAAAGTAAGGTTTATTTCATGTTCAATATATGCCCTAATACATACCATACTTTCAGGAAGCATCTTCGTTTAGCACTCTGCTACGACTTGAGTGAGGAGTTTGTCGTGCGTTCTGTAGCCCTTAGCTTATCATGATGGCAGGACTAGCAACCTGTTGTTTGGAAACGGCTTGATACCCACCCATGGTGAACAGCACCGTAAACAGCGTAAAATGCTCAACCCGGTATTTTCAATTGCTCATATGCGCATGATGAGTGCGTAAGTTTAACAACTTGAAATTGACTACCTAGTAACAACAATCATCCTGCAATCCTAGTGCCAATATTCTACGATGTAACTGACCAGGTATGGAAGACTATCAGCTCTTAACTGTAAATGAAACCTTGTCAAAGCTCGAAATGGCGCTTTTGCAGAGAGTTCAAAGCGAACCGAAAGAAGTAAGTGACGCTTGAGCCAGGACTAATTCTATTAAACTATATTTATAGATTGATATTCTCGGTTGGATGGCTCGCACCGCTCTTGAACTCATTGGCCGGTCAGGATTTGGTTACTCATTCGATAATTTCATAGACAATGCGCCAACACATAGATATAGCATTGTGATCAAGGAACTCTTGTACGTGCATCCCGTATCTTATGAACTGTTTGTCAGCTAGAACCCATTGTAGTCCTTCCCTAGCCGGATTGAGCTTTGCCGACAGCTACATACTTCCTCTAGGTCTCAAACTCTTGCCTACGAACATCCGTACCTTCATTATGAACCTGACCCCTTGGAAAACCCTTCATGATGTTCGGGATATGATCAACTATATGCATAAACTATCCGTTGAGATTTATCAGGAAAAGAAATGTGCTCTCGAAGAAGGAGATGGTGCTGTAGCAAGTCTCCTTAGCATCTTGAGTAGGTGACGGAAATTTCTTGAATTCTGAAATTGATTAAAATGGTCAATCTAAAAGTAAAAGAGAATATGAAAGCTGACAATGAGGACAAACTGGAAGAAGAAGAACTCATAGCTCAAGTACGTTGTAGTTACTCCTTCGATTTGTGTGCCTTGGGATATCACTTACCATTGTTGCTTCAGATGTCGTAAGTCCCCTGCAAAGTCCGATTTTCACTGGCTTTGAAGATCATCCCTTCCTAGGACATTCATTTTCGCAGCAACAGACACCACTTCCGTGAGTATGTTCCGACATTATTGCTTTCATCCTGCACTTACAACCGGGTATGCCTCAAAAGAATGGCTTATCTCGTATTCTCCACCTCTTAGCTAAAAATCAGGAAATTCAAGAGAGAATGCGACGGGAAATCACGGAAGCACGAAAACAATGTCAAGACAGCAGGTTAAGCTACGACGAGTTGGTCGCGCTACCCTACTTGGATGCTGTCTGCCGAGAGACCTTGCGATTGTGCGTGCTTATATTTGTATCTGATTAGTTCCCTCTTCATCCCATTGATGAACAGATACCCTCCGGCTCCTATTTTACTTCGAAGGTCTGCTGTTAATTCATGAGCTTCTCTTTATACAAAAGGTGACATACAAGTTCAAGATGTACCGAAGATATAGTTATACCTCTTTCACGACCAGTGCGAGGAAAAAATGGCAATAACGTCACCCAAATTTTCCTCCCCAAGGGCACTCGTACCGTAATATCCGTAAGTTGTGCCTTTTCTGTGTCTGTCTTAAATTTCTTGATACTGACCGTGTAGCTCAGGTTTTGAACACAAATCGATCTGCGGAGCTATGGGGACCGGGTAAACATCGTCATGCCACATATATAATCAGCTAATGATAGTGTTATGATCTACTCAGATGTATTGGAGTGGAAGCCTGAGCGCTGGCTTTCACCACTTCCTGGATCTATCACGGAGGCACCAGTTCCTGGAATATATGCCAATCTGTAAGTCAAACCCAGATATTATATGATATTATATGAATTTTATTTTGACCATATCATGATGTATAGAATGACTTTTGGCGGTGGAAGTCGCTCATGCATGTGAGATATACTTGGGGCCCTCGCTTGCTCAATTTGTTGAATGTTTATCGCATAGTGGATTCAAATTCTCACAATTGGAAATGAGTATGTCAACAATTCCATATCACTAATCTTCCCTCACCTGCAATCTCCCAGAAGTTGTCATTTCGATGCTTATTGAGCACTTTGAATTTTCACTTCCATCAGACAAGGGTATCCTTTGGCAAATGGCAACAGTTGTGAGCCCTATTGTTGAAGGGAGCCACGGAAATTCTGAGATGCCATTGATGATGAGATCAGCAAGGTAGTAGCTCAGTGTTGTAACAGAGGTTTTTTTGGGATCTTGTCTTTGTAATCAAGAACTTTACATGGATCATGATCATGTTGATGTTGTTATGTTCTATTTTCTCATAACTACTATGAATATGTATATTTAGTCGGTCTCCTTTCTCTCGCCTCTCGAGTCTCTTATTTCTGTCTCTGCTACCAATTTCCTCCATCAAATTGTTAGGGCATATGTTCTTGTGCTAGGTCGTTCTGCCACTTACGTATAGTAGCTACTTATATACTCTGCATGTACAAGTTGATTAGTTACTATTGGTTACTAGCCTGATTTCTCTTGCAAAACATATCTCAGTTGAGTCCAAGTTGAGTCCTCAAAGTCCAATAAAACATGGTAAAAAATCTCGAGAAGTTCAAGACAATTACGGGCATAGAACATTTACAGTCACCCCCGCAGTAACGGTGATTGCAGGTGACTGCGGGTGACTGCAAGGTGACTGTAAATCTGATGAACATTACTGCACTTTTTTGCACTACACTGTGAATTTATTAAGCATTTGACCTAAATCAACAGCTCATGTGATCTTAACCTCTACACCAGCATCAGGAAAAGCCTTTTTTGCCTAGGTGACCCCAGAGTGGCCTAAAGCAAACTATGTGACCTATGAATCCTATGGCATCCTAGGAATTTGGGCTCGTCCCTTGCCAGTCAAGGCTCTTGAGGATTCCCTAGGCAAGCCTAGGTTTGCCCAGGTTTGCCCAGGTGCTCCTGGGGAACTCCTGGGGAACACCTGGGCAAACCTGGGCAAACCTAGGCTTGCCCTGGGTTTGCCTAGGATACCCTAGGCAATCCTCAAGAGCCTTGACTGGCAAGGGATGAGCCCAAATTCCTAGGATGCCATAGGATTCATAGGTCACCTAGTTTGCTTTAGGCCACTCTGGGGTCACCTAGGCAAAAACGGCTTTTCCTGATGAGTATGTCATATGGTGTCCCATTTTCTGCCCATCTCACTTCAGGCAGCCCCAACCTTACCCTCATTAGGGTAAATAACTGAAGTTAGAAGGTACCCTAAAAGGGTCTGGAATCTCGGTATTGAACCACCCCCTGGATAGTCCCAGGAGATGTGGTTGATACCAAAGGTTGCTTCCCATGGTTGCATCCATGGTGGTGCACTACACACCCAACAGACTTATTGTTGTAGTTGCCGGTCTGGAGATGACACCATGTAAATCCGGCACTGCTACTCTTCTGAGGTTAGTTACTCATCTACTTATTAATACTTACAAGGGTAGTAGAACCTCGTAGATTACTCTAGATTCCGGGTTACCTATGACACTTGTAAAATTTATAATTTATTGATGATAGTGGTAGTTAAGAGAATCCAAGGGGTGTTCAAACCACTATGGCCAGACATGACCTTGGCCATAAGGATTTTTCAAGCCCCCCCCCCCTCTCCCGCCCCTTATATAGCAATTTTTTCCCACCCCTTACAAGCGGCAGCTTCGGCACAAGCCATTGGTCAGCACTATCATGCCCCTAACCTGACTGAGAGTATGCTGTGACTGGTAGTATTAACTAATAGGATGTACCTCAGTGGCCAATGGAAGCACATATCATTGGAGACTGGGCCATGCCTATCCATAGCATGTTTGACCACCTGAGAGTGGCACAAAATGTAGTTTTTTTTTGCCTTGGTGGCTGTATTCTTGCCTCTTTTCACCTGAATTTGTGTAAAATGGCTACAGAAAGCGAGCTTACATCCAGAAACCACTATTAGAGTGTTGATATATGGGGTCCAAACTTTCGGCCATAAGAAAATTTTAGACCCCCCCCCACCCCAAGGTCATGTCGGCGCTTATTCGTTTGAACACCCCTTGAGAGAATCACTTATAGAGCGCCTTCCATTCCACACATATTTTCATAATCACTGGATCAGTGAGCAAGAAGGCAAAGGTAGGGTAGTTAGATCTCAACTTGCTTGAAGTAGGTATAGGTATTCTTATGTATACACACAGAGAACGGAGCCAAGCTTGTGTATGATCAAGTTGAGTAAGTATTGTATACAATACACAACTTCTTCATAATAAGCACAACCAAGTTTCAAAAAGAAACTGTCCTAGATTAAGGATCTGCACCCTAACTATATACAGTTATAACAGGCTGTTGCATTAAGTAGCCTCTTCCCTTACCCATATTAGGGTACATAGCAAAACCTGGTAATATCGTAACCATAACTGTAAACAGATCCAAAAAACCTCTTACAGACTGTTACAGTACAATTATGGGTATTCATACAGTATCAATACAGCATAGGTACAGTCATTATATTACTGCAGCCCATCTAAACAAGATATTGAACTATTATGACTGCTAGTTCAGTAACGCAAAACGCACCCCCACTGAACTCATTGATCCCCAGATCTATAATGTAAAACGGTAGTCTGAACTAGTCATTTCCCAATGTTATGATAGGTGCCTGAGGGTAAACAGACAGCAACGAGTGTACTTCCGGTTGTCCTCTCCGTGACGGCCAGAAGAGAGAGACAAACGGATGCAGAAGACTACAGTTTTGTACCTATGTAAGATTACAAGCTTGGAATGACAAATCCCAAATCCAACACCCAAATCATAACACTACTCAATACATACACTACTGTATTGTTTTGATTAAGTGTTGTTAGGTGTTGCTGACAGGCTATAATTATTAATTTAACACCTTGTTCAACCGCACCTACTACCTGTGTTGGATCACAGCCCTGACCACCTGATCGGACACTCGCCGGATTTCCAATGGTTCCGGCGTTCAGCACTTGGACCATGCCGTGTAATAAATTCTTCCTTCCTTCCTTCCTAACAGAAATCCAACAGGTTTAAACATCCCTATAGACGCGAACATTTATTCATCTACTACTGACTAAAACTGTAAACAATAAGTGCCCTTTGAGATCCTCTCCCCCCTTCTACCTACCACTACTAACTAGATCTGATCAAACATGCCACTGTTTTTGAGCGTGGTTCGATATTGCATCGATAGGGAGAAGGATACCTATACATAAGAATTGAATTTGATAAATTTCATCCTTAAGAAGATAGGCTTACGATAAAACCTTGTTGACATATTCCGTAGATGGTTTAGCCTCAGCACCAGAGGTTTCACCATCTACCCCTTGCGAGATATCAAAGCATGCTAACAAGGAAGCTACTGCGATCCAGAGCTGATGCTGGGCTATACCCTTCCCTGCGCAGATACGTCTACCGTACCCAAATGCAGCGCTAGGGTATGGGACTTTGCTGCTGAGTGTTCCATCTGAATTGAGAAACCGTTCTGGACAGAATTGGTCCACATTTGAGCCATATGTTGCTGGATCATGAAGGATTGCCCTACGGAGGGTTAGTCCATGTATGGATGTACAGTGAGATGTATTGACCAGGTATTTCCAATGATGATTGCGTTAGCAGGTACGTAGTATCCTCTGTACATATCTTCTTCAGTTGTATAATGAGGCAGACCTACAGTTGCAGACAGTTCATCAGAAGAGTGTTAATAATACTAGCCCTAGCAGGACAAACCAAGAGGAACAATTGGCCGCCATCGGAGGCCTTCCATTATTAGTGCGTCGACATAAGGTATTTTTCCTTCGTCGTCGAAGTTAGGAAGTCGGGTCGACTTGCCTATCGCAGCGTCGACAGCAGTTTGGCCTTTCCGCAAGACATCGGGGTTGAGTACCAAACCAAGGATGATGGTATTGAGTGCGGCGGCAACCTGATACATAGGTGGATCATCCATATATACATTGCCTGTGTTGCGAAAAATCAACGTACCGTATCCGCGCCAGCTTTGAGACCAGAGTTCAGATCTACAAGTAAACAGAAACAATTGAATGCTTACCCCCGTATATACTTCCGAGAACATTTTGTAGCAATGTCTCCTTTTCCTCGGACCAGCTCTTGTCATCCTTCATCTCCTGTAGTGCACGAGACGCCATCGATGACCTTGCGGTACCATCTGCCTGTGTACCCATATACAAACATCAGTGCCCGCAACGAGAGATATGAATGAGTACAAGTATTCTCACCATACTTTTCTTCACAAACTCTATGGTGTCCCCTATCATTCCCTTTACGTTGGCCCTCTCAACTTTGGCTTTTCTCTTGAAACCTGCACCAGGGAACCACTCCGGGATATATTCCAGAATCGGAAAAGTATTAATGAGATATGCTCCAGGTAGTGCAGCTTCTGAGAAGCCTTGGACAGCTCTCTCCGCCGACTGAAGGTACGGGTTGTTCCGATCGCGAAGGTAGATGCCATATGTTGTAGCAAGCACGATTCCTGCAGAAAGGCTACGGTAGGTGGGTAAATATGCCAGTAAGGAGCAACTCCCAAGGTTTAAAATGCAACACACAGAACCAAGTGATCTTGAAACTCTTCCGGGGCGTTGAGAAGTCTGTTTAAGAATAGGTGAACGTTTTCCACTATACAAGGTTTGTGATATGCTTGTACGCTTGAGGGAGAGAACTGCTTTGCAAACAAAGCTCTTGATCCTGAAACATTTCGGTTATTGGCATAGTAGGAGCGCATGAGAGAGGAAACGAAATACTTACTGCGCCACTGGTCGCCGTACTTGATTAACGATAAGGCAAAATCCCAGCCGCATCTAATGAGATGAGTCCAATTTGACCCAATGTTGCTCTACACTGACACATACAATTCACCGATCATCGGGAAACGTGGCCTGTATGGTCATGTAAGGGGCCGAAGCACTCGCATGCAGCTGCGGAAATCAATTTACCTATCGGAATAAATCGCAGCACGTCGAACCAAGAGATCTTCAACGGCCTCAACCGAGTTGAGGATCAACATTGGGGATCCTGCCATGTTCAGATAGAGTACATCGCTTCCTGTAACTGCCGAATTAGTGTCAAGATGCAAAGCAATTCAAATAAATTAACCATAGTCTTTGGCCATCTTCATGTAGCCTACATGCATCGCCCCTTTGGGTATGTCAAAGATATTCCCAATGAGGGGCCATCCCTTAGGTCCCGGAGGCAGGCCACGTTTACCAGAGTGGATCCAAACAGCACACACAGAGATCATGAATGCGACGAAAGCAGCGAGTACGACAGCCGATCCAGACTCCATCTCGAAATTTGTGGTGCATTTTGAGTACTGTGGCTTTTATACGAGTTAAGTCTACACTCACGTGAGGCAGATAGGCTTCTAGATAAGCTTCAAGTTCGTTCAAAGTACCGAGCAGTGGTTCTAAAACACTTGGCCCAGAACGCACGGAGTGATCCTTATCTTTGGGCCTTTGGCATCTCGTTCTCCGAATGGAAATGTGAAATGCCAAGCTTAAGGCAAACAAGTCGGTAGCGAGCTCTCGGTCTCAGAACTGTCCTATTACGTCCCTTCGGTAATATCGCTATGAGTCTGGGTAAACGGCCGGAAAACACTGCATGGCATTGAAAGTACAAGCACGGTAAGTCCGATACTACGACTCATCTCAATGGGGTAGCTTGGATTCATATCCACAAGGATGCGACCAGTTCCACAAGGTTTATAGACAAGAAGAACACTTTGATAGGAAAGCATTTCACGAGTTGTAATTTGGTTGTAATCGAGCTTTAGTGCTTCCGGTGTGACATAAAAGAAGAAATGATCGAAAGGTGATGTGTTGACGTTCAATGGGCGGTGAAAATCGGGCCCCTACAAGATAAAAAAATACTTCAAGTGAATTGGTAATTTAAAGCATAGACCAGCACACTGATGGAAGCCCGGGACCTATGCAGAAGGAGATAACTAGCTTGCAGGTGAACTTTAATTCATCGCTCTACCATGAATAGCCACTGGAAGCAAGGAAGGAAGGATTATTACACAGCAAAGTGGATTACACAAATTTCAGCACATCCTAAGGCTTAGGATCTGAGCGCTGGATCGGACGAAAGAGTCAACCTACTTACATGGCATGAGCGTAGAATAAGGATACTTAGGCTGTTTGGATCGGCCAACCAGAATTCCCGTGGTCGTTTACAGAGGTACTATATACATTTCATTGGTCTCCGTGAGGTTATTGGATTGAAATACATGTGCCTTTTGAATCAACGACATCTGTTCGTGTTAAACCTTAGTCAACCCCCAAGATAATAACGGGGCCGGTTATTACTAGATATCTGTATCTTATATCCGCTATCTTCCATCACTCAATACTGCAATACACAGTATCTACGAGCTCTATTCTAGTCCACGGGACTCTAAACCTTTACAGGTTTAACAGTTAGTGCCTTTTTTCAGCCTTCAAGTTTCTACTGCTACTACGGATACATGCGCATCGTATGTGACTTGTCTCAGTAGGTCCTTTAAGTCAAAAGTAAGTTTCATCAATCCGAACTTGAGCTTCAGACTCTGTTATCGTTGATACTGTGACGTGCGGCCTACCGTGCATTGTTCTAGGTTTCGCACCTGCGCTTCGAGTTCAAGATGTTTCAAAACCGGTAGAATCTTCACGACTTTGGTACGTCAATTGATACACAATGCTTACTCGGTTGGCGGGACAGATCGGTGGAGACTACGCGCCCCGCACTCGTTTACTCCGGAGGAGGATGAATGGCAACATGTTGGACTTGTCACTGTCTCTCCAATTCCCTTCTTATATGACTACTACCGATAGCCAGCTAATTAAAACCCCATTTACTTGTTTAACTACCAATACTGCAAGTCAGAAGCTAGATAAAGATGTCTACTTGTAGTAGATAGGAAAAGAACGGCTGAAACTCGCCGTCCGACTAGTCTATCATCGTCGCCCCTTAACAATTGCGATGCAACGAGACTGATATTGGCGCTTCTTATAAGGATGGGCTGATAGTATCCGGTACGTACTTACAAGCCTCCCGGATCAATCCTCTATGGTGGGGTACTCATTTTCCATATGAATAGGAGAAGAACCGGCGGGCCGGTATTCAATCACTATCAAATCAACCCTTGGAAGCAAGGGGTTGGTTGTCAATTGACGATCTTAGGAAGATAGAAAATTCAAGAAGTAAATTGATAGACCCTAATTCAAACTCCTACTGGTCCAGCCAGTAGAATTTGACAAAAGTTCATTATTTTGAACAAGGAAGGAAGGAAGTGAATTCCTCGGCACGGTCCAAGGTCTAAACCCCGGGCTTCTACAATGGAAAGGTAGATCGTGATCCACTAGAGTGTAATTCTCAGGCAAAATTTAGCTACGAAAAACGATAGCATAATGACTAGTTTTGGGCTCCTCCAAATTTGGTCCTGGCATGTTGAACCTTTGCGTTGATCGCACCCTCAGCCTCCTAACAGGATTACGGACCTCGGTATAACAGGAAACAGATGCAATAAAGTGTTTAGCAGGTAAAAACTCCAAGTTTGGGATAGTACAGCCGCTAGCAACCGAGAACTGGTCAAGCTGGAAGTACAGCCTTGCCTGCTTCAGAGTACAGCGTTTCACCACGTATAAAAGGCCTTGAGCTTCAGAAGTGAAATGCACCTCCAGCTACAACGATGGACACTTCAGATCATGTCGACTCCCCTACTACTTTCTTGATGCCAAACTTGGAGGAAACAGTTGCAATTTTCCCAGACAATGGAATGAATCCTCACCACAATGAGATCTACCCGCAGTCTCGTGCATGGATCACCAGTTTCAACAAAATGGTATACGGTCCCAAGATGCAGGCATTCATGAACAATTGCAATTTTGAACTTATCAACACCCTCTGTTATCCTTACGCAGGGAGGGATGGCTTGCGTGCCACTATGGACCTTGTAAGTTTGAGCAATATATATATAGATATCATCAAACCACCGGATTTATCCTTTCTATCACAGCATAATCTTCTCTGGTTATATGACGAGTACACTGATACCAAGAGCGGTCGGGGTGCCAACGAAGCCGCCGCTGTCGTACAACAATCCCTACGCAACTCTGAATTCGACGACGGATCATGGTTGTGCACCATGATGAAAGAGTAAGCAAACCGTAACACTTCAAATTCGTGGTGGTTTGTGCTTACTATGGCTCGTAGTTTCAAAGCGCAGCACATTGACCGTGCTGGGTCCGATAACGCTTCCCGCTTCATTGATCACTTTTGCACCTATGTCACTCTTGTGGGCAGGGAGGCTGAACTGCGTGAATCGAGCGAGGTCTTAGACATACGTGGGTATGTGTCCATGCGCCGGGAGACTAGTGGTGTTCGTGCATGCTTCGATCTCGTCGAGTATTGCTTGAATGTCAGTCTCACCCAGGACACTTACAATGACCCAGTCTTCATCAGCGGATATGAAGCTGCCATGGATCTCATCTGCTGGGCCAATGTAAGTAACTTTTAAGCGCTTTGCAAGTGTAAATACCCACTGTCTCTCTTCAACCAACAGGATCTTTATTCATACAACATGGAGCAAGCCAAGGAACATGGCGGCGCTAACATTGTTACAGTCATTATGAAGACAAAGAACTTGAATCTCCAGGCTGCTGTAGACTTTTTAGGCGGATACTTTGAGTCCTTGGTCAGTCAGTGGTATACTGCCAGGATGATTCTTAGCAATCGTCCCGGGAAGCAGTATCGTGACACTGTTCATGTCCTCGACGCATACGGTGATTGGGTTCGTGGAAATGTCATGTGAGCTCTTAACCCTTTCAACAGAGTGCTAAATCCCGATATCTCTTTAGATGGAGTTTCACCACTGAAAGGTACTTTGGAATAAACAACAATATTATCAGAAAAACACGTTGTGTGACTCTCAACAAGCCGTTTTGCGGTGCCATTGATTTGGCAGAGTAGTATGAAGGACTTATTCACTTACAGCTTCCAGCGCTCATATTGTAGAGTCTGTGGCTATAGATCTTTGCCATTTCACAAGGCTTATTTATCTTATCCTTGATCCCCGGCTCTGGTGCACGAAAAGTTCAGTCCTGAACCTGCGTCCGGACTGAACTTTTTGAGACGGGACCCAAAGTCCGGTTCAAGGTCCTACAGTTTTCCGGACCGGACCTGAAGTCCCGTTCGACCAAATCTCAGAAATCTGGGACGCGTCTGGACGTGTTGTCAAGCTGCGCATATTACCTAAAATCTGAAGTGATTCGATCACTCCAAATGAGAACTGAGTCCAAGGGTGTGAGCTGTGCCTGAATTTCTGTGCCTAATCACTGATTTCGATTAAGCCAAGATGTATTACCACATATTGTTGGCATTAAATTATCCTTAATGCTGCTGCGCAGCAATCCCCGACTACAAGATCAAGGCACGTTCTACATACTTAGTAATGGCCACTATGTAGATTAAATCACCATGAGTAACTCACAGGCAAAGTTTGCCTCATATACTATAGGAAGCATGATTTCACTGAGTACTAAGCGTAACAGATACAATTGTAATCATTAGTTGCAGTACATGCAAACTTTACTCAGTTAGTAACTTGTACAGTCTCTCGCTTCGCAGCGCGAGTGCCAGCCTGCTGCGTGGCAGCTCATCCAAAATATTCCCTTTTCTACCTTCAAGGAACCTGCCAGGCCAGTGCTGATTTGATGTCAGTTATATATCCAGTATGATTGTCCATATTAAGACTAGTAAAACTGGAGGAAATATGTCCTACCTGACCTCCAACAATAATCTCTCAACTTCCAAATCATTTGCAGTGCTGAAGGCCACGGCTCAAGCCCTGGCTGAAGACTCGGAAAGATCTCACCCTGGCCTTGAGGTTTGAGCCCTTCCTGAGCCCTTACCAAGGTCAGGCTGGGCTGGGACTCAGTAGGGCCAGGCTCAGAGGCCTCAAAAGCTCCGAGCCAGGCTGGCCCGCACATCACTAACTTAGACAAGGTTGAATCTATACATGAAAATAAACCAGGATGAGTACAACAATATCAGTGCATTGTCGTTGCAAACGGGAAAGGGAAGTAGCGGGAAAAGATCAATGCTTCCATCTTCAAATAATCTACCCAGCGCAGTTAAATTCTCAAACATATATATATTCATCCATGTATTCTAAATATTTGTTCCATTTTTTGTTGATACCAAGTACAGTTAGCTTTCATTAATCAGCTCAATTATTGATGTTCACTATGAAAGACTCGGCACATAACTTGGGGCAAGAAAACAGAAGATCTAATATCATTTTCCGATCCTTACTAGTATGCCTTGTTGGTTGTATTATCGTGGGGACGTCGTCGCTCATGATGGCATGTTGGCCTTTACCCTTCTCCACTGCTCAATGACCCACTCAAGTTAAAGCTGAAAATTGCACTAGCAGTGGGCCAACGCTGGCACGTGGCAGTTACTCGGGCGAAAGCGGCAGATAAGATTACAATAGATAGATAGATACAAATTTTTCTTTACGTCGACAGTAATTTATTTAATCTGGAGACAACTCTCTTTCGCGGTCATGTTCAAAGTCAATGATCGTCTCGCTGTCTGGCGTTGCAATTACCGCGGTCCACTGGATGCCGAATGAGATTTTCTCTATGTCATAACGTTGGATGGTATGACAGATAAGAGCTAGAGATCCTCTTGGAAGTTCTGCGAGTTTTTTGTCGACTCTGAAATACGGTACGCTCTGCAGAGCATCGTTTTGCAAATCATCGCTTGTGAGTAAGCGATTGCGAATATCGTAAATGGGAACTGGCGCAAGTTAGTATATGTTGCTCAGAATATGGACCACAGACGTTTCGGTAGACTCGGATGCGGGACAGGATAAGTCAGAGATAGACACGGAGCAAGAGAGTGTAACGACACCAACAAATTTTGTTGTGGGCTTTGCAGGGGAATTTGGCAGTGCAGGATTGGAATGAGGGCTCGTCGCAAATTACAGAGGATTCAGCAGAGTGCGTGAAACGAAATTTCTTTTTTTCAACCGAATTCACTTATAAACCCACAATATTATAGTAACAAGGAAATAAACACTCGTTCCGACGCAGTTATATCCTCAGACACTCAAGGAAGACCTCGAGAGGTAATAATTCCTCTCATCAAAGACTCAGCTTTGTTCGAGCTGCTTTCTACAGCCATCAACAGTCTCAGCACTCGTCTATCCAGCTTCTCCGCCGATTTCACGAAAACGCTCGAAACGGTTTCGAGGAAGATCGGTCAGTCTCAGCTCGTAAACCTCATTATGTGCTGTCGCATTCTGGTACCATCCGTCTTTCATCAAATACTCTTGACGCGGTACGTCGCTTTCTATATAAGTTCACTAACCTTGCTTACCTTGGTTACATCACTCTTACAGAGCGATCTCTCCTCCAGGCACGCAATCTTCCAGCTCAATATTGACTCTGAGATATTCGACAGTCTCCAGGAGGCACACACAGGCGAGCAGTCCGTTGACAATACACACCGCCATTACCTCCGCTTCCGTCAGAGGGAAGCCTACTGAGAAAGGCTACACTTTGGAAATCATTTCAGATGACATCTGAAGTACTTTGTTTCAGTGCCTTAGAAATGGAAAAACCAATTCAGTTTTGCTATTTCAGGCAACCCGAAATTCAACATTTCAGAGAGTATCTGAATTGATGTCCAAAGTATTGAACTTCCCGATAACCTTCTGTCTGACAGAAGTGGAGGTAATGGCGATGTGATACAAGAAGCGACTAGCAGCGTTAGCGATAAACGAAAACTCAAGCGCAAAGACAGCCACGAAGCACTTCAGTCGGATTCCCTAGGGTATCTAGCAAACTAGGGCAAGCCTAGGTTTGCCCAGGTTTGCCCAGGTGTTCCCCAGGTGTTCCCCAGGAGCACCTGGGCAAACCTGGGCAAGCCTAGGGAATCCTCAAGAGCCTTGACTGGCAAGGGACAAGGCCAAATTCCTAGGATGCCATAGGATTCATAGGTCACCTAGTTTGCTTTAGGCCACTCTGGGGTCACCTAGGCAAAAACGGCTTTTCCTGATGTGGTACATACATGACCCACTACAGCAGCCACTGCCCCTCAAGTCTCTGACAATGCTTAGTGTTGTGAATATCCACTGGTACAGGGTGTAAAGTCACATGACTCTGGAAAGACAACCATGCGCTCCAACTGGACCAAAAGGCCACAATATCAGGTCTGACCTGATATGCTTCCCAGACTATATAAATGGTTCACTTCTTGACACAGGGACTGAAGTAAGCTATGAGGCTGGAGGGCCCAGACTCAAGAAGATACTAGATTGGAGAACTGTAGATAGTGGCCTCAGAGGAGACCTTATACTGTGCACAATAATAAATATTATCTAGCAGCTTCTAGCTTGCCATTGTAGCTTGGATGCTCTATCCCGTCCTTCAATGTCAACTGGAGTGACTGCATCCGATAGCAATTTGTTGTCTTTGTCTTTTCAATTTTGGTGTTTTCTACTCCTCCTCTGAACATTAAACCAATATATATTAGATGCCTTACTGGGATAGTCCTTCACATTCACTGTACTGTATAATTACGACCGTATGCTCGCAGGGGTCGAGGCGTTACGCATTGATTTTGATGAGTATGATGCTCCAGGCCCCCCGTTATGCGTTATGCATAGCGCTATATGCGCAAATGAATAGGCGGGCCTTCAGGCCCGCCGCCAAAATTTGTGGCGTTTCGAGAAATAACAATGCTCGAACCCTCCCGTTACGCAATACGGATTGCAAAATTCCCCATGCTCGGGGGGTCCTGTTACGCGTTACGGGAGCATCCGGTCGTAATTATACAGTATATGCAACCTTCATTCACTCAGGATGACAGACTACGCACTCTCGCCTAAATGCAAGCCATCTTTTCTGCCTGATATGCCCTTCAATGGTGATAGGCTTGTCCGATTTTTTGTATAAAACACTGTCCCAGGAAGAGCCCCGATCTTTAGGAGTCGGCCCCACGTCAAAAATGGGGCCAATTGTGTCTGACCAAGGAATTTCTTAATTAGTTCAAAAAGCTTGCTGTAGGCGGCACCACGCAGTGGGCCCAGGGGCGAGCATTAGGTCCAGTGCTCCGGCGGCCAACACTGCCAAACATTTAATCAAGAAGTACCTACATTTGGTTACTTACAGCCAAAATGTGCCAGAAAAACGCCCGCCTACCCTGCAGCAGCCTCCTTACTCTGCCTCTCCATATTCCAGTTCACAATCCTCTTTGCCATATCTGTTCACGTAGCATACTCATCACAACTCGGGCCTTCCGATGACTAAGGAGGCTGCTGCTGGGTAGAGGAGTAGGGAGATGAGCAAGCACCGCAAAGCGATGGATGCGGGGATCAAGGATAAGCATGTTCTCCTTTTTGAAATGGGATATTGTGAGAAGAGAGTGGTCCTACAAAAATGACTGAATCTGTCCACTAATCTGTCCACTACTACAACTTGCACTATGGGAAGAAAGGGAAGTAATGATTATATAGTAAGTACTTCAGAACTTGTTTAATCTCCAATCGAACAGAGAGTCTGCAATTATAGTCAAATGAAATTGATATGTTGTGGAACTTAGTAAGTACAAGCCTCAGAAGTATACAAACAACATGTATTGCAAGTAGTTACCTGTGGAACTTAGCAAGTACAAGCTACATATAAGCATAAGTACTAGTTCCATAAATATATAAATAAACAATGTACTATACAAACTGTCGTAGGTAATGATGTGCGGGGCCGGGCCGGGTCAGAAGCCCGCAGGCAAGGCCAGGCTTTAGCGGGCCAGGGTCCCCTGAAAGTAAGGTCCGAGCCCCAAGCCCAAGCCCGGCCCCAAAAAGCCCAGGCCCAGGGCTTGGCCCGGGCCATGAAGCTCAAAATTTTTCACTTGTTCTGTGTACCTTTTGAACCTCTGTATACATTAATCCAACATTAATCCCCATATGTAATCTATTACCTTCACCCCCATGCATACTAATGACAGTATATCTTCTACTAGAACACACCAAGATTGAGTCAGCAGATTGACATATATCAACACTCCCAGAGTTTTAGTGAAAAAGTTAACAGTTTGGGGGTTATAAGCAGTTGGAGATTCTGTAGTGATGACACTCTGACACTTAGTATGTAGTATGTAGTTCAATACTCATGCTAAATGTAAAATTTATAATATCATTGGAGAAATGATTACTGAGAAAAGCCCGGGCTTCAGGCCTTGGGGATTCAAGCCCGAGCCCAAGGCCCATTGAGGCCCGCTACATGGGCCGGGCTTCCGGGCTTTGGCCCGGCCCTGCACATCACTAGTCGTAGGTATCCGGCCGCCGGCGCAGTGGGGACTCGGAGCCATGATGCTCCCACAGGAGATTGGAGACTTCAATATGCTCTATGGTGGAAGCCTGCGTACAGGCAACACTAGAAGACCGAGATAGAGAGAGAGAACTCACGATCACACAAGGTTAATATACACGAGACGTGGTATTCGGATGATAGCTATCAAGTAAAGAAGATGGAGGTCAGGAAGAAGGAGCGATAATGTAAAGTAGAGATACTTATACATATCGGTAACGTGATGTGAATAGTGGAGCATGTGATCAATAACGCGATGTGAAAGGAAGTGAATGGGTAGTAACACGCAGAGCGTGCTTACATATGGGTTCTATTGCTTGCTCTACAGTACAGGTACTACTAGATATATCTACCGGGTCTTCAAGTAGCTGAGTAAGTAAATTGGTAAGCAATGTCAGAGGAATATCAGTGCTGGATTGACATGATGTCATTGTCAGATTGGCAACTACAACACAAACAACTGAAGGACTAAGGACGACTTGTCCTGTATATAAGTAAGTACCCGAAACTGCGAGGTAAATACTAAGCACTCGGATAATTAAATAAGAAATCAAAGAAATAGAACTGACAAACCAGAAATGCAATGGATGTCTCATGCTAGCCTGTAAAGATTTGGCAGCTCTTTACAATGTGTGAACCACCATTCAAGGAGATCAGTGCTCTCAAATGATGCTGGAAACTATGTCATTTTGAAGTAGCGTTGAAGTTCATCATTGGGGCCCTATGGTTAACCATTTGCCTCGAATCCTTAAAGTTGTATGAAGTAATTCAAATGAAAAATAGATATCCTTTACTGTGTACTATAAATCTCTGGGTCCGGTACCCATATTTCTGCTCCTGCATATGTTCAGAACCTCGTAAATGTATTTGCCCACTAGTGGCAATAGATGGTGTCTAAACAGAATAACGCCCAGTAGTTCGCTCGAGGTGAGGGTAGCCAGTCCCGCAGACAGCAATGGTGAGAGGCTAACCGCTTTCTCAATCAAAGTGCGGCGGGTATGCAGAAGCGCTACATTGCCTTTACATTCGAGGGGCGCGTGTACTTCTCTTCCGGGGAGGTGTGGCAGAAGCGGCAGAGTCGCCACTCTCTCGGTATTGGTGGTCGGTACCTCTCCTTGTAACAAAGGCGTTCCACTGATGGAGTGTAACGCCTACGGCACGTTCATTGCCGTTAGCGCCGATATTACATAATGAGTTCACTCTTATCCTTGTACCACCTACTTGTTTCGGTCTATTTCTCTAATAGAACGAGATCTTGCTCATGGTCTGAGGCATTAAGAGTCAGGGCTCTTACACTTTTTTGAGCAACCTTGTCCTGAATAGGACTATTACAGCAATATGACCACACAACAGCACAACTCAAGCCATGACTCTGTCATGGCTCTGGCTTACTCTTTTCTTTCTCAAATCCTTTCTATGTTCCCTCATGATCCTCTCTCACACATCTCTGGGATCCTGGACTTCTCCTCCCAGGGAATTCAACAGCTGCTAGTCAACTTTAAGCAGCTCTGGGAACAACATGGTCTTTCAGTGGCTGGTAGGAATTTGGCAGAGGCAGTGGTGCAGGATTCAACATTAAGATGTTGCTGGGCAGTGAAGGAGGAAGGTTTCCAGGCAGAGGTCTGTTTTCAGATGATAGAGTCTATTAAGAGACTGGGAGAAGAGTTTGGGATGGAACTGTCCAAATCTCAAACACCACCTCCTGCTCCGAGTTCTCCATCACCTTTGACCGCTCCTACTGCCTCATCACCGACTCCCACGCTCGCTTCAAACGCATTGAACACATTGAAATCATCTCCACATGCTCTGACATTGGTTTCACCCTCCAAACCCACTTCCCCTTCATTTCAACTCCAACCAACCACAGAGTTTGCACGGGAGGTGGTTGAACTGCGGAAAGCAGGCCGGAAACTTGAAGTATTCATGGATGAACATGTCATGGGGCTCGAACACACAGCTGGCACACCGCCAGCTCGTGTTCATCTCTCAAACACTCCAACCGAGTGTACACCTGTGCCTTATATTGCCCCTGTGACTGCTGTTCCACCAACAGGCCTTTGTAAACGTGTCAAACACAATGTGTATGGTGCGTTTGGTTCGCTCTTGCTTCGTTCAAGTCGTTGCCCATCCCAATCTGGTACACTCATGCTATCACCTTCACCCACTGAAACTCCCCATCACCATATTTGTGCTCCCAATCAATGCTCCCATTCATGGCGCTGGAGATCTACTGTCTCCAATGTGCCACTACCATCTCAATCTGGACTTAGTGTCAGCATCCAGAGAATCCGGCGATTTTCACAGGACACTTTCTCTTCTTCTGCACTTATGGAAATTGCCAGCATACTACATTGTATGTTACCTATTAGATGACTGTATGTTTCTCTTTGTTATGTTTTCCCTTTTCCATCTTTCTCTTTTGTTTTTTTTTTGGGTAAGATGGACCTGTGGGGTCAATCTAGGGGGCATGTGTAACGCCTACGGCACGTTCATTGCCGTTAGCGCCGATATTACATAATGAGTTCACTCTTATCCTCGTACCACCTACTTGTTTCGGTCTATTTCTCTAATAGAACGAGATCTTGCTCATGGTCTGAGGCATTAAGAGTCAGGGCTCTTACATGGAGCGTGGGAAGATGTAAGTCGCCAGGTCAGGGCATCCCTGTGTTTAGGCACAGTGATGCAGTACAGGTATGGCCTAAGTGTAAGGCTAGTAGTGTAAGAGACGGATATTGTTTTCGGTGAATTGCACTCGGTTATGCATGTAGAAGATGAAGACATGTGGACTCGATGATGCATTGAGTGATTGTCTCCTCGCAGGAGTTCACCGTTAGCTTGGATATTTCCTTGATATGGTCTAAGTCTTGGAGGTCAATAAAGGAGCAGGTCACCGGGATTGGTAGTTTCGTCAGAACAAGTACAAGATTGTTTAACCAATTAGGATGACCATCTGCAGACAGTTGGTAACAGCTTTCTAACGCGCATCAAGCAATGTGAATTTGGGGGAGTGTTAGAAGATATAATAGGAAACCCAGGGCTAGGTCAATTCTTCTATGGAGGATTGGTAATATCCCAGTTTCTGAGAACAAGGGGCCATGGTTGAATGGTTGTGAAGTCATAGGAGCCACGTAAGGTAAAGAGTTTGCACTTTTACGAGGGTATACAGGAGCTTCGAGTCTACGTCTATAGCGACCTCACATCCGAAAGTGAGGTGGGGGTCAACTCTAGCCCAGTAAAGACTAATTCCCGGCACCACTTTCAGAATTCCTATGAGCATCATAGTGAACTATTGCTGTGGTGCATCAAGGCCAAATATGCATTTGTTAAAGAGAGATGCCAGTACGTCATTGGGGATGTTCATGATCTGGTCATACGAGACTCGGTCCACGCCTCTAGCCCCTTTAGAATGACGAGCACGTACATGCTTCTTAGCTAGTCCTACGTCAGCAGCTGTAATTTCCTTCGAGAAGAAGCCACCTTCCAATTGGTCAAGTTTAGTCCCTTAGTACTAGTGTTTGGAGGGATTATTGATGATAGATGAGAATTGTGTTTCCAAATTTCTGCATCAAAGTGGGTGGGCATGTGGGGCAACGGGTTCAGCCGCTTCACAAACACATTGCTGAGTTGGTCTGCAATTACGGAAGGCGGACGAACTTTGGCGTCCGATAGATCTCTCACCACCTTCCTGAATTGTCGGGAGGAATTTGTGGTTTGCAGGTCTGAAAGGATTTTTGATTTCTGTTCGCGTTCTCTATTAACGGTTTTAGAAGGCTAAAGGAGCAAAGGAGGGTTTCAACGACAAACCAGATTCTTCCTCGATGGCTCTGAGACGTTTCAGGAAAATGATCCGGGTCAAAGTCACCGGTCGCTGCCACTGTCGCGCTTGATAACGGAGAAACAGCACCAATCTCTCCTTAAACCTTATCATTTGACTTCAAACTCTTTCACATGTCGACTCTACTTCTCTTTTTGCCTCCACCACCCAAGTTCCAAGTTCTCTATTTTCTTTCCTCTACTTTAACGACAACGTGGCATCACAAACAACTTAACTATGATTATGGCGCTCACACTACGGCGCGTTCTATAAATGGCACGCGAAAAAGTCAGCGACATATACAATGACAAATTTTGAGCAAAAATTGATAAATGTCCTAAGAAAAAGTATAGAATTATCTTGCAGTAAAGTAAATGACATTTATGATTATTATTCTGAACAATTGCGCTTGAAATTCTTCTCCTATATCAGGCATAAAAGGCTTTGAAAATCAATTTCTTTGTCACACGCCATTCATATTGTTTTTTCGCGCGAAAAACACAAGGGGGAGGCGGTGGCATTTTATTTTGCGCGCGAAAAACAATATGAGTGGCGCGGGCGACAAAGAAATTAGATTTCAAGGCCTTTTGCGCCCGATATAGAAGACAAATTTCTTGAAATAATAAGCTTAAATGTCATTTACTTTCCTGTGTGATAAATAAATACTTTTTCAGCGGAAGTTGATTAATGTTTGCTTAAAGGTTGTTGTTGTATATGTCGATGACTTTTTCGCGCGCCATTTATAGAACGCGCCGTAGTGTCAACATCACTGATACATGCTATTTCAAACTGTGGCCTCCTCAATCTCCTCCAGCAATGCAAAACATTTCTATAGCAACTTGAGCATATTCGCTATCAATTCCACAGCTCAGTTTGATCTCGGATAGGGCGTAGCAGTTCTAGCGGTTCGGCATACTTAATGTATGTATAGAAAGTTTTTCCTTCACGTTATCGTGCCGTGACTGTACCGTATCAGTTGTTTTCCTTTCTCTCTACGGTACATTCACGGTACCTGTAAACCGTGCATAGATGGTTGTGGTGCCGAGCCCTAATGCCTTTCCCTCTAGGTACTTTGTTCTGGCCGCGGACTTACAAATTCCGCGCAAGAGCACAGCCACATCAATCCCTGACTCTGACCGAAGGGAAGGGAGGGTCTTGTAGGTGTCAAATGAGTGTTCAATTCCTCAAAAACCGCCAGATCGGGTATCTCTTTCCCACCTGATGTTGAGCCGGCATGCTGGTTAGTCCATTTGGTGATTGCCAGATTTCCCCATCCCGATTTGATACGGTCATCGGCTTGAGTTCCTGCCGTGCCTGTGCTGCCCCATGAGACGCCACAGCATGTGCTTTTGCGCCGTAGTATCTTATCTTATCTCAGTCTTATCCTACTTATTACAGCGTTTTCGGAAAACCTTGTCCGAAGCGAAAAGTATGATGTAAAAAATAATTCCGAAAAGGGAAGCGCTCGCGCCAGTGCTGCGATTACTACGTGCGCTCATGGTCTTCCACCAAATTAGCCAGGATCTCAAGGAGCATGCACTTTTTCTACTTGAGAATGGACATCAGGCAGTAGCGGGAAGCTTATCAGCAAGCATATACAGCAGCACAAATCCTCTGGATTGACGAGATGAGCAAAGATGCATGAGTGGACAATATATTGAGCTGTGCTGTTCTAGGCAAACGCGCTGTTGTTTCAGCCAATCTTGTTCAAGGGGACTGGTATTCACTTATCGCGGCTTTGGGAGTTGAAGGATATTCCATCACCGCGTTGTTCCCGGTTCTCTTGATGGTGATGACTCGTTCTTTGATTTTATTATTTCCGATGTGGTATGTCTTTTGAGTCTAATTTACAGATGTACGCTAATGTCTAAGTAGATTCCAACAATGAATCCATTTCCAGGTGACCAAAGTGTTATCATCATGGATAACTGTCAGATTCACAAGTGACAAGTCTATGGCTTTGAGTGAAGTTGTTGAGTCTTTGGTATCATATTTCCTTTGAACTTTATAGACAGTTGCTGATCATTCATTCCCATTTCCTATGCTGTAAAACTGTATTCTTACCACCATACTTATTCTCTTTCAGTGCAGGTAATGCTCTTGTGTTATAGCTTGTAAGTACATATGAGTCTGATTTTTTTTTAGTGAAAGGATATCTTACTAGAAGGCACTGGAAGCAGGCACAGGACACTAATGACCCAGAGATCTTCCTTCTTGAAGCTACCTCAGCAGTTTCAGCTGAATCAGCCCAAGGATGGATTAGACACCCTATACCCCATACTATTTCTGTTTCTTTACATATTTTTTACTTCATAATGATTAACCTGTGTGCCCATTGGCATATTGTTTATAACTTATGAGATATATCCTGATCAGAGCAGGATCAGAGTGTAGGTAAAAGATTGACATGAGTTGGACTAAATGAGTGATGGGAGTTGGCCGAGTAAGTAAGTATACTACAGCAGAACTAGTACAAAACCAAGTTTCAAATCAAATCAGTTCACTGTGCTTTGAGGCTCTGGCGGTATTGCTTGTTCTATACACACACATCCGTATGGATCGTGAGTGTGTAACGAGTCTGCCTATGGGAGACTATGTTGGCCTTGACTACGCGATCCCAGCTGAGCTGGGTACTTGGAATGCTTGTAAGGTTGTCACTTGGTTCAAACTCAAGTTTGATCAGGCGGTCCTTGACAGAATCATTGAATATGTACTTAGTGCAAGATTCAGTAAGGGAGAGAACATTTTCAGGAATGGGAGGCAATGAAGAGTGGATATTGGCAGTGTTTCCAGCTGTAACTGAGACTGACCAACTTTGAGATTGAAATAGAAGACGGTTGCCGCTGTAAGCCATAGTCATTATCAGTTGCATCTGGGTCTAACAAGTGCATCAATAAGGGGAGCAGGAGTGGAAGCAGGAGTTGGAGTCGATGGAACAACCACTGATGTTGTAGCCGTCGGGGGCAAGTCACGGGTGTTTTAGAACTCTCCTGCTTTGATTTACTCCAGCCGCTCAAGGCATGTGCAGCATCGTGAAAGTCTCAAAGCATAGACAATTCAAGCAATTAGAATAGTGTGAAAGCGCGCCTTCGTGTGGGCCAGTGTGGCATGTATTGCAATTATTAAAATTCTTGGTGATGATTAGTTTGGAATATATCTAGTGTAGCAATTGATAGTTATTCTCAAGCCTAAATTTGTTTGTGCAATTTGACACAGTCAAATACCGTATACGGATGATATACAACCTGCATCCATACCGTAATGTTTTCCAACCTTAAATTTACGGTACAAATACGGGTTGTCCGTTGTAAGTATGACCCGTATCAGATACGGCCGTGCCCGTATACGGTACAGTGCCAAAAGTACCAGAGAAAAGGGCCTTTGTTACTTACATACATATTCTCTCTTGCAATTTTTGTTGGGTTTCCTTGTGAAGTTTCCTTGTGAAGTTTTCTTACACAAAAACCTAAGTGAGTGGCTTACATCTTCTGGTGACATAGAGTTCAAAGCAGCTGGACCATGGGCAGCAGGTTGCAAGTAGGCAGAAGCCTGTTGAAGGTTGGAAGCAACCCTGAAGCAACCTCAACTAACTCTCAAAGCAAAGTTTGACTAGATGGTTAAATTAAATCAATGGGTGATGGCCGCATAACAGAGGAGTGACAAGACAATGATTTGCCTTGTAGTCGGGGATTGCTGCGCAGCAGCATTAAGGATGTAGTAACCACGTCAATCGGGCGCTTACTCCGTTTTTTTTCAACCGATCTCCTCTATAATCACACTGCTCTTATAAAATTGGATGATTTGGCGTCAGAGGGTTTTCGTCATTGACGCTGTGACCTGTGGTCTTGTGAGTCCCTCGGTACTCAAAGATTTATTGCCATTTTATCAGCGCTAACGTCCATGCGGTGCTTCCACCGTCTGTTATCTCAACGACATTTTTTATGTTACGTGCTGCATCACCGCCGCGACAATTTGGACATATCTTCGTACACACCTTCGCCGATCAACCAACCACTAGCCACGCCCTCCGTTCCTCTGACAAACTCTTCCGGCGACTGGATCATCTTGACATAGTGCCAGCCGCCATTGGAAGCATTGTCGACCGCTTGGGTCAGAGGTGACGAGATTTTCTCATCTCATTGCCACCTCCGGTCCCTCAGCTCAGCGCTCAGGGTTCAACATTCAACGTTTCAACGCCCAGCCTCTCCTGGAAGCGCGAGACATTATTTCCTCAACGCTAGTAACGGCATGGACCATGTCTACTATGATCTAGCCAATGGTTCTCCTGTATCACTGCTTGTTGACTAGCAAGGGCCCAGCAGTGCCGGTGGTTACTCGGGTCATTCCAACGTACATCCGTGTCACTGCCGATCATGATATTCCCATCCTCAGCGGCGGCCATACCAGACGCCATCGCTCTTCCCAAAACTTCTCCCCGCCCATTCTCTCTACGTCCGTTTGGTGGGCCAACGCCGTTGCGCAGCACTTAACTAGGTCCTGATCCACGCCAACATTGCTGCCAATCATCGCTTCGCCATGCCAGAAGGCCGAAACTTTTCTGCTAACCCATCCTCTCTGACCCAGGTTGACGTTGCGGTTACTATCCTCGCTCGTGGCCATGCTGGATGCCATCGCTCTTCCAAAAGCATCTCTCACCAGGTACATCTTCTTCCGTCCATTCTTGGCTTGCTACGTTCGGTGCTTCTGGTTCCAAGCCGAATCGGACGCACGGCCCTATTGCTCCCCCGAGCGTTGTTCAAGGTGGTACCGAAGGCCTTCCAGCCTCAATTTCTGCTGACGTTTCTTAAGGTGTGCGTTGCCCACTGATCAAGCTGTAAGTTCTGCATATCTTTCATTATAATAAGTACCTTTTCATACAGTTCTCTCCTTCAGGTAGTTCTATGGATTACAACGACCGATTATGGCATCAAGCTAAGTTATTTATTTATTTTGCTTTGGCCTCAGTTACAACAATCTTTTCTCGAGGTATTTCTCTCATAGGTCCCCTCAAGAACATATGTCCTTGCTTGGCCCTTTATCCGTCTTCTGGATGCACCTTGTAGGGTTGAGCTTAGCGTTCAAGAAAGAAGGTGCGCATTTGTTTCTAAGGCATTTTGGTTCCTGCTGAGGTGTCTTATGTTCCAAATGGGTGGAGAGCAAGCATCCGTAAGCTTTCACGTCTTTGATTTTGACTCGACTTCAGGCTTACAGAAACTTTCCAGATTTATTTGGTGCGCTAACACTGCTGACCATGGGTTCGTACACTTCATCTTTTTAGTTAATTCTATTCATTGTACAATGTAGCTTGCATGCCTAGAAGGTGCCGCAGGTCCTTGTACATGCGTTATAAAATTTGAGACTCGATAAGTCAGTGTCCTCTTCTGTCTCTCCTCTATTTGTAGAAGAATAAACTTTTACTGTCATATGAGACCCCATGAGAATGAGCAGAGTGATGATGTAAGAGCCCACCAAATGATTGGTACATGCACTCAGAATGATTGTCTAAGGCACTTGGAAAGAGTGCCCAAGACAGTTGAAATGATTGTTATAAGCACTCAGAATGATTGATGAACAATCCTAATGATTGTCTGAAGACACTGCGACCCATTTCCAAAAACAATCTTTTAGACTGTCCTGAACAGTCAATTTAAGTGTTTCATACCATCATTTGGAGTGTTTTTGACAATCATTTAGATAGTTCAGAACTGCTATAAAGAGTGGTTTAGACTATCATATTGAAAGGTTAGGACAATCATTGAAAGTAGTTCAGACAACCTTTAAGAGTGATTTAGACAATCATTAAGATTGGTTCAAACAATCAGCATAAAGGTATAAGACAATCCTTTTGAGTAAACATGACAATCATTAAGATTGGTTCAAACAATCAATAGAAAGGTATAAGACAATCTTTTTGATTAGACTGGACAATCATTAAGAATGGTTCAGACAATCAATATGAGTGCAAGACAATCATTTAAATTGTGTTTTGGACAATCAAATTCATTGTTTTTCCTTCCCGTAGTGTATAGTGCCAAAACTCATAGCTCTTGCACTATCTACTGGTTCACGGTTACCTGTACATCTGGATGTTCCTGGATTTCCTTGTAACTGTGGGCAGTCTTAGCTGAGATTAATGATTAATGGGCACTGGATGCTGGGAGCAAAGATGTTGATTCTGAACAAGCTACGTATCCTACTTTTGTTACTTTCCTACTGATTGATGTGAAGCGTTTCTTTTGCCAAGCAATTGTGAATTAATGGACATTATTCATCTCTCCCTGCTTACACCAATTCACTAGTATATACATGTACAGTGCATTGCCGTCGACACTTCTAATTATTCTATCTATATACTTTGTCTCAATGTGTCCTGTCAAGAACAACAAAGTTTGTGACCCAAATTTGGAAGTTGCCCCTGTTGTCTCACTTTCTTCAACCACTACAATATCCTTCCTATAATTATCTTACAGCCAGTAAACATTCCACAACATGTCTTTTGATATTGCAACAGGTTCTGATTTACCAGCTCGCCGCCATGGTGGTGCGCGTGCAGGTGCAGGACGGCCACGGAAACAAGTCGAAGATCATGCCAAAAAAAAAGAAAGAACACAGCTGGGGCACATCTGACTCATCTGCTCATCCACCTACTGCCTCCTCGCAGGCTACTGATCAATCAAACAATACTGTTACTCCTACTCAGCCTGCTGTATTTTTTGCCCCATGCGTCTCACAGGGAATTTTGTGACCACTGCCAGAAAATACAGAATGTAAATGATCTTGGTCCGCTCTAGACTTTTAATCTTCAATTCTTCTTTTTCCAGCATCTTCCAGTGGCCATCCAGGAGTCCTTACAAAAGACAGCTTCCAGCAGCTCACAGGTCAAATGAATGAGGTCTTGGATAATGACGAGTATGCCAATATCAGGATTGAGGAAGGCCGGGTCATTGATGAGAGTATCTCAGATGAGACTGACAACTCAATGGAGGGAAATGCCAAAGTGGCAGAGGAAGAATCAAAGAGTGCCGAAGCAGCTGAAAATTCTGTCAACTACCAGAATATACTTGATTACCGGAATGGTCTTGCAAAACAAATTTGCAAGTATGGAAAGCCAAAATGCTATAAAAAAGGCCAATTCTTTGTTTATCCACCTCATCCTGTCTTTGCTCTCCATAATGCATTGCGCATGTCATTTTTGCCAGACCCGCTGTGCCTCCGACCTATTTTTGTTTGGCTGCCAGAATATTTACCAGGACGACCAGATTACACAAGTGCAAATGTGGGGGACATTTGACAGGTAATGGTAAGCTTTGCTATCTTTTAGATTGATTTTAGATGCTCAAATGAACAGGTTATGCTCATAATCCGATGGCTCAACGTGTCTGTACCACAACAGGTATAGACTACTATCTATTTACGAACCGTTTTGTTTGTGATCTGCGGCGCATGAATAGCCCAGGATGTGGTGCAAACTACCAGGGTAGCGATCCACACATCTTGACTCAACTACCTCGATGGGTTCAAGAGGCCTTTCCTGGTATGTTACTATCTTTTGACAGAAATATTAACATAATATTTTTCTTTCTTTAGCATATCTTACAACTCAAGCAGCAGTTGATAAGTTAGTCATCGATCAAATGAAACCGTGTTTCACTGGCCGGTTTGGTCCAGATCCATTCTCAAAGATGCTCCGGGAGTTACAAATGCTGCAGCATAGTCGACGAGAGTTGATGTATCTCTCCGCTGCAGCATCTTATGGTCTTGCCGGACCTGATCAAGTCCCTTCATTTCCGGCCTTCGATGATCCTATGAAGTATGCTGGAAGTGCACCATCAACTCATTTTGTCAAGTGCATTTGGACTGATTACCAGAGCGGAGTAAAAATCTACTTGGATCAAATAATGGCTTCACTCTCTGGGTTCAAACTTGCCGGAGATCACACTTTTCGAGTTTGTCTTACTACTTGCATTTTTTCACTTAACTAATGTAATTATATTGAACAGATTATGAAAGCCACAGCGCGTTTGAAGTCAGAGCCTATCTTTGCTACACTTTTTTCCTTAGTTAATGAATGGGAGGAAATCCGGGCCCAGTCAATGACTCACAAAGGGATTTTCAGTTCTTCCGGAAATGTTTAAACAAGTCAGTAATGGGTTGAAGAAACATGGTCATCCCCCAACATCACTCTACTTCTGTGATAATCCGCCAGGTATGTTTATTACAATTATGTGCTCACTTCATTGATTTTCCATATCTATCCAGCTGAGCGTGTGACTGAGTCATTGAAAGACAGGGTCCAACATGTTGCTGTTAACCCATTTCACCGTTTTGCATCATTTGAGATCATGTTTACTGAAACAGTTGAGTTCTATAGTGACCCTGTTCTTATCAACAATTCCTGTGAAGCAATTCTCAAGCTTCTTGATGCACTTCCTCCCTCTGAGACACTCATAGTTGCACTTGCCACATACTCTGATCCTGGGTCTCATGAACTTCTCAGTATACAGCTTTGAACAATAGACAAAATTCTCATTTTTGAAGTAAAACTTCTCCCTATACATCCTGACTCTTAAGTCTCATACATATTACACAGATTACTCAAGTTGCATCCAATGATGTTCCCTCATGCCTCCGAGCACTACTCACATCATCATGCATCATCAAATGTGGCTATCAGGTCTGCAAATCCATGGTAGACATTGGAGTCAGGTTATCCATGCCCGAACTTGGTGTGATTTCTCATAAACGTGATGGGCCAGTTCTTGACCTTGGAAAACTTGCAAAGGTCAAAGGGACAGTTCAGGATCCAAGTGTTTCATTCTCGTCTCTCGTGCCTGCTATACTGAAGAAAAGAGTCCTCCTAGTCCTCACCTGAATGGAATAAAACCCTAGCAGCAGAGATTGACTGTGTATGGCAGATGTACTTGTCATTATCTCAGTGTGGTTCTGTGGGCTTACCGCTTCAACCATCCAAAGTACAGGTAAATCAGCTAGTAACACTTGTCGTTTCACGCAAAGAAATTGCTGGGGGTATAATTCTCAGCCCGATGGTTTCATTGATGCAGTCACAGATGAGAACGGGACTCAAGTGCGGCTCAATATCACTCCTGCATATTCTCTGATCCAGATCCAAAAAGTCCTTGTTTCCGGAGTTCTTGTCAAAAAACACTTGCAAACTATGGAATGGATATTTGAACATGGCAGTAAGGCAGTTGTTCAGACTCACACTTTGCAAACTCGATCTGCTATCCCACCAGTTCCTTGGGATCCTCTTTCCTCATCGTTCCTTGGTATTCCTGTGCCTTCACCATCTTTTCCCAATACTTCCAAAACAACACTCTTGATTGGTCCTTCTCCTGATCTCACAAGCATCCAAAATCTCTCAGATGAAGAGGATAGCACAGACACTCAATCAGAGGATGGGTCCAATGATGATCAGGATGTGAGTTTTTCTTATAGGTTCTGGTTTATCATTAATTTTCTATTAATAGCCTACCGGATTTGATGAAGATAGTGCTGATGAAAACCTAGAGGACCTCTCAGCTAACTCTATTCAAGATGCTTGGAGTTTATTAATACAAGGGGATGGGTTGGATTCATCAACGTTTCCCTCTCGCGTGTTTGATGATGCATTTCACTTCATGGACCGTCTTCTCAGAACGCTACCTAAAAAGCACTCAGCCTTCAAGGAGTTTTCTCACCAATTTAGTGAGACTATCTTTATCTGTGATGTTCAAGATACAAAGGCTGTCAAAGCTGTTTTCGAGTAAAAAGGCATGTCTTGGAATTTTGTAATTCACTCCAGGAAGCCATGGATCAATTGTCATATTCGACGGTATATCCCAGAACCCTCAAAGCTGGAAGCAGATCTTGGGAAGCTATTCAATAGCTTCAAGAATGTTGTCTGCAGCACTGACCGCAAGAAGGGACGAGGTTGATTTTTTTCCAAAGAGTCCATCAAAGTCTCGGAATCACTCTTGGAAACTGTTCACCATGGTTTTCTCTCCGACCTTCCTGGTATCTCACTATACTACATCATTGGCTGGGACCGTGATAATTTACCACTCTATCGTACCATTGGAGGAACAAATTCTATTGAAGGAGGAGTTCATATGCTCATCCGTCGTATCTTTGGCTCTTTGAGAGCATCACCAGAACTAGCCGTGTCTCTTCTTAGCAACTGGATTGTGCGTCAAAATCAATGTTTGAGTTATTTTTTATTACTTTACCTGCATACTTAAAGTTACTAGGTCGGGCACTTCAATCATACTGCCAAGAAATGGGTAAATCATTTTGACATTTGGATTAGAGATGTCCACGAGTCCGGATCCAAGTATACTTGGATCCGGAGCACAAGTACTTGTGGCCTAAAAGGCCTGACTCGTGGGAAACGGGTCACTGACTCGCAAGTATTACTTGTGGATCCACACACTAATCAAGTAGTTAAAGCCCTACAAGACCCTCCCTTCCCTTCGGTCAGAGTCGGGGAAGCTACACGTCAGAGCTCTGCACGTAGTTGAAATTCAAAGCCCAGTCAATACCTACAACGAGAATTTCTGCGTAAATCCGACAAATCTGTGATGACACAGATGCCTGCCAACTTTCACAGGTAATTGTCGTTTTTTCTGAGTTTTTCTGATGCAATTTCTGTACTATATGAGAATTTCTGATAATCTACAGAATACCTAGCTTTCTACTACTAGTACCAATGCACGTTGCATACATTCTACTACTACTACCAATACACGTTCCAAACGCCCTACGATACTACCCTGCACCGCGATCCAACCGGTTTATGCGAGAATATGACGTGAGGGAAGAATAACGCGAGGATGAATCTGGTATCAGATGAGTTCAAAAATTATTAGAAAATAGACAACATAAGCAAAGAAAACGTACATTTATGCTGTTGATTTTTTGGTTTGTTGTTCCTTCACCTTTTTCCAGGTCTAGCAAGTCTCTAGTCAGTACATGGGAAGACAAATTATGAGATAGGATACACACCACTTGTTCTCTGCCTGTAATAATTGCCCATTGCTCATCCACTTTGCCCCTCATTAATGCGGCACATATATTTTGCCGTTGACACGCAATTTTTGCGCCTAGGCATTTAACTATACTTTTTGACACACTGTGTAGTATATACAATGCAATAAGAGAACTATATGGAGCCCAAGCATGATAGTTGTAGCAGAAGCTTAGTATCTTAACAATAATACTTAGCTAGCCGTTACAATATGCCTACAAGCGTAGTCGGAAGCCAAGCTAGCAGGGTGCCCAGAGACGTTAACATTAGGCTAGTCAACCTAGTTTCTACTCAGGAGTTTATCACTCTACAAAAGGGATGTCTCAAAGTGGGATAAGAGCTAGCGGACACACCACCCAGGGATATATTCAAAAGAGGGAAGGCAAACCTCATACTTTAGAAACAGCTAGTTCACAAATACCATAGATCTTACAATCTATGAGGGAATCAAGATATTCCAAAGCAACGGTCCGGAACAAAGCAGAGATACTGTCTGACAGAGTCAACTAGCGAATTTGACTAAGACTCGGTACCATGTCGCTGAAGATAACCTGAATATTATAAATTGCATGCCAAGACTAGCACGGCCTGTAGGGGAGAATTACCGGTACACAGAAGTGCATCACCTCCCAAGAGATTGTAGAACATCGGCCAAAGGTACTCTAGAAAGAAATATACTTATAGTTACTAGGCTAGCCAACTCAACTTATATGATAAGGATGGACACGAGTCTGGATCCCGGTAAACCCGGACCCGCCACACAGGTACCTGCACCCAAAAAAACATGACCTGTGACCTGACCCGGACCCATGGGAAACAGGTACCTGGATCCGGCGGATCTGGGTCATGCGGGTCAACCTGTAGGTATTTGTAGGTATTGGTACTTAAAATATACTTTATAAGGTCTCAAAATCCCCAAGGGCTGACCTGTGACCTGACCTGCACCCGTGGGAACGGGTACCTGGATCCGCCGGATCCGGGTCAGACGGGTATTCCCACGGGTTAAACCTGCGGGTCACCCGTAAAGAGCCAGACTCATGTCCATCTTTATTATATGATAGTAGTGTCGTTAGAAAGCTACTAGCACACTGGGCTAAAAGTTCCAAACACTTCCCATTAACGGAGAAGTACTATGGACTGGCCAACACCACTTTAACATCCTGAGTAAAGCAAGTACACAAGGTACGAGCACCACTGCCTGAAAGATGAACCTGTGGACCGCAGGGCAGATTACCATCTAGGACCAAAGGACTTTAACCATTTCAATATATATGAGTTACTACCCGATTTGGACATACATAGTAGTTTGGACAGTTTACCATATCCTATATACCCTTTATGGTGACAAGTTTCCTTTCCTAGCCCTCTCTCTGTCTCTGTCTCTGTCACTTTCTCTCTCAAAGTCTGTATGTTTTGTATCTTTTCATATTAAACTCTCTCTCCTCTCTATAAAATCTTAAGGTATTTACCTAGAAACACAAGTTACCCGCCACCTCCAAAGTACAAGATTGGTAGTTGTTTCTTCAATTAGATGTTATTTGCCCTGCATTATAAGTTAGAGAGTGCTGGGGCTGCTGACTCATTGACACGCCGAATTACGCTGTACGCCGAAATTCAAGCGAAATGTCATCATTTAAAAGACCCCGTGAAACACGTCATGTCACTACCTAGGGTACGTTATGTATTAGACACTTTGAAGGTCCACTTCAGGTATCTAGTATGTAGAAACCCATTTGAAGGGAGATACACTATGTTTTAAGAGGCTACATTACTGTGCAAGGATGCATTGTTGACCCACAAACTCAAAATCAATCAAATTGATTTACCTAGATTGATTTAGGCTTGCCAGATCTAAAGTCTATTCAATTAATACTACCTACTACAAAAAGTCCTATACAGGGATATACAAGACAGGATTAAAATAGATGAAGAGAGACAAATGAGGGCAAGCATAATGCGAACCCATATCCGTTTAAAGTAAGAGAATCGAAGCACTGGTTCCCTGGAACGAACCACAGAGAGAAACTAGACGATTAGTGATGAATTAGGCGCCGGGGATCAAAGTGGCCCGGCGCCGGCAGTAAAAGAAAGGCGGGGCGCGTCCTAGCGACATGCCTATAATAAAATTTATTCGGACCGACCTACGGGACGGTCCACATGTATACAAGTACCCGGTAGGACCCGGGAGGAGAAGAGAAAAGGGGAGATACGGAACGACGCCGCAAACTTGAACCGCGGGACGGACGGACCGCCCGGCGCTTAAAGCGCATCAAAGTCGAACCACTCATCAGGAATGCATCGTTCTTCCCTCCCCTCCGTTACTTATTAAATAAAAGGTGTAGAAAAGGTGTAATATGGGTAGAGGACCCATGAGGCAATGATATAGAGCCCTGGGGACAGTGTAGGAACCAGGAGAACACTTATAAGCTCACTTATGGCTTAAAAGGGCAACATGAGATTTATCATCTTGGCTCTTGGCAAGCCAAGAGAGTCTTACCAACCCATGGTACCTTAATTAAGAAAATTTCAAGGACCTAGGAGTATAAAAAGGCAAGGAAATGAAGAGAAAAGCATTCTTTCTTACCCCCACCAGGTGTAGCAGCTCCTTATCAGGCTACTACTAAAAGATTGAATTGATATAAAGACTGGGATTTACAGAGAGAAATTGACAAGCAATTGAACTTGAGTAAAGAGACAGAAAGAGATTCAGTGTGAACTGAGTGCAGAGAAGTTAAGACAAAGACTTAGAAAGGACTTTGAATATTATTTTCAAACCACAGTTAGGCTGCAGTCAGAGCTCTGTCTGAGTTATAGGGACACCCTCTGGTCAGTTGTGACTTGTGTTAATTTGTGATTTTACCAAGGGACTTAGGAATAGTATTTGTTTGACAGCTCAGAGCTTGGGGATCAGCTTAAATAAGTCTGTACTTTGAAAGGGAAGGCACTTAGTGAAATAACACTCAGTGTAGCAAGGAAGCACTTGAATAGATTGAAGTTTTAAATAAATATTATTTGGATGAACTAAAAACCCGAATTGAGTAATAAGTTGTGTGTGTGTTTGGTGTGGTTGTGTAAGCCATTTCTAAGTTCACCTCAGTTTAGACCTCTCATCGTGACATCTAGCCACTTCAATAGAGGATCAATACTTCACCACTGAACCTTGTGCCAACTTGAGTTTCTAGTTGGGACTTTAAGTGTGTGACTATAACCAAGTTAAATCTAGTTGCTTCCTTAGAGGGGATGGTTTCTAGTAAGGGATTATTTGTAGAGTGAGGGTTCCTTAGCTAGCTGAAAAGTTAGTGAGCCACTAAGAGTGTGGTACGAGTTCCTGGTAATTTGGTATTACCTTCAGTTTAGTAGCTTAACCCAGAGTTTAGTTAGGGACTTTACAGCAATTCACTAGCTGGTGCCAGAGTTTGCCCAGGAGTGTTTCAAAGCATTGCAGTTTGACAACTAGCCAGAGCCAGAGTTTTCCTGGGAGTATTCTTGCTTCATTTGTTGGCATCCCCGCTTCACACACACACACACAATGTGGCAGAGCTTAATCAATATAGTCACCATGCTAGCCTTATACTCAGTACTGGAGCTTGTGTTAGCTAGCTTAATCTGATCTTATTGTTATCCCGGAGGAATCTCTGACAACTCAACCTTGCTCCTAAATTTGATAGTCTGTTTTAGTGCAGTATTGTTCATTAGCTGTTTGTGAAGTGTTCATGTATATGAAGACCTCGTAGGCCGTAAGGATAGAATGTTATGGTCTGAATGAGGGTATAGACTGTAGTAAGTCTATACCTCTTGTGTCCCTAGAGAAGGGTTGGATGACCCGCCAAAAGGGAACCTGATTCTCTGGCTGAGAGTCGCATGTCCCAACAAAGGGGAAGCCAATAGGTAGCTTAACCAGGGCAGAGCAGTTGCCGAGCCGGAGTAGGAAGGAAGTGCTCAGCCTGGGGGTAAGCAGTTCATGCAAGTATAAGATCAAAGTTAGATTAATGTTTAGCGCTCTTGGCACTTGATTACATCATCTTGATAGTATGGTATCTTATCTATATACAGTGTCTGTCACAGTGCCCCCCCATCTAGCAAGCCGATCATTGTGTAAGAGTGTTGAACCCTCCAGATCTTATTCTGTCACTGTCGTTCAGCTTGGCTCTCCTAGAAATATACATGCTGTTGCCCTATTCTTTCCTCCTCGACATCTCCTTCTTTCTTCTTGGTTCCTTCTCCACTTTGAGTTGTTGTTGTTGTTCTAGGATGACTTGAGGAGCTTGCTTGAGGTGTGGGTAGAGGTTCCGTGATTTGTTCGTTGAGCAGCACCTCCATTCATCTCATAAGTTGAGGTGGTTGTGTCATTGAACTTAATACTTCTCCGCTAATCCAAGAGTCAATGACATATTTGGGATGGCTCTTCAACCACATGTACTCTGCAAGTGTTGCTCTGTAGAGGTGGAAGGTGTCACTGTCAATGTTAGTCCTGTTGTGGGTTTGTCTGAATTTTACGGCTTGTTCTCGGTCTACAAACTTTACCAACCAAACTGCCTCGTTGCTGATGTCCTGTGCCTTTATCAACATGGTAACCTTGAGCTCACGTAGTTCTGGAAGTCACTCAGGACGTGCCTTCCCATCCCTTCAATCCAGAGGTATGGAGTTGGAAGTATCTGAGGCATAGTTCTCTTCCTCTTGTGTGTTGGCGGTTGGTTGTTTTGTCCAAATTTCACCAACTCTTCCATTGTGATCTGTTTGCGTTTCCCATCTTCTACACAAACTTGTACTGCATTGTCCTGTGGAATTGATGTTTCTCCCTCTGGTCCAACCATATCAATGTCTGTACATCCATCTCTGTCCATTCCTGGATTGAACGGTAACACCTGTGACTCAACTCCTCCATGTTCCTGCCAAACCTCTGTTTCCTGGGCTATCTCTTGAGCTTGTAAGTCCGGTTCAAACTTGTCAGTTTCTCGAATGATTTCTGTGAGCTTGTCCGTTTTGGGATCCTGTGTTTCCAACTGAGGATTTTGTTCCTTCTGCAATGCTTTCAGGTTCTTAAGAAGGTCCGCCGCTGTGTGTTTGCATCTCCAATAAGCCCAAGTAGATCCTATGACCTCTTGTTTCAAAGTCTGGTCTGCAGAGAATTTTGGATTTGTGAGAGGTAATGTAGAATTGTATTTCATCTCCATTGTCTGTCATCGCGAAGTTCTCCCATCGTCCCGATCCTGAGGTCACCTCTATTGGAGGGGGTATGAAAGAGTCCATTGTAGTTTCCATTGCTTTATTTATCTGAGGATCCGTTGGTTGAACTGTCCATTGTTTGCCAGGAAAGCTCTTCTCGGTAGCTCCAGAGAAAGATCTCCATCACAGGAGTTGGTTGGAAGGTTGAGCACTTCTTGAATCTATTCCTACATCCCACAATATGGATTCTTCCAGAACTCTCCACTTTCCTTCCATTAGATTGTCTAAGTGCCAAGGGAATGGGAAATTGTTCAGGTTGCAGTAATAGAGGGGATGTTTGGCCCAATATGTGCGGGGATTGTTTGGCAGAGAATCTCTCTTGGACTGTATGGAATGAACTACAAACAAAGGAATACTGATCTCGCAAAACCACGTGGCTATCCCTTCCTTGATCCCGTTAGCCCATACGCCCATCATCCCTTCTTCCACTCTCAGTAGAGGGGATCATAGATCTTTCATCCCAGTTTCTCAAGGAGGGGATCTAGTCAGAAAGTTTCCCATTTGAATCCAGGCAGTGAGTAGCATCATAGATCATTGTATCAAAGAAATCAACTGGACCGCCTCTTCAAAGGTTGTACTGGTAATGGACAGTAGATCAAAATACTTCTCTTGTGGATTGTCAGGATAAGCCTCGACAAAGCCTTTCCAAGATCTACAGTCTTCAGAATTGATTAGAGTCAAGGCCTCTTTTCTCAACTTCCTAGATCTCTCTCTCAGAGCTTCATGGTAAGAACCTTGGATGAATCCCGTGTATTGATGGGGGAGCCTTTTGCTAACCCACACTGAAGGTAAGGGGATACACTCGATTTCTTCCTCTGGGAAAGTTCCTTTGTCCAAATTACAAATGAAAGCATAGTGCGGCGTATTAGGACTGTAATATTGAGGGGATTGAAAGGGATCAAAGGGACCTAGATGTCCATTGCAGAACAGTTTCGGGGGATGAAGGAAGGAGAGAGGGGGTCCTGGTCATCGTTGCCCAGGGAAGAAAGGTAGTCGTTTGGAGTTGGGAGACCAAAGATCTAGCTGTAGCTTGTCTTTGCTCCAATCTCTTCAGGGGACAAATCCCAAGATAATATCAAACAGGAAATTTGCCATGAAAGTTATAATTTCTGGTAAGTTTTCATGGCTGGGATAGATGTATTTTTCCAACTGTGAAACTTACTGTGGAAGGTAAAATTTCCACAAATGTTTCCCAGTCATTTTCCAGAAACTGAAAAACACCCCGGACCGTGGTGTATATGGATGCAGTTTAGGGGCATCAGTGCACCAGCAGGAGCATGGGAATCCATGTGTAAATGCTGCTGTAGGAAAAAATACCGCAAAAATACAGGAAAAAATGCCGGAAAAATCACAAAAAATTCTGAAAAAAGGGAAACACTGTAGGGGCATCTAACGACGTTATGTGGCATTACTGGTAGTGATGGGCTTGGGAGGGTGTAAGGCCTCAGACCTCAGACATAAGCTATACCTTGTTCTATTGCAGTAATAGGCGAAATATGGGTAATCTGAGGGTAAGAGGTTTGTAATTATGTAAAAGCGGCACCACTATGTAAGGGGGGGGTAGGGCCAACGGGCCGTAGCCGTTACACATTCCCCCCAAATTGAACCCACAGCTCAGAATAAGGATAGAAAATGAGAAAAAAAAATTCCAAAAGTGTGAAATCCAAAATGGCAAAGGCCCCCACATTCCCCCCAGATTGACCCCACAGGTCCATCTTAGAAAGAGGAAGGGGAGAGAGGAAGATAGGGAAATTGAAAACGTGAAAGGGAAACATACAGTTATCTAATGGGTAGTGTACATTGAAGGATTTTGGAAATTTCCATAAGCGCAGAAGATGAACATATGTCCTGTGAAAATTGTTGCAGTCTCTGGACACTGAATGAAAGTCCAGAGTGAGATGGTGAGGTAGCTGAGGAGATAGGAGATCTCCAGTGCCATGAATGTGAACACAAACCAGGAGCACATACATAGGGAGAGGGAGTTCCAGTGGGTGAAGACAATGGAGTGACTGTACCTGATCGTGATGAGTGGCAGCGGCTCGATCGCAACAAGAGTGAACCAAATGGACCATGGAGGTTACATTTAACCTGTTTACGAAGACTCAACACTGCAGGAGTCTCAGCTGCACAACTGAACACCAGTGCTGGCATGTTCGGCAGGTGATCACTAGTTGGTTGAGAGAGTGGCAGTGATGTAGTAGAATGCACTGGAGTCAATGTATTATGCCCTGGCATCAATGGAGGTGATGAAAGCACTGAGGAATGGGGTATGGGTACATCTTGTGAAGATACCCATTCTTCCATGGGTTTGATGTGATGGGCAATCAGGTTGGCATAGCGGTTTTGGTTCTTTTCAAGACTCTCTTGTGCAAAGTGGATCACATTGAAAGGCCGTGTATACAAACAGGCATTAAGGACCGGTCGAGGTCCACGTGGATGGGAGATGGGTTTAAAAGGGAAACCAAGAATTGTAGACAATCAACTCGATTTTGGGGCATCTGAATTGAGTGTAGGACATGTTACCAACGCGAGAGGAGCGATTGGAGATGGTGGAAGGGCCGGAGCAGGAGAAGGTTGTGAAAATTTCGAAGATTTGATGCAGAAATCCTCCCCAAGCCTTCTAACTTGTTCTATCCACCTGAAACATGTCTCTACATCCAATCCCTGTTCCTTTACATCCCAACAACACCTCAAAGTCACAGTTTTCACCACAACATCCACCAATGACTGGCAAGTACATGAAAGTCCCTCCTGGTCCCAGTACTGCTTGAAATTGAGCAGCTGTTCTTGTATTCCTTGGGATGACAGGTCAAACAATACAACTGGAGAGGATGAAGCATCTGGAAGATGCAGAGAGCGAACAGAAGAGATAAAAGAGAAGGCCAGAGCCATGACAGTGTCATGGCTTGAGTTGTGCTGTATTTCTGACATATTTGCTGTAATAGTCCTATACAGGACAAGATAGCTTAAAAAAGTGTAAGGCCTCAGACCTCAGACATAAGCTATACCTTGTTCTATTGCAGTAATAGGCGAAATATGGGTAATCTGAGGGTAAGAGGTTTGTAATTATGTAAAAGCGGCACCACTATGTAAGGGGTAGGCCGACAGGCCATAGCCATTACAGATGGGTTTGGGACACCAAAAGTCAGCCTGTCCCACGGGTCGGGATGGGCTGTGACTTATAGACCTGAGTCCTGCCTGACAAACCCAAGTCATAGGCACTGAGAGTAGCGCTGGGAGTAGTGCTCATGCACCGACCCACCTCCTCAGATTTTTGCTTCCGTATTACATTATACTGCATAGTTTTAGCCACAACCATGAAATACTATTTCTTCCGCCTTGCAAATTTTCCTCTTCTCATGAAGCGAAGTGGACCAAAAAAATCCAATCCTTTTCAGAAGGCTGCCCGGACCGTTAGGGGCCTGCGACATCAACGTGTGGAGAGTGGTAAGTGTTCCATTACTCTACTGAATGTAACTAACCTTACACCATTAGAGAGTGACAACTCTGCTGATGCTGTCTCACCTGTTCCCACACATGCATCTTCTGAAGCCGCTCCTTTGGTAATCAATGTAGATTCTGATAATGGAGATGCCGAAAATGAAGGAAGTCTGTCAAAAAAAGGACATTGTTGAGAAAATTCGTGAGTAGCTATTAATACCTGAACTTCAGTATTCTTACCACCATGTACTGACAAAGGGTAGTTCTCCATCCCTTGTTCAAGTTATCTTATTTTTCTTGGCTCAACTGGCCTGACAAGTGGATCAATGACGCTGAACATGTAATGCACAACACATGGAACTCACGCTACAAACCCTCATTTGAACCTTCCACTATGGTGTCTGAGTCCCTGGTGCATTGTTATCATGTTTCATATACCACTACTGACTATTGTTACACAGAATACTGCACCCTCTTCTTTGAATTCATTCCTATCGCTCATGGCAAGGCACACAAATGCTGCTTTACCATTGAGCAATGCTGACAAGTTTGATTGCTATCTGGCAGATAGCTGCGTTCAAACAGATGATCCTTTGCTGTGGTGGATGATGAATCAAAAGGTGTATCCTCATCTTGCCAAACTCGCTATTTCAATTCACACCACTCCCTGTATGTTCTAATTTTTTTTTCTTTTGTTCATTTGACTTATGCCTTTCCACAGCATCATCTGTCTTGGTCAAGCGCAGCTTCTCATGTGGCTGCATACTTATCACTCATCTCCATAATCGTTTTCATCCACTGACCATCCGTGCGTTGATGTGCTTTGGTGATTGGTCCCATGAGGACTTCATTACCAACAATGAGCTACTGGAGTTTCTTGAGGACAAGGAGATTGTTGATGTAGATGTAGATATTACCAGTGACTGAACATACTAGTAGTTTCGTTTACCTTTGTGCTCATATTTTCTACATACTAGTGTTTTATAGTGTTTACCTTTGTACTCATACATATAGATTACTATCATTAGTCTATACTAGAAAGGGAGAGACCCGACCTGGAACCCAACCAGTAGGGAAACCCAATCCCGAGTGTATTGGGTCCGGGTCAGCCCATCCCGACCCGAGACCCAACTCAATATTGAAACTATTGAAATAAAAGAGAGTCCTCAGCGACAGTGGTAGAACGACGCTGTATTATGTACCTATTTAAATAAAAGAGAGTTCTAGGTACATAGTCAGTAATAAGTACAAGAAATAAACTGAGGTGTCAATATATGTAAAATACAATTAAAAGAATGTGTCACATGGGACGTATGTAAGTAACGTAATGAAAGCAGAAAATATTCTGGTTTCGTTACGGCATGAATCCACGAACGTATAGATGACATAACAAGATAAGATCATCGACTTTTAACAGAGTCGAGAAAGATTAAAAAGTATCTGGTTCAATTCCCATCAAAAATTCCATATCTAGTAATTTATTACAAATTGCGGAAAGCCACGAAACCAGGTTTATTAATTGAGCATGCCTAATGCCACCTCCTCACCAGCCGTTCATACTACCTCTATCAATGTCACAGGTAGTACCACTAAGTACTTATAACCTTTGTCGTTACCCCTGCGCAACCCCCTAGGATTGGCACCAACTTTGAGAAGTATCATCACCTTCAAGGTCTGTCTATTTTCCATACCAATAATTCCTCAGACCTTACTTGCAATAACTCTTATCTGCTTATTCTGATCTCAAGAATCTCAACTGGCTGCCAGATTACCAGTTCTACAGCACCAATGAGCCCCATGTATGAACCTCTTGATGAACCTTGTCATATTAAGTACTACAGTATATAAAATATTACTGATTCTGAGACAAAATGCACTTGAAATGCACTTTCTTTCGCTCCTACTAACACAGTGTTTCGGAAATACCTCCCTGAGACGAATAGGGACTGGCCAGTGGCCAACTCTTAAGCAAATCCCCCGTCGATCTCGATACTTCAGACTCAATTGAATTATCACACACAACAAATACTAATAGACCTAGAACAATCTTTTGACAATAATTTTACAAATGACTCACTCCGTCGGGTTCAATAAAAAAAGACCGAAATTAGTTGCGAAAAATGTATTGTAAATAATAGACTTTTTCGCCGAAAATTTCGCCTGCAAAAAAAATAAGATTTCAATCGAAAAACAAATCGCAAAAGATAAAAAATTTCATCTATGATCTCGCCCAAAAAAGTTGTAGTAATCTAATCTATATCTCGCTGGGAAAAAAGGTTGAATTTCGCCTGGTAAATTAGTCCAATTTCCACTGAAAAAGGAATCAAGATTGATATTCTTTTTTGGACTGAATTGCATCAGTGAAATAGCATGTTTTACGTTGGTGACCTTTGTTCTTTCACATTCGTGATTAATAAAATTTTACGAGCGAAATGATCCAGACCCCAGTAACTGAGCAAGTACTGGGGAAACTGGGCAGCAACTGCCCAGTCACTGGTGACTTATATATATATTATGCTCAAGCGCTGTGAGCGCTAGTTGTCACTCAATTCAAAGCACACTACAACCTCGCGAGTACACTGCAAGTTTGTTCTGGACATTCTCTCATAGCATAGTGTTGTTGTAGTGTTGCCTCCACTAATCCCATCAATAACTGTGTGGGATTGCCGGTGGATGGTAAGTAGATGTTAGATATCACAAGATATCAGTATCATTGTTATGATTGATCAAGCTCATAGTTATCTCACACTCATTATTGACACGTACTTACACGTACTTATTTCCTATCACCCCCATTACCAGTATATAAGCAGTAGCTAGATATATGCTACCTCATCCGATTGCCCCTCTCTCAGTGCTGTAGGGGGCAAACGGAATATATTGTGCTTTTCACCTATTGTGGCTATATATTATCCCGAGTGGTAATATCGTGTTCTATTTTATTATCCAACAGTAGATTAATTGCAGACAGCAATAGACAACTAGCGCTTGAGCATAATATATATATAAATCACCAGTGACTGGGCAGTTACTGGGGTCTGGATCATTTCTCTCGTAAAATTTTATTAATCACGAACGTGAAAGAACAAAGGTCACCAACATAAAACATGCTATTTCACTGATGCAATTCAGTCCGAAAAAGAATATCAATCTTGATTCCTTTTTCGGTGGAAATTGGACTAATTTACCAGGCGAAATTCAACCTTTTTTCCCAGCGAGATATAGATTAGATTACTACAACTTTTTCGGGCGAGATTATAGACGAAATTTTTTATCTTTTGCGATTTGTTTTTCGATTGAAATCTTATTTTTTTTGCAGGCTCAATTTTCGGCGAAAAAGTCTATTATTTACAATACATTTTTCGCAACTAATTTCGGTCTTTTTTTATCGAACCCGACGGAGTGACTATTACACAGTGCACTATTACGGCCATAACGAGATCGATCAAAAAGCACTTAACTCATCCAGAACTTCAACTTGCCTCTGCACAAAAACATCCACATCCTCCTTGTTCAATATGTCCGGGTCGTAACTGCAAATAAACATGGTGTTTTCCTCCATGGCAGTAACTTGCATACTGCACGGGAAATAATTTCCCACGCAATTCAATACCAGAAGGTTATCAACAAATACAGGTCCACCGGTGCGTCCCTTGACAAACTACAAAAATCATGTGAGAAATCATTGCTTCCCGTACAATAACAGCCAACCTGAGCTTCCTTGTAGCCATATTGCCTTTCATTCCTATTGAGATCCCCCGACCCTCCACTCATATCCAATATGTTCAACATCGAAGTTTGGAAGTGGCTTCCTGCCTCTACCTTCGATCCCAAAACTTTGGCTGCCACTTCCATTCCTTCAGCAATGGCAGGCAGCGTAGTCTCAAATGCGTCGTTTGCATTTTTTCACAACCTCTACAAGCCTCTCTAGGTACCGTCCCTTCTCTGCGGCGGTCTCCGATCTGGTTGACAACAGGTGTGATAATGGTACTCGCAAAATATCCACGTTTGTACAAAATCCCCACACGTCACCAACCCCCGCCAGTGCTCTGCATTCAACCGCCTCGTATATAATTACATCGCTGCATTGGTGCGGTAGATGTTCCTGCTGCTCAAATTGGGCGACAGCAAATGCAGTCCGCAACACTACAGCTGTAGCGACTCCGATTTTTCTAGCCACATCTGCAGCGTTCCGTGGCCACTGACCAGTGCTGTGTAGAAAGGTACTGTAATCACTCGAGTATCCCACCTTCGAAGGTGGCCAAACCGGAGCGCTTGCACCAGCTAGATAATTGTCCCAGAAGCGGCTGTGTCTGGAACCAGAGATGGAATGAAGATACGCGCCAAATGAATTGTGAACGCCACGTTTAGCTAGGAGACTGTGCATGGCCTCTTGGCCTCGATCGTAGAGAAGAGTAAGTTCTTTCGTTTGGTAGCCGAGTGTTTTGGCATCATAAAGAGCATGATGCCAAGAAAAAACCCAAGTCCAACTCATACTCGCTTTGTCCAGTATCAACCAATTCTTGATTGGGATAACTCCCAGCATCAGCCTGTGTTCTCCGAGAACATCTTTGATCGTTTTTGTCATTTCCATTCCATTTTCAAGAGTCACCATTTCCACAGTAGGGCCGCGCGCTTCTAAGATCCGGATCTCAGGACGCAAGACCGCACACGCAGTGAGACCGGCGCCCGACGCAGGTACTTTCATGAACACGGTTCGGAGAGCGGGTTCAATGAAGCGAAGTTGCTCCCATGCTTCGATGAAACGAGAGGGATCAAGATCGGTGCCAAGATCACGCTGAAATTGTCCAAGGAGCGCACGTCCTTGGTTTCGGAGTGCAAGATCAACCCAGAAACGTGCCGTAGTACTGCAAGGATAAACATCCTCAAGATCTGCGACTTTGAGGCCAATAGCACCAACACTTTCCTGCCATCCTGGAGGGGACAAGAGGAATGGAGAGTACTGTTTTGGTTGGGCGCGAGACTCTCCGGGAGTGGAAGGTGTGGGTCTACTATGAAGTAGACGCGCAGATGTTGCCACAAATTGGTGGTCCTCAAGGCTGTCAGAGATTGGAGTGTTACTGGGGTCAGAATTCTTGGATGACATATTCCCAAGTGGCGTGACAGACATGTGAGTCCTGAAAAGCAGCGGAGAGATGAGAATAACGGAGATGGAGGAGCTTCAGCACTTGCCCAATTCAAACAGGAAGCTTTAAGTAGGATAGGATGTAAGGCAAACTGACGCGATTGAAGCGAACTTTACTACCCAAAAAAAGGTCGCTTAAGTGGCCAACCCAGAGCATAGGCAATGCAACCGAAGAACTTACTGTAGACTTATTCTAGAGGAAGTTAGCCTTGCCTTGTTCCGAGTCTCGCGTCTTCGCCTGCTCCTGACTCTGAGGATGCCCCTCTGAACGGTACTTGATATGTAAAATATGAGCGCCGTCTCAGCCTAATCTCTCAAGGTGTGGTACAGGAGCCTTTAATAAGCGGTATATCGTGCTCAACGAACTATCTCTAGACTCCATGTCGAAGAAATCACTGATTTGTAATGACTATAATTCTACCTATCACTACAAGGGCTTGATCGGCTGGATCGAAGGTAATTTCTCATACGCCATTCCGGACAGCATCAAGGGGAGTAGCTTAGTTCCATCTCCCTAAAGAAAGAAGTAAAGTCAGATATCGAATATCCCAACATCCGTAGGTAAAAAAAAAAACATACGAAGATATTATAAGGAAATCCGGCATCAAAAGGAATAACGCTCTCCAGGTACTGAATCTGTCCATCACTCAGTGCGATATCCAACGCCTGCATGTTTGCTTCGAGCTGGGAGATCTTTCGCCCTCCTATGATTGGGAACACGTAGGGTGTCTTTTGCATGACATACGCGATAGCGACTACGTCAAACAGAAATTTGAAATGTACTGTGTTAAACGACAGAGAAGCTTACCGGCACTAATGTTGTCACCTAATCCAACTTCGCCGGCGACCTTTTCTAGAGCATGGGATACCTTTACCTCCTGTTCGTTCCTACGCCAATCTCCCATCCACGACCTTCCATTCTCCCCACTCTCATTGCGTTGCTGCTCTTCTGCATCCGTACGAAACAGTCCGCCACCTAAAACCCCCCATGGTGCCAAAGCCAAGCCTTGTTACACGAAGATATACAGTCAGCTTTCTGACTCGTACTTACAAGGACCTTTTGCATTCACATACCTTGCGAACGAGCCATTGGAATGATCTCACGTTCGAAAGAGCGCTCAAGGACGTTCCAACGTCCCTGGTATACGGAGAATGGGGTTTTTCCAGTGAGCCGAGCGTACTCATTAGCTTGCGCTACGATCCATGCAGGAGTGTCGGAAATTCCCTATAGATCGCGATATTAGCCGAATAGATATGCGGGACAGTTGGCTTACGAGGTAAAGAACCTTTCCTTGCATTACCAGTGAATGCAGACCGTCCATAATCTCCTTGACAGAGGTTTCGTAGTCCCACCAATGAACGTAGAATAAATCGATGTACGAGGTGCGCAGCTTCTGCAAGCTAGCTTGTACGGAGATATGCATGGACTTGACGTTGTTTCCGGTATAGTTGGCCTTTTGGGTGATCGTTGCGTCGCCGCCTTTGAAGTTTGCCGTATACTAAAAGAAGATCAGACTACCAGGATGAGGATGAGACGAAAGCGTCTACCTTTGTAGCAACAACGAGTTGGTCTCTGATATTGCGGTTCTCCATCCATTCGCCAAGGAACTCTTCGGAGGATTCGTCCTGATAACTATTCGCCGTATCGATAAAATTCCCTCCCATATCAAAGTACGCGTCGAGGAGTTTGAAACTAGCTTCTTTATCCATAGCGCCCATATTACTATTCCATTTATCGCCAATACTCATTGCGCCTAGACAAAAGGGCGAGACGTGGACTCCTGCGTTCGGCGAGAGTGCGCGCAGGACGCCGAGCTTTGTGGGTGGGGAAGGTGCAGCGTGCCAAGCCATGGATGCGGTTGAGCTGAGAAATTAAACGCTTAAACTTACTGGGACGTCTTTTTAATGCGGAGGCCGTTCCGAGAGTACCTCACGATGTTCGGTTCGATAGCAACATTTTTTTCCAAGCCTATCCTCACAGTGCGCATGATCCGCGCAGTTGGCTTGGAAGGAAGCCGTCTTCCTCCCGACTGTTCCTCAGTGCACATGCATCGACCGGTGCCGGTGACCATCGAGGCGAAGTTTGGATCGCATCGCTTTCGACTCGTACCGATTTCTTACCACGAGGGATTCCGTAGTTGCTCCAAAGAAGAAAAGAAGGCAGATTTAGCCTTTTGGGGTCGGATCTTGGGAAAGGATCCTCTCTAGATGGCATTAATTCAAGTGATCTCCGTGAGTGCGGCCTCTATTTGGCACTAAGGTAGTTCGTATTATTGTTGCAACACTCCAACGACACTTAAACTTTCTTACCTCCCTGGTCAACGTTTTATTTTAGTATTCAGTACAAGTGTTTGGTCTTCTATCTTCTAAACGCTCCGAGTTGAATTATTGCATTCGATTAGGTTGCCCATTGACCCGCGTATCCCCGTACAGGCCTAGGCCCAGCCAAACCTCCTTATGTACCATAGATCGGAAGCACGCCCAGTTAGTAGTCTCCTAGCCACTTATCTTATGCGAGCCAAACCTTCAAGCTCTCGATTTCCACGTTCTTCCTTATACTAGCTTAGAATTGAATGCGATACCGATAGGTACCGAACAGCGTACTTCTGAACCCGGCATATAATTCTTCCATGCGATAAGATTTCCCATTCATTCTTGTCCTCTCTTCTCACTACGTAACGGTCCCAGAGTACAAGTGTTTGTACCCGCACCAGAGTAATCTCTGGATCTGGTGTTGAACGTTGAAATCTTGCGCCATGATGGACCATGCCGTGTGATAAAACCTTCCTTTCTTCCTTCCTTCCTTCCTATCCCGGGACTGGTCTGCACTCACGGATATCCGGGACTACCGGGGCGATGTCCGAATTTGGGAGAACCTGAAGATTCCGAGAAAAAGAATTCCAATCTCATAACTTTGGTTTTAAATAAATATAGCTGGCTGCTGGAATGCTTGAACGATCTGGATAAGAACACCAGTGAACAATGGCGTCTACTGTTCAACTCGTTGTTTCCGTCCTGCTCCTGCTCTTTGCGTATTGTATCTCCACCCGTTCAAGTGGTAAACGTCACCTACCTCCAGGACCTAAAGGATGGCCTATCATCGGTAACATTTTTGACGTACCGAAGGGCGTCTCACATATCACTTACATGGAGATGGCTAAGACATACGGTTGCTTCATTTCTGCTTATCATCCATAGAAGACAACCAACTGATGCTTATTCGCAGGAAGTGACCTACTCTACTTGAACATGGCAGGAACATCGATGTTGATACTTCACTCGGTGGAGGCTGTTAATGACCTTTTAGTTGAACAGGCAGCTATATCCTCTGATAGGTCAGTTGGCTCTACTGTCTAGTACGATGCATAGACAGCGGAATTTGACTCCGTGCATGACAGACCACGCTTCCCGATGGTCGGTGATCTGTATGTACCGATCTACCTTGATTACTGCGTTTCAACACCCTCATCTCATCTCTTCCTCTTCCAGATGTGGCTGGAACTTTTCCTTGTCATTGATTCCGTACGGTGAGCAATGGAGAGGTTAGCATTTTCTGTGAAGCTACCACAAAAAACTTATGATAAGAACTAGCATCCAGGGCATTGCTCGCGCAGCAACTTTCTCCACAAAACATGCAGACATATCAGAAACCTTGCATCGAAGAAAACATATACCAATTCCTGAACAGACTCGTTGAGACGCCGGAGGAGCTTCAAAGTCACTTATATCTGTAGGTTCTACGAGCTTCAGCCAACGCCTGACCCGCTGATTTTGTTAGTCTCGCTGGCCGGAGTGTTCTTTCAACCACATATGGCATCTATCCTCGCGATCATCACGACCCGTACCTCCGGACTGCTGAGAAGGCCACTCGTGGTTTCTCAGAAATAGCTTTACGTGGGACGTACCAAGTCGATATATTTCCCGCGCTCAAGTATGTCCCGGAGTGGTTTCCTGGCGCTAGGTTCAAGGCCAGGGCGAAGGTTGAAAAAGCCAATGTGGAGGCTATGATATGCGATACCCTAGAGTTTACGAGGAGAGGTATGGTGCGTATCATCTTGTTTCTCATTACGAACCCTCGTTGCTGAATTTATCCATATACGCACAGGAAAACGGGACAGTGAGATCATCCATTGCGTCCCGCCTGCTAGAGGAGGTGCAGAATGACGAGAGCTGGTCCGAAGACAAGCACGTTCTACTACGAAACGTTCTGGGAAGTTTATATGCAGGTGAAGTTACTTAAAGTCCCTTACTTGAATGTAATTCTGAATCTCTCGCACAATCAGCTGGGGTAGATACAGTACGTTCATCTTTCCTGGCCGTTGTGGCTCACCTCAGCTACCCTGTTTATCTACACGCGACCTAGGTCGCTGCATCTATTCATACCGTCATACTTGCTCTGGTACTCAACCCCGACATCTTAAAGAAAGGACAAGCAGCGGTCGATGTAGTAGTAGGTAGAGATCGACTCCCTAACTTGGATGATAAAGGGAGTATCCCTTACATCGACGCGCTAGTGATGGAAGGACTGCGGTGGAGACCGGTTGTTCCCCTTGGTGTGTCCCCAATGCGAAATGGTGCTTTTCCGACTCAAAACTTACTTTCGTAATCATAGGTATGCCTCATTCTACAAGCCAAGAAAATATTTACAGAGGATATCACATACCTGCTAACACAATTGTGATTGGAAATGCCTGGTAAGTAATCTCCGTACATACTTATACAGTTGAGCTAACCCCCTGAAGGGCAATCCTTCACAATCCGGCCACTTACGGTTCAGATGTAGACCAATTCCGTCCTGAGCGGTTCCTCAACTCAGATGGAACTCTCAATGACAAAGTACCTTACCCCAGCGCTGCATTCGGCTACGGCAGACGTGTTTGTGCAGGCAAGTCCATAGCCCAGCATAAACTCTGGATTACGGTGGCTTGTTTATTAGCGTGTTTTGATTTGGAAAAGGGTGTTAAAGCCGAACCGTCTACGGAGTACCTCAATGAGGTTTTGTCGTAAGTCTACTCTTAAGCAAATGACTTATTAAACTCATCTATGTATAGGTTTCCCCGTCCCTATGAGTGCACTATCAAACTGCGTTCAAAAGAGATAGAAGCCTTGATTAAAGCTATGGTGGAGGCCGGTTGATGAAATGTGAACGTGTCTGCTAAGCCAGAATGTAATGGCCCAGTTCTGTAGTATCTATCTAACCCAGCCAAACTTTGATTCACTGAAGTAGTGCTTTTTGAGAACTTTGACTCTTATTAAGATGACGGAGGTAAGTAGGAAGCAGAAGCATGCAAAGACAGTGGATCTCTGCACAACTATATATGCCTATTCTATTAGGCCCGTTCCTGTTGTAAATATCTGGCACAGGGACTGAAGTGAACTGTAAGGCTAACAGTAATCAAGGGAATGGAAGACTAGATTGCTTGGTTGATTGATTGATTGTGCAGAGCTCAAGGGAGCTTATACCTACAGTAATTATTCTAGAAGTATCTACAAGCTTCATGTTGTTGAAACTAGATCGCTGCTTATGAGTCATATCTAATCTCTAATGTGAGTTGACTAGACGCACTTGCTATACAATCAATGAACTGACAATATATGCTATGTTCAAACTCACCCTCAAACACTAGACACAGCCTCTATGCAGGTTTGTATAGATGTAGTCAATCATGCCATTCACTATCAGTCTTATGATACATAGCTTGTATGCTGCCTTGCAGTACCTATGAACAATACCTATAGAATTCCCATATGGACTTCATCTTCTAGAGTACATTACTTATGCACATGTATATGCACTATGTTTAGCAGTAATGACTCAAGTAGACTTGTACATTGTTGTAGGGTTTATTATATTCTGTAGTATAAATACTGTAGATATTTTCCTGTAACAATACTGTTGCATTTTGATCACTTTGTAAGGCCTGTGACCTGTGACCGGTCCATACAGAATTTAGCAGTGCGCGGTAGGCGCCACAAAAAAATTTCTATTCATAGTGCTGGTGACTCAAATTATTATTTGTAAGATCCTTCTAATACCTGTGACCCAGTGTGTTTTGGAGGATCTGGGTCCCTTGTGACCTGTGACTTACAAAGTGATCAAAATGCAGTAACCAAGAATCCTACTATTTGTCTGGACACTGATATGCTGACTTAGGGGTGCACACAAAAGTGAGTGTAAGAATAGCTCAAACACACACCAACACAAACACACTTAAAATCAAACACAAAGTTCGGAGGGTGCAAAAAGATATAAAATTCAAAGTACAACTGCTTTTAGGGGTTTGAAGTGCAAGGTATAGGTTTTATCTGCTAAGTTCCACAGAATCTTGGGTGCAATAACTTTACTTGATCTGTGCCAATAACTTTACTGTGCTTTCTTTAGTTAATAGTACAAGTCTTTCAAATGCTATTCTGTTTCTGCTGCTATTCTTCTATTCAAATCACAAGTCCTTTCAACTTGTCTTATCCAGTTGTCAATTACTTGTTACTCTGCTAGGTGCCGAAGCGATCCCTGTCACACAAACTCTGGCAATGAGCTGTATACCTGCTGGGGGCGGGTGCTTGCTTCGAGAGTTGTCTCTTCTCTTTTATATGAGCTCATTGTATTATAGAGCTTTCTCGGTCTTTTCTCGCTTCTAGCATTTATTTTAATTGGAATTCAATGGGTAAACTCCTTTTTATTGTAATTCCGAGTCCTTATTCGTGCTCGGACATGATTACTTACGATCAGCGGCGCTTAATTCCGCCACATGGTAATTGCATTGACGGAGCTTTACTGATTGGTGGCATGGCTGCACGGAACCGAACATAATGTTTAATTCTGCAACACGGAGCGGAGCTTCTTCTGATTGGTGGCATGGCTGCACGGAACTGAGCATAATGTTTAATTCTGCAACACGGAGCGGAGCTTCTTCTGATTGGTGGCATAGGCATATATATAATGGTAGTCTAGAACCAAAATTCACCTGTCTATATGCTATATCTATCTTCCACATTCATGCCAATCTTAGATTGCAACTGCTTCTATTAGATCCTGCTTTTAATTTAGAGATCAACACAAATATTGAGTTTCTGTATTCCCACTGGAGCATACAACTGTGTTATACTGTTGAGACTCTGTCGAGAGTCGTCAACAGTTGCCATCTGCGCTTAATTCCGTGGAGTACAATGTACCGCACATGGTTTATCCTTATTAGTATTCCTGAGGCGCCAGAATTACCACATTCTAAGTCCAAATTATTGTGGGGCGTATCAACACTTGTTCTGCTCTCAACAATCACTCTTACATCTCCTGTACCCTCCATACACTTCAGGTGAGTATGCTGTCAACCATTTGTTGACTGACTTGCTGTTTCATCAGGTTATGGGCCCTGGATTGCTTCAACATGAGTTGTACCCTCCATTGTGCTTACTGCACTTGGTTAGACAGTGTTCAATGAACATCCAATGCTCATTCCTGGAGTGTACAAAGTTTGTGTGTAGTGCATACATCAGGAAAAGTCCCCCTTTACCTGTGCCAGATAAAGATGTCCATGAGTCCAAATGACCTGCAAGTACTTGCAGGTATAAGCATGAGAATACCCGCAGGTATGTTGACCTGCGGATCCCGGTATCCATTTCTTACAGATCCATACGGGTCACAGGAAGGACTTATAAAAAATTCTGACTACTTGCAAGGAGCCAAAAATTTTCAGGAGAAAAATAATTCAGTCAGACTTAGATCTACTTGATAACAGACAATAACATGATGGTGAATACACAAAGTAAAATACAAGTTCATCAATCTGTAAGTTCAGGAATCTCAGAGTCTGAAATATCTCCACCAGCAGAGTGCCACTGGGGGAGGAGCAAAGGCATCAACTCCTTCATAAAAATTGTGTAATCACGACCACTAGAAATATGCAAATTGATGATGTGGCTAATGCATTTATGGGGGTGGGAAGCCTATCACAAGACAAGAAGATAAATGAGAAAAAGAAACAAAAAAAAAACAAATGAGAACCTGGGGGACATCAGAAAGATGTGAGATGAGACGCACCGTAGGTTCAGCAGAGTCAATGACTACACCATCCAAAGAATAAAAGTGGAACAGCAACTGCTTGAACACCAACAGAGTTTGTTCAGGTTGGGAGAGGAGTTCATCATCAATATCATCAAATAAGGTGAAAATAGCTGAAAGAATATATGTTAAAACAGTTATTTGGTTTTGGTTGTTGGTCGGACATACGCAAATATTTAGACAATAGTCTATGCTAGTTCAGTTGTTTCACTACACTGGCAGGCATATCATCTTACACTTGATATGTTAACTTTCTTTGGGGAATCTTTGACAACTCAGCCTCTCTCCCTTCAAACAAATTGATAGTCTGGTTAGGCGTGGTCTTGTATTTAGTGATGGGCTCGGGTCAGTTGGGTTGAGTGTTAAAAGTTGATGATCTTATCTTGTTATGGCATCTATACATTTGTGGATTCATGTTGTAACGAAACCAGAATATTTTCTGCTTTCATTACGTTACTTACATATGTCCCATGTGACACATTCTTTTAATTGTATTTTACATATATTGACACCTCAGCGTCGTTCTACCACTGTCGCTGAGGTTAGTACTCACATTTTTTATTTCTTGTACTTATTACTGACTATGTACCTAGAACTCACTTTTATTTCAATAGTACATAATACAGCGTCGTTCTACCACTGTCGCTGAGAACTCTCTTTTATTTCAATAGTTTCAATAGGTTATGGGCCCCGGTAGCCTGTACTGAATTAACGAAGCTTCTCTACTGCGCACAAGACCTTGGAACACACTCATTTCACTCTCTCACACTCGTTCATTCACCTACACATCCCATACATTTGTCCACATGTCCCCTACATCTGCCACATCATCAGATTCCATTCAAATCCCTACCCTTACCTATGGGACCTATTCTCGATGGGTTGGCCCTATTTCTGGCAAGCTCCAGAGGGCTATGGTCTGGAGATTCTGCAGTGGAGAGATGTCTGTCTATCCTAAACCTTCCGATCCTTGTCCATTGCCTAATGACGCCTCTGCCGTTGACCAGGCTGCTGTTAGACATGATCACAGGGAGGATATGCGATCCTACAAGGAATCAATTACTCGTAATGACAAGGCTATTGGGATCATCAAAGAGCACCTTGTGCCGGAGCAGCTTCTTCTCATTGAAAAGCTCACATCCGCCAAGGACGTCTGGACCAAGCTTAAGGAAGCTCATGCTGGCACCACCGCTGGTCTTGAAGCCTTCTATATCAAGCGTGGTATGATGGATAAACGGTATGAGCATGGTGATAACATGCAGGATCACGTTAACTTCTATGCTCTCGAGAACAAGAAGCTCTCTGACACTGACGCTTTTGGAGACCAGTTCCTTGTGGAGCTTATGCTCACTTCTCTTCCTTGTACTGTCAATGACTCTCCTAACACTTGGGAGACGTTTACCATCGTCACTCTTGCTGCCATTACTGAAACAAACAAGCTCACCTCTTCTTTTGTCACCACCCGCCTCATTGCGGAGTATCGACGTCTCACTTCCGGTGATGATTCTTCTGAGGCGGCTAACGCTGCCGTTGTTAGAGGGAAATCTAAACCAAAGAAGAAACCCAAGAAAGGTCCGCTCTGTTCCTACTGTCACAAAGGTCCTCACCTTGTCGAAGACTGTAACCACAAGAAGCGAGATGAGGAAGCTTCCCGCCGCACTGCGTCCACTCCTAGAAGCAGTGGGAGATCTAGTAGGAAGCCTACTGCCGCTGCCGCCCAACACTCTGATAGCGATAGCTCATCGGATGAGGAGGTCAGTGCAAAAGTTGCTTCCACCTACTCAGAATTTCCCTCTGTCTGTCATTCAAGTTCTGATTCTCTCCATGTCTTTATCTCCACTGATGTTGCCACCTTCCTTGCCAAGACAAGCAACGACGAGAGTTACATTGACTCTGGGTGCTCTCGCCACCTAAGTCCACGTCGTGACTGGTTCGAAGATAGTTCGTACACCAAACTCGACAAACCTGTCCCCATTCATCTTGGAGACGTGTCTACCATTTACGCTGTTTGGTAAGGGTACCCTTCAGTACCTCATGGATACGCCAGATGGAATCATCACTAGTTTTCTACTCAATACGCTACACGTCCCGGATCTCGCCGCCACTCTGATTTCTGTCTCTCAGCTCACTGACAAGCGCAAACACACCATTCTCTTTGATGGAGAGGAGTGCTTTGTCAAAGCTCGAAGCTCTGGCCGGTGCATTGCGTCTGGTCTCAAGACCAAAGGAGGTCTTTACCTTCTTCATGCCCATCCGCTGAAATCTCGCTACCACATCCCGCGTTATCGATATTAATCATGATCACCGCTGCCTAGCTCATCTCGGTCAAGGCAACATAAAACGTCTGATTGCAAAAGGCATGGTAACGGGCATTGATGAAGTGGGAGGTCGAATAGAGTTCTGCGAGTCGTGTACAGCCGGTAAACAGCATGTATTTCCGTTCCCATCATCCAATAAAAGGGCCCGTTGGAAACTATATTTAGTTCACTCCGATGTTTGCGGTCCATTACCCAACTCTATCAATGGTGGCTATAGGTATTTCATCACCTTCATAGATGATAACACCCACCACTGCTGGGTTTATTTCCTCCATCACAAATCGGAGGTGTACTGATGCTTCCGCGAGTGGAAGGCTATGGTAGAGCTTGAGACTGGGCTTAAGCTCAAGGTTTTTTGTACAGATAATGGTGGAGAATATACCTCTGATCAGTTCAAGGATTATCCATGAAACCACAGTCCCTCACACCCCACGGCAGAATGGCGTTGCTGAATGCTTCAACCGCACTATCGTTGAGCGTGCCAGATGCATGATGCATGATGCTAAATTTACTGCTGGGTTTTGGGTCTTTGCCGTCATTATTGCCGTCTATCTCATTAACCGCTCACCTACCTCACGGCTTCCTAATTCTACTCCACATGAAGCTTGGTCTGGCGTAAAGCCTTCACTCAAGGAACTCAAACCTTTTGGCTGTCCCGCCTATGCTCACATCCCCAAATCGAAGCGTACAAAGCTTGACTTTAAAACTCGTAAGTGCATCTTTCTTGGTTACAAAGAGCACACCAAGGGTTACCTTCTGTGGGATCCGAAGAAGCGAAAAACTTTTGTTTCACGAGACATCATTTTTGATGAATGTCCTCACCCTCCTGGCCTGCCTTTACCCATTCCGGATCTTTCGCAGATCCTTTACAGTGGTGAGGTGCCTGGAGATGGCCTACCTGGCTTTTCTCGAGTGGGAGATGCGTGGGAAGATAACTCTCCCCCTGTGACTCCAGCGGTTCTGCATCCTCCTGCTCCATCTTCTGAGGTTGATTCTGAGGATAATGTTGGTGACTCTCGCCCATACTCCCCTGATCTTCCTCCTCCCAATGACCCTCCACCGGCTCCACCTGCTCGCCGTTGTCGTACAGAACTTGAACTTCTTGGGCCTGTTCCAGAAGTAGATGGTCCACGTGCTCGTCGCCTACCTGCCCGCTTCCGTGAAGAACCTGACATTGTGCCAGATCCTCCTGAAGCTGCACCAGGCAATAGACCAGATGTTGCAGAAGGTGTCACCATGGCCTTTGTGGCCACTGTCCATGCTCAGGGAGCCTCAGAGCCCCGCACTCTGCAGGAAGCACTCCGTGGTCCTGACTCCGCCTCATGGCTGAAAGCTGTAGACAAAGAGCTCAAGTCTCTCATTGATATGGGAACTTTTGAGTTTATTGACAATTTGCCTAAAGGTCACCGTGCTATTAGCTCCAAGCTTGTCTTTAAGATTAAGCGCCTCCCTGATGGGACCATTGAGCGGTACAAGGCACGCTTAGTTGCTCGAGGTTTCTCCCAGATGCCTGGTTTAGACTTTGATGAGGTATTTTCCCTGTGGTCAAACTTACCTCCATTCGTGTCCTTTGCGCCCTCGCCGTGCATCTAGCCCTTCACTTCCACCATCTCGATGTTGATACTGCATTTCTCAATGGTGAGTTGGAAGAGGAGCTCTATATGCGCCTCCCAAAACGGCATTAGTGAACATTCTGGTAAAATTGTTTGTCTCCGCCACTCTATCTATGGCCTCAAGCAGGCCTCCCATGTCTGGAACAAACTTCTTGATGCAGAGCTCGAGAAACTTGGCTTCCGTCATATCCATGCTGACTACTGCATTTACGTCCTCCAACATGGCAAGTCCATCTGCTTTATTGCTGTTTACGTTGATGATATTGGGATTTTATGCGATGATCTCAAATTCATGCAGGAGATCAAGCACCGGATTGGCCAACGCTTTAAGATCAAGGATCTTGGTGTTATCTCACAGTTGCTTGGCATTGGCATTGACTATGACCAAGAAAAGCGTGTCCTTCGGCTCTCTCAGACCAGATACATTGAGGAATCACTCAAACGTTTCCACTGTGATGATGGCATCACATGTCGCACCCCCTTATCATCTGGAGTTAAGCTTTCTAAAGCTGATTCCCCATCCACAGTCGCCGAGAAAGAGGCTATGGCTGACAGACTCATGCTATACGAGGCTCTCATTGGTACTCTCATGTATGCCATGCTTGCTTCACACCCAGATAGTATTGCCTTTGCTGTAGGTATTTTGAGCCGCTACTGCTCAAATCCAGGTGAGATTCATTTAATTGAAGCTCTGCATTGTCTTCGCTACTTGGGTGGTACCAAAGACTGGGTTATTGAGTATGATGGCACAATCATAGATGAACTCATCTCCCTTATCCTTGGATATTCTGATTCAGATTGGGCTGGTGATGTGAATACTCGACGATCCACTAGTGGATATGTTTTCCTCATGTGCGGAGTTGCTATTAGTTGGAGCAGCAAACTTCAAAACCTCCCCAGCACTCTCTTCTACTGAAGCTGAGTACATGGCTCTTACTTGTACAGCACAGGAAGCTATTTGGCTTCGTCAACTCCTTGAACAGCTAGGTTTTCAGCAAACCAAGCCTACTCGCTTGTTGGGTGATAATATGTCATCTATTGCTCTTTCCAAGAACCCTGCTGATTATCCCCGTACAAAGCACATTCAACTTTGTCACCACTTTATTTGTTTTGCAATCTCTGATGGCCAGATTGATCTGGACTATGTTCCAACTACCCAACAAGCTGCTGATGGATTTACAAAGGGATTATCTGGTGAGAAGCACTTGGCATTTGTGCGCATGCTAGGTATGAAGCCACGCCCGAGTGGGAGTGTTAAAAGTCGATGATCTTATCTTGTTATGTCATCTATAGGTTCGTGGATTCATGCCATAACGAAACCAGAATATTTTCTGCTTTCATTATGTTACTTACATATGTCCCATGTGACACATTCTTTTAATTGTATTTTACATATATTGACACCTCAGCGTCGTTCTACCACTGTTGCTGAGGTTAGTACTCACATTCTTTATTTCTTGTACTTATTACTGACTATGTACTAGAACTGTCTTTTATTTCAATAGGTACATAATACAGCGTCGTTCTACCACTGTCGCTGAGAACTCTCTTTTATTTCCATAGTTTCAATAGACTCGCACCTGTATTTACGAAGGCGTGAATTCACGAAACTTTGCGCGCTGGTTATACTGATGGCCAGAGGCCTCCCAGCACCTAGTAAGACATCTTCAACCCCAGAAAGAAACAGTGCTACTGGGAGTCTTGTACGTGTTCTCATAAATATTATTAAAACCAAACTAGTAGGAAGATTTGTTATACCCTCCACGAGCCTCAAACTACAAGTGTTTCTTGCATCAGAACACTGCAGTATTCTCAGGTATCTCTACCTCTTCCTCTCAGTCATCTATCAGTAGATCACTATCCCCAACTTCATCCAGAGCATTGGATACAGCAAGAGGAGCACAGGCTAAGCCTAAAAGCTCATCCTGAGTCTTTGCCTTGGTCATTAACGCGCTCGATGTGGACTGATGAGCCAAAACAGAAGAAAATTGTGAGGAGCACACGCCATCAAAAAATTCTATATTCAGTAATTTATTACAAATTGCGGAAAGCCACAAAACCAGATTTATTAATTGAGCACACCTATTACAGCTGATTAGGATATTCTAGCACATTTTCGAAAAAACGCTCAGTAGTGATTTCATTTACAACCAAACAAAGTGACATCAGCATATTCCATTCAAAGCTCCATTTGCTCCGCTTCGCCGACACTTCACCCGTACTTACATTACTCTTATGCTCTTCAGTAGCCCCAGAAATGAGTCTACAGCACCCTATGATGTATGTCTCATGTAAAGACTGCGATATCAAAAGAAAAAAGTTGCATTTGAAGTCAACACGTATGGTAAGATGCGGCCAGTACGTGTGTGAGTCACCTACATCAATGTCACTTTTGTTTGGTTGTAAACAAAATCACTCATGAGTATTTTTTCGAAAATGTGCTAGAATTTCCTAATCAGCTGTACACAAGTATTTCTCGAGCTGTCCATCAATTACAGCACTAGAAGGGCCGCGGATTTGCCGGACTTCCACACTGCTGACTAAGCGTCCACATAACTATGGCGAGTTCGAAACCTACCACGGCTTCGTTGTCTTCTTCAGCTACAGCTACTAGCATTCTGTCAAGTGGTTCCCATTCGAGTGGCGTAACGCAAGAAAAGCTGTTTCCGTCGACGACTAACTATACGGAGACTCATCCAAACACAAGCAGGAACAGGAAAAAACACCGCGAGACGACGAAGATCCCATTACGCTGAAAGAATGACAAGGCGGCATGCCAATGCAGCAGTACATTACATTCCCTCAGCACATGGCTGGTGGATGGGTATTGTCTGCTGTCTCGTTGCAACAGTGTTGTTGACTGTTCCAAATATGCGAGTTTGGTTTTTGGCCTGGGCTGGTCCATTGCATGGCCATTTGGGAAGTATATTGAGTGGCAGGAAAGTCGGGAGAGAAGTGGCTTCAGTTGGCCGCACTCATGAAGCTTTGAAGGACTGGCTTGATGACAAAGCATATCATCCTTGATCGTTCCTCCCTCCTCTTCTTCCACAAGCCTCATCGCTCCTATCGCGCTGGCAGCTGGAACCTCGAACAAACCCTGGATCTGCAACCATTGTAGCTATTACCAGCAACTGTCCAGCATTTGATGTATTTCTATCGCTGCATTGATTTTTGTGGGTCTTCAAGCCCTTCCTCTCTCCTCTGTACTAAGTCACTTGCACCCCGCTCTTGCCTCTCACTTAATCCTAGCTAATCAGCCTCTGGTTCTCTCTCCGCACACACGTGTCGCAATCTGGTAGAACTCACAACAGCTCCTGCATTCAAATGATCTCGCGGGGAGCTTGCCGATGCACCGGTGCCTAATGCAGGAATCAATGTTGTAGGAACAGGGGCAGGGGCAGGAGCAGGAAGCAGTAGAAGGTGGCGTAGGAGCAGGAAGTGCAGGAGGAGGGCCATACACCCCGCTTGTGGAATCTGTTGATCAAGCCGTCAAAAGCACCACGCTCCAGCTGCTCGACTTAAACCTGGAGTACCGAGACAATGACAAGGGACGATCGATAACTTTACACATGCGGCCGCAGTGGCGACTGTTTCTGCGCTACGGCACCAGAATCATATACAGCAACCTGGGTACGGGCGGAGTCCCGCACGGGTGAGGGGCGCTAGTGTTACTGGGGAGCATGGGAGTGGGGGCATGGAGGGCACGATGCACCTAGTTGGAGTCGGTTCATGAGTGCGAGTGTGCTTTTGGGGTGTACGGCGCTGTATGCAGTTATCGCTGCTTGTGACTATGACTTGTTCTCTTCTTGAACCTGTGCTTTTGAACTGACTGATGTGTTTTTTGCTCACGATGTTCCTGCTGACGTATACGTATATCGAGGCAAAGAGTAATTATCATAGGAGGCGCATATTGATTTTGAGGTGGGTGTTTCGAACCTTTTCCTCTTCCCTCTATCCCTCTATCCCTGTTTTTCTCCATTCCTCGTTCCTCTTTTCCCTGCTTTCTCCTTGTTCACTATCCATCTTTTTGTGTTTCCTCCTCTTTCCGCCTCTTTTTCTCCTTGTTAACATGTTCTTGTTTGATTGTTCTTGTTCGTTTGTTTAACTGACTATTGCCAATGCAGCTACTTCCTCCTCGCTGGATTCTACTACGCCCCCCGCATGGAAGACATGCATGACGAGGTTGATCCTCATCAGATAGGCTTGGACACGCTAACTCGCTGGGGCTCGTGCAGCAGTTGGATCATCTGATGGCTTGGGAGTATGCAAGGGTGTTTTTGACCCAAGTGGGGAGTTGCGTGAGTGTGCTACTGCTCTAACCGTGATAATTGGCTCCACAATTGTGCATTTGTCGCTTTTGTTGATCCGAGTTGCATAGAGAATGTTAGCATTTTTTATTTTTCGATTTTTCGCCCACTTTTCACACGCACGTAAGCATACACTTTCTGTTTCTTGCGTTATTTGGGTATTTACATGTAGGTATGCGAAAGGTGCTATAAAACAACCTAACAAAAACACTACCGCACCTAACCAGACTATCGATATGTAAGGGAGCGAGGGCAGGTTGTCAGAGATTCCCCGAGGGAAAGCTTTGTAATATCGGATGTACGCGCGCGACTGCTCCAGGTTCAAGACTGTAGCGCTAACGTGGGTAACTAAGCTTAGACAACTCTTAGAGCTAAGTCGAGAGAAGCCTAGTTGGGGTGTACGAGTGTACGAGGGAACCAGGTGTGTATGTCCAAATCAATTAACCAAAACCAAAACCAATACAACGAAACTAAGATTCTCCTAGGCAAACTCTGGCACTAGCTGCTGTGACGCCGTAAAGTCCTCGACCAAACTCTGGGCCAAGCTACGATATTGTGAGTGAACTTAATCACTAGGAACTTGTACCACAATCTTAGTGGCTCGTCTAACTTTGTGAAGAAGTCAACTAAGGAACCCTCACTCTGGAGCCAAATAATCCCTTACTAGAAGCCGTCCCCTCTAAGGAAGCAACTAGATTTGAGTCGATCTGGAGTTCGGGAGAACTCTACACACTTAAATTCAATCAAGATATAAATGGGCTTTGCGAAGCGTGTGAAGTTTATTACTTTCTTAAGATAACCAAGTCAGGAGGCGTCATGCTACTGATCCCGTGGGGATGTTCTACGGAGCACTGGTCTTAGCAGTCAAGTCGAGGGCAAGAAACTTGTCTTATTGAATAAATATATCTGGCTTATATACTGAGTAGAGAGAGTTTAATACAAAAAATAGATGAAACAGATACGGAGAGAGACGGAAAGAGAGTGGAACGGAGGAATCTGGCTCGGAAAGGAAACTCCAGCCTATATATGGTACACACGATAAAGAAATAGTCCATTCTTGGGTATATATCAGAGGTAAAATATGATTTCGTGAGGATTAACATAGTTTTAGAGTGTTTTTGATCCGAGCGAGGTTTCTCCGATTACTCCACAATTCTCCGGGGTCAGGAGTACCTTTACGCTTCATGATCACTTGCCGCCCGGTTTCCCTTGGGTGAGTTTCATTCTATTCCTCGGATAGTTCTGTCCATCCTGAGTGTGATTAACATTCTCTCGAGAAGGCCTGTTATCTAGCTTTCCAACAACACCACTTATGATAATCTCGAGCAACTGCGCTGAGTATGTACAAGTGATTCCTGATAGTCAGCTTTAACGGATAAGACCTTCCGTGTATGATTTCTAAGATCAAATGTTTCGATTTGCCAAGGCTATCCCGGCGCGTAGCTTTCCGTAGGTCCGCTAAGCATGTTTCTACCGTCCTCACGGTCGCGACCGGTGCCGCGAATAGATCTTTACGGTTTTCCTCGGGATCATTCTGGTCCATTGTTACGGACTGTAAAGTCCACATCTTAACATAGCTCGTTGGGGGTCTTAGTGCGAGGGATGCCTTCCCTCATAATTCCTTCCCTCGAGTAACGCGTTGGCTTAGTACTTATCCCGCTTCGAGATGTCCTGTAGTTTAGAGAGTCTACACTCTTTGGGTATAACTAGATTGACAATCTAGCGTTACATCTCCGGGAAGCCCAGGTATCCTCGCTAGCTTGGCTCTAGGCTACGCTTGTGGGCGTAACGCTGAGTATTATTGTTAAGTTCTTTGCCTCGGCAACAGCTATCATGCTCGGGCTCCGTATAACTCTCTTATTGCATTGTATAACACGTACAAAGCGTCAAAATGTACGGTTACACGCCTTAGGCCAATTTTAGGCCTAATAGCATCATCCTTCATCACTTTTTTTTTTACCTTTTTCAAAGATAGACTGTTTTTGCCTCCTGCCTCCTTCATCCGCTTTCCAAGCCTGCCATTTTTTTACTGGCTGATTGTTTAATTGTTTCCTTTTACGCCCTCCGAACGTTTGTTCTCATTTCATTGCCCTTTCCATTGCCCCCTTCCTTTTGCATTACACCCCTGCTACGGCCTCAGTGGACGGAGGGGTATTCATTATTGTATGATCATTGATATCGTATTTTCATCGTTTGTTAATTGTAACGCGTAACGACCCATGTAAGGACCTTGACAAGGTGTTTTGTTATCACTTCCCTTTCTATCAATTTTTTGACATTATTGGTCTATGGGCGCGATAGCGTAGAAATACTCAAAAATAGATTGATTTCCAAGAAAGAAGGACAAGGAGATTGTGATGGAGTCATACTAGGAGTTCACTTGAAAGAGTAAACACAAGCAAACTACGCAGCTGATCGGAACGATCCGGCTGTTACAAGAAATAAAAAGAAAGAAAAGGAACACCGTCTTTTTTCAGTACAAATCTCTACATTTCAAGAAAAAATGACTTGCCTCAAACTTGCCTTAAAGTACAAAATGATATCACGCACCAATATGAACAAAATTTACCCACCTCTCCAGTGTCACTCCCTTCCTTCCTCTCATCTTCTTTGTTGCCTCCGCCAATGCTCTCGCTTGTGCCCCAACCTCATTGCATTGAGATACATTTTTGAAAAGATGCGAGTAAAAGTCCTTCACCATCTCCGGGCCATCTATATCAGCCATCTCCCACATTGTTCCAACTACACTCCGGAAACCACAGAACTGCATTGCAGCTGCAAGGTGAATGACCTCATTATGGACACTTCCTAGGGACTGTTCTGCTGTGTGACATGCAGAGAGAAATGCAAAGGTGGCGTTAGGCAGATTAAGCCGGATTATGTCCAGTAAAGTGAAATGTGAACTCCCAGCCAGTGAGAAGTAAGAGTTGAAGGGTTTTCCAGGGATGAGTGTACCATGTGATGCAATATGGAGCCACTGATGGTCAACAAGGGCTTTTTCTAAAGCTTCCTTAGTAGCTGTGAGTCCCTCCACAGATGTAGTAGGGATGTCCTTTTGATACTGTAAAATCTCATGAATCTCCTCCTTTGTCCTTGGAAGAGATCTATCATACTGGCCAGCCACTAGGAGATGGGGCAGTTGTGAAGGTGATTTGGTGGTGTTAAAGGCATCAATGAGAGCAGTAAGTGTAGGAGTGTATGATGAAATGTACAAGTCAGGAAGGAATTTCTTTGTTCCAGGGAGAATAGGACCTGCTGCATGTAATGGGAGAGTGGATAAAATAGATGTGGGGCACCAAAATATCCGCGACATTTCTGGAATATGGAGCTCTCGGAGCTTGGTAACAACAGGCAATACTATAAGATCCCATAAGTCCTTCAGAGTAGCCCAAAGGACATGATTGTATCGCTTTGGAGAGGTTTTGATGTCAGACCTTGCTTCTGTGAGCTGCTGCACAAGAGTTTCCACTTGTCCATAAAAACCCTCTACCAAGTGGATCAACACAGGTGAATTTTGCTTCAGTATGATTAGCACATCGGACCTATACCTACTGCAATTGACCACAATGACAGGGCCATACTTTGCAGCAGATTCGAGTTCAACAAATGATTTTCTGCCCAAAAATGTCTCAAAGCCAGGAATTGTGCGTATTATCTCAATAATGTCAGCTTGAGCACTCATGAGACGACGCTTCTCAGTCAGGTTACAACCAAATGGATCCCTGTTTATGTACATCTGGTGTTGGTGACTATCAGTCTGAAAGCGGAGATCTGTCCCAGCAGAATTCTGTGTTGATAGTTGCTCAAGTTGATGATTAATCTGCATCAACTCATTGGCCAGCAAGGGATCTAGAGCCTGGAGCCTGTCCACAGGCATCCTCAAGCCCCGCAGTTCAGACCAGAGCAACCCCCGCCCTTGTTCTATGATCTCAACCATCTGCAAAACCTGGGTTTTGATCAAAGCAGTTGTATTCAGTTGCTATTCAGTCCAAAGCATCTCAGAGCAAGGGTACTCGCTGTAGAGCACTCTGAAGTGCTCTGGGTTGCTTTGACAGCTTTGACAGCTTTGGAGCGCTCCAGAGTGCTCCAGAGCAGCCAAAGCTCATCCCAGGTTTTGCAGATGACAGCTAATGATAGCTGACCCAGTTGAATTGCCTGTGATGCCCCATCTGAGACAAATTCTGGAAGCTTGATAACAGATGAGAGGTGCTGGTACTGCAAAGAAATGATAGGCATCATGGAGAGTGAGTGGGAAATGAGGGAAAGCCCCATGATATATGCATCCAAGCTGAATTGAGCGAGCTCATGGTGTGGCTGTGTAACCTTACTGTAACGCCTATGGCATGTTCATTGCTGTTAGCGCCGATATTACATAATTAGTTCACTCTTATCCTCGTACCACATACTCGTTTCGGTCTATTTCTCTAATAGAACGAGATCTTGCTCATGGTCTGAGGCATTAAGAGTCAGGGCTCTTACACTTTTTTGAGCAACCTTGTCCTGAATAGGACTATTACAGCAATATGACCACACAACAGCACAACTCAAGCCATGACTCTGTCATGGCTCTGGCTTACTCTTTTCTTTCTCAAATCCTTTCCATGTTCCCTCATGATCCTCTCTCACACATCTCTGGGATCCTGGACTTCTCCTCCCAGGGAATTCAACAGCTGCTAGTCAACTTTAAGCAGCTCTGGGAACAACATGGTCTTTCAGTGGCTGGTAGGGATTTGGCAGAGGCAGTGGTGCAGGATTCAACATTAACATGTTGCTGGGCAGTGAAGGAAGAAGGTTTCCAGGCAGAGGTCTGTTTTCAGATGATAGAGTCTATTAAGAGACTGGGATGGGATGGAACTGTCCAAATCTCAAACACCACCTCCTGCTCCAAGTTCTCCATCACCTTTGACTGCTCCTACTGCCTCATCACTGACTTCCACGCTCGCTTCGAACACATTGAACGCATTGAAATCGTCTCCGAGTCCACATGCTCTGACATTGGTTTCACCCTCCAAACCCACTTCCCCTTCATTTCGACTCCAACCAACCTCAGAGTTTGCACGGGAGGTGGCTGAACTGCGGAAAGCAGGCCGGAAACTTGAAGTATTCATGGATGAACATGTCATGGGGCTCGAACACACAGCTGGCACACCGCCAGCTCGTGTTCATCTCTCAAACACTCCAACCAAGTGTACACCTGTGCCTTATGTTGCCCCTGTGACTGCTGTTCCACCAACAGGCCTTTGTAAAAGTGTCAAACACAATGTGTATGGTGCGTTTGGTTCGCTCTTGCTTCGTTCAAGTCGTTGCCCATCCCAATCTGGTACACTCATGCCATCACCCTCACCCACTGAAACTCCCCATCACCATATTTGTGCTCCCAATCAATACTCCCATTCATAGCGCTAGAGATCTACTGTCTCCAATGTGCCACCACCATCTCAATCTGAACTTAGTGTCAGCATCCAGAGAATCCGGCAATTTTCACAGGACACTTTCTCTTCTTCTGCACTTATGGAAATTGCCAGCATACTACATTGTACGTTACCTATTAGATGACTGTATGTTTCTCTTTGTTATGTTTTCCCTTTTCCATGTTTCTCTTTTGTTTTTTTTTTGGGTAAGATGGAACTGTGGGGTCAATCTAGGGGCATGTGTAACGCCTACGGCATGTTCATTGCCGTTAGCGCCGATATTACATAATTAGTTCACTCTTATCCTCGTACCACATACTCGTTTCGGTCTATTTCTCTAATAGAACAAGATCTTGCTCATGGTCTGAGGCATTAAGAGTCAGGGCTCTTACACTTACCCAGTTCTTTATTGCAGTCAAACAGTCTGATACTGGAGAATATTTATCCTCAGCGGCCTCTTTGGAAACTGACATGCACTCTGTTAGATCTTCCTGGCATCCTGACTGCTCAAAGCGAGTTATGAGGCCCAGACTGAGGTTGTTAAGTGAAGAACTACGTTGCGGGTGGCCCACAGGATGGAGGAGAAGGGCATCTCTATTCATTTGAATAGACTCATCAAGATCTTTGAGGTGACCTGTCTGCTGGAAGTGATTCCAGAGGCACACACTGAGATTGTTGAGTGATGAACCGCGGCCCGGGTGGCCCAGGGGGTGGTGGCAAAGTGCAACTCGACCCAATTCAATAGAACTCTTGAGATCTCTAAGGTTACCTGTCTGCTGGAAGCGATTCCAGAGACCCACACTGAGGTCATTGAGTGATGAACCACAGTTTGGGTGGCCCACAGGATGGAGGAGAAGCGCATCTTGGCCCAGTCAAATTGACTCATCGAGATCTTCAAGGTGCCCTGTCTGCTGGAAGCAATTCCAGAGGCCCATACTGAGGTTGTTGAGTGATGAACCACGGCCCAGGTGGCCAACAGGAAGGAGGAGAAGCGCATCTCGGCACAATGCAATAGAATTTTCAAGATCTGCGAGGTCACCTGTCTGCTGGAAGCGATTCCAGAGGCACACTGAGGTTGTTGAGTGATGAACCACGGCCCGGGTGGCCAACAGCCTGATGGAAGAGAAGTGCAGATTGACCCAACTCAATAGACTCATCGAGATCTTCGAGGTGACCTGCCTGCTGGAAACAACTCCAGAGGCCCACACCAAGGTTGCTGAGCAATGAACCAAGGTCCGAGTGGTTGCTGCAAAGGTGCAAATGCACATCTCAACCCATTTGAATGGACTCATTGAGATCTTCAAGGCGCCCTGTCTGCTGGAAGCGACTCCAGAGGCACACACTAAGGTTGTTGAGTGATGAACCATGGCCTGGATGGCCCACAGGATGGAGGAGAAGGGCATCTCGACCCAATTGAATGGACTCATTGAGATCTTCAAGGTGACCTGTCTGCTGGAAGCGACTCCAGAGGCACACCACAAGGTCACTGAGCAATGAACCACAGCCCGGGTGGCCCATGTAATGGGGGAAAAGCTCATCTTGACCCAATTGAATAGATTCATTGAGATATTCGAGGTGGCCTGTCTGCTGGAAATGATTCCAGAGACACACATCAAGGTTGTTCAATGAACCATGGCCCGGATGGCCCACTGGCCAGAGTACAAGTGCCCCTCGAGCCGGTTGAATATAGTCATCCAAATCTGTAAGGGGGCCTGTCAGCCCAAAGCGATTCCAGAGGCCCACACCACTGAGGTTGTTGAGTGATGAACCACCGCCTGGATGGCCCACAGGATAGCGCTCTGCCTCTTCTTGACCCAACTGAATAGACATGACAAGATTTTCAAGATGGCCTCTCTGCTCAGAGTGACTGTTGAAGATCAGACTGAGGGTGGGGAGTAAACGAGCAAAGCCCAGCTTGTCCATGAAATTTATGAGAGGGATGAGAGGAAACAGTGCAGCTCCGATTTTGAGACAGAGAAGAAGCACACGGAGGAGAAATATGGCAGTTCCCATGAGACAGAGGAAAAGCACAACTTGTGTACCTGTGATTCTGTCCTCATTTACAGGGTGGCCGACAGGATAGAGTAGAAGCACATCTCGATCCGAGTGAATAAGCTTGTCGTGATCTCTGTGGTGGCCTGTTGGCCCAATGCAATTCCGGGGGCCCACACCGAGGCTGTTGAGTGATGAGTTACCGCCTGCGTGGCTCACGCGATAGGCCTCCTCTTGACCCAATTGAATAGACATGACCAGATTATTAGGGTGGCCGCTCTGCTCAAAGCAAATACTGGAGCCCAAACTGAGGTTGTTGAGTAAATAAGCAAATTCCGGCCGGCACATGAAATATATGAGACCGGTGAGAGGTTGGAAAATGTAGCTATGATGTTGATACATGCACGGAGAAACGAAACTATGATCCTGTAACAAAGGTGGTATGCACGGAGAAGTGCAGCTGTGATTTTGAAAAGTGCAACGATGATTTTGAGACCAAGGAGAAGTGCCGGGAGAAGCGCGTAGAGGAGAAATATTGCAGCTCCCATGAGACAGACAACTTGTGCCCCTGTGATTTTGTCCTCATTTGCCTGTCATAATATTGTTAATTCCATTGACAGATATGATTCTTCAGTAGATTTTAGCAGTCACCCTCTACTCACTTCAAGACTATCAGTGCAATGGTCCATTTTCACTTCTTCCTCTCGAGAACTCGACTGACATGATCCCCTATGATTGTTTTATGGGCTTTCACCGTAAAAAGAAAAAGAACAAACTAACCTAAATAAGACCACATCATTTACACTAACACCACCTTCCTCTTGGAAACTTGACTGGCAGAATCCCCTAAGACCATTTTATGATCTATCACAGCATTAAAAAGAGGAACAGACCCACAGATTCTCCATATTCTCCCAAGTATTCTCCATTATGTTGTCTATGGATATTTTCAATAATATTTATCTGCAAAGAACAAAGGACCATGCAGTCAGGTGAAATACAGGGAATACTCCGGAGGCTCACTGTTGTAAAGGTTAACAGACTGGTGGTGGGCACTGTTTTCACTCTGTTCAAACTCTGTTTATCTACTTGGTTTGATAGAGGGAACGTGTATGCCGTACTACTAGCTGCCTGCATATATCAATACATACTTATACTTACTGACAGACCACATGCGTCGTTTCTTGAGTTCAGTACGATTCCCAACTCCCTCTCATAAAGCAAGCATCTCACAAACTTATTGACCTCGCTCAGGATGTAATCCCCTGTGCATTATCCAACACCCTTTTAATAATTATCGACTTGTTATAACAAGTCCTGAGATTTTACAATTATTTATTGTTAGTAGCAATTGATATGAGTGACAGGTGTTCTATAATTGAATGCCGATCAAGGATTCTCATGTGCATATGGCAGAGTGGTTCTGCTGCTGCCACGATGTTATGCTGGCGTTGATTGGGAGGTTACTGGTTCAATCCTGGCTGGTAATGTTTTATTATTTCTCCGTTTTATTTAAAGCTTGGTGGGCCTTGGTTAGCGTTTGGCGCCGCCGTAGGCGGCTCGCGCGAAGCGCGATGTTAGGGTTAGGGTTTCAGTTAGGGCTTGGCTCGCGCGCAGCGCAAAAGTTAGGGGTTAGGGTTTAGGGTTAGGCGCCGCCAAAGGCGGCTCGCGCGAAGCGCGAAATTTAGCGGTTAGGGGTTAGGTATATTCAGCTAGCGTAAACGAGGCATTAGCGTGCCTGCCCAAAGTTTACGCGCCTGCGGGATTACAATAGAATTATTATTATGCCGTCTTGTTATAACAAATAATCATACAATGTAGTTACTTATAATAACAAGTAGATAATTATTATATCTGTGTCCTGAGCTCCCCTGTGAATTTCCCGCCCTCTTCTTGAGCTCAATACTAGCTCAACGCGCTATCCAATTATTCGGACGTCCATTGATAACACGCTACGCTCATGCGGATGGTGCATGTTTGGGGGCTCACACAGGTAGAGACTATGACAGATCAATAGGATCGATTACAAGACAGGTATGCTCACCAAGGTGGGGAGTATTTATAATCCTCGATTGAATCGAAAGCATCGCACTACGCTTTGCAGGACCCGGTGGGATTTCGAGAGAAGCGTGTGGCACTGTGGTCTATGTAACAATCAGTTCTCGATCATTATTCCAGACGCTTTACTTTCCATAGCTTTTTTCTTCAGAGCAAGGCTCTCGGCAGCCCGAGTGGTTTGCATATGGCATATACCCTTCTAACAAAATTAGGTCACCATGCGTCTGGAATAATGGCCTTTAAAATTCACCTTATAGGATAGGTGAGGTTCATGAGCGATCTGTGCATTATCGGAGGATCATGGGCATCAGATGATCACCGTTTAGTCGATCTATAAGGGATCTTGTACCAACTGAAATTCTACGATTGCTCTTCCGACTCTTGAAAGCCACGTTGCATACACCACAATTGATTTCATTAATTTGTAACCGTTTGACCGCAGCTAAACCTGCAGGGCACACGTCGACGCGCCAGACTCGGAACCTATTGAAAGCTGTTATATTGACCACACTCGACTTTCCCTTTCAAAAGCAACTAGTCAGATTGGAGAAGCGTGCTGGCAAAACACGGAAACACTCTTGGAAAAACACCAGAAACTTTTTAACCTGGTGACTCTGGTGCACATCGTCCCCGTAAATCCAAAGATCATTCACAAAGATCATTCACCTTGCTTTCAGTTCCTTTTGCTATTGGGCCCTACTGCCGGGCAGTATGCTGTATTCATACTGAAGATGTACAGAGTCATTTCCCTTTGACACTCACACCTTCATCAATGATGTCATGGTGGAATGTGTTGTGGAAATAAGGGCGGAATCTCGACGATACACCACATATCTTGCCTCGAGCAATAGGTGCAAGCCGCCTTGAGCGAGGTTGGAAGGTCAAGCTCAAGGAAGAGTCAGGATACGATATACATTCACAATTGATAAATTGTACCAAAGATGCATAATCACGTACCAGAGCAATTGAGCAGTATCACTTCCCGAGCTATACCTACTGTAGATATAGCATGCAGGAAAATGAAGATTGGCAATTACTCGGGCCGAAATAAGCGCTCTTTGGCGTCTTTTCAAGCGAGCAGGCGGACACACTGCGCCAGCGTCAAATAATACCGGGCGAAATTTTTTCCGAAATTATTGCTGTAATTACTTACCTTTTTCGGTAAAAATTTCGGTCAAAAAATGTTTTCTTTTTCGTGCGAAAAATGAATTGAAAAACAAAAAAAATTTTGCCTGTAAATCTTTGATAATTTCGGCTGAAAAATGTATTGTAATTGATTATCTTTTTCGATCCGAATTTCGCCGGTAATCTCTTATCTATTTCGTCCAAAAAAGATAATGAAATTGCTTATCTATTTCGCTCGTGATTAATTAAAAATTTCACTCAAAATTTTTACAAGGTAATAACTGGACAATGATTGGACAGGAACTGGCCAAGAACTGGCCAAGAACTGGCCAAGAACTGGCCAAGAACTGGGTAGTTCGGTCATGTGACAAATCACTTGTCTTTTGAACACGATATACGGGCTCATACGGGATAGAATTCCTTCCTTCCTTCCTTCCTATATAGCCGTGCAGTCTCCGGACATGAATTACCACAATCAAAGGTCCATACCTCAATCCTCTCGTACTTCTACTTGTCTTTCCAACTAGTTCTTATAAACTCTCGTTCTTATAAACTCTCGCTTTCGCTTGCCTAGAAGAAAACACCACCTGGTATCTCATAAAAACTGAGAGAAGTGCTGAAGATCGAGAAGTGGCATGTTTTCAGAAGATCGTGGGTTCGTCAATAAATGTTTGCTCGAGATTCATATTTTTGCTAAGCAGAGCTGCGGCTATATAGTATCCTGTATGAGTTTGTATGTCGCGTTCAAAGACAGATGAAGTTTAGCGGATACACGTCACATGACCAAACTACCCAGTTCTTGGCCAGTTCTTGGCCAGTTCCTGTCCAATCATTGTCCAGTTATTACCTTGTAAAAATTTTGAGCGAAATTTTTAATTAATCACGAGCGAAATAGATAAGCAATTTCATTATCTTTTTTGGACGAAATAGATAAGAGATTACCGGCGAAATTCGGATCGAAAAAGATAATCAATTACAATACATTTTTCAGCCGAAATTATCAAAGATTTACAGGCAAAATTTTGTTTGTTTTTCAATTCATTTTTCGCATGAAAAAGAAAACATTTTTCGACCGAAATTTTTACCGAAAAAGGTAAGTAATTACAGCAATAATTTCGGAAAAAATTTCGCCCAGTATTATTTGACGCTGGCGCAGTGACAATCTTAGCTACAACACTTCACATCACCACCAGGGTACTTCTTACTTCACTTCCCTGGTCTCGCCATCGAGCACGCCATCCTACTCTGCCCCAGCTACGCATCCAACACTAATTCTCATGCATCTCCAAACATTCTATTCACGAGGAATTCACCGTACCAGCGTCAGCTCAACGACGGGCTTGTGGCATTAGAGACAACGAGGCATTCAGATGTATGGCAATGTGAGTGCTCGAGAGCTTTTCTTCCGTCTTTCCTGGTACTAACTGGCTTTGTCTACCGTCTGCGCTGGATCCCCGAACAAACCCTGGATCTGCGAACAGTGCTACTAGGACAATCTGTTTTATCAGAGCACGGTTACAAGCTTGATGTATTTCTGTGTTGCCGTGTTGTGGTACCAAGTTCGAGTTGTTCATGTACTAATTGTTGCTCCCACCCTCCATTCGTGTTGCCCTCTTTTAGTCCTACCTAATCGGCCTGGTTCTCCCTCCGCACACACGTGTCGCAGATCTGGCAGAACCTGCTGCATTCAAATGGTCTCGCGCGAAGCTTGCCGATGCGTTGGGATTTGGGGAATCTGAATAGGACGGTGAGTTCCTCTGCTAAAATCTTGTGCTTCTCTTATTCTTATTCTTCCTTTATTCTTACGTTGGTCTTTTTTTACAATCCCTCTACCACAAATTCATCCCTCCAAGCACTCAACGCACCTTATTCCGCTGTAGGTCAAATCTGGGAGGAGGAGGAGGGAAGAGCCTGCAGACGCCAGGGGCTAGCGGGAGAAGACCTTTGTCGTCGCTGTTTCGTATGCGCCTGACCGCTGGCGATGCTGATGCCCACTCCTGGATGGAAGCGGAGGTTCGGTTTCACCTGGTGGGCCTGCTTTCGCGCCGAGTGATGGAAGCCAAGTTGCAGGAGGAACAGGCGCAGGACTCAATGGAAGTAATGTCGGAGCAGGAGGTGGAAGTAACGCCGGAGCAGGAGCAGGAAGCGCAGGGCCCTAAGTACACCCCCTCATGTAATCTGTCGACCAAGCTGTCACGAACACCACCCGCAAGCTGCCCGACGCAAACCCGAAGCTGCCAGACACGATGGCGAGGGACGATTTTCCGCGTGCGGTTGCGGTGGCGACTGTTCCGGCGGCACGAGATTAATATACAGCAACATGGGTATGGGTAGAGTTCTGCGCGGGTGAGGCGCGCAAGTTTTACTGGGGAGCATGGGAGTGTAAGCATGGAGGTGATGTGGGAGGAGTAGGACATGGAGGGCACGATGCGCCTAGTTGGAGTCAGTGTGCTTTTGGGGTGTACGGCGCTGTATGCTGTCATCGCTGGTACAACCTGTTCTCTTAAACCTGTGCTTTTGAACTGACTGACGTGTTTTTTTGACGTGTTTCTTATTTCTTCAGTTTCTCAGCTATTTTTGTTTCAATTTTGGTTTCAATTTTTTTCAGAAATCCTCATCGACGTGATCCTGGGCGACTCGGGCTGGACCAAAAGTTCTAGGGCATGACGCTGTTGGCGCTGGTCCCGAATACGACGGAGTTTATGAAGGCGATTTTGTTTGCTTTGAATAGGAATATCGCGTTGAGGGTGGGTTTTGTTTTTTTTCCTTCCTTCCTTCCTTTTTCCTTACTTTTTCCTTACTTTTTCATTTTCTTTCCGCTCCTCTCCTCGTTTCGAAAATGTACTGACCTCGTATCTCTCTTCCTCGCCTAACAGCATGGAAATTGGCTCCGCCGACGCCCTCTAAGTCTGCCTCCTCCAAATCCCCGCAATGGTCGCCTTCTCCGCGTTGTACTTCCCGGACAATATGGGCGAAGTCGGACACATGTTCTCGCTGATTCTCCTCCCACTGGGACGCCATCATGCTCATACTTGCGATGTTTTTGTTATACGTATATTGAGGCGGAGAGTAACTATCATCGCGGGATTGATTTTGAGGTAGGTGTTTTCTTTTCCTTCCTTCCTTCCTTCCTCCTTTCTTTGGCCCTCCATTCGTCCCTTCCTCCTCTCCTCTTTCCTTTTTCCTCCACTTTTTTCTCCTTGTTTAATCTTTGTTTAATCTTTGTTTGTTTGTTCGAAGGCTGACTGTTACTAATTCAGCTACCTTGTCCTCCTTGCTGGATTCTACTATTCCCCCCCGCGCAGAAAACATACATGACGACGTTGATCCTGGTCAGATAGGCCCTGGGCATGTCAACTCGCCTGGGCTCGTGCAGCAGTTTGCATCATATCATATGATATCGCATTTTCATCGTTTGTTACTTAATTGTAACAACCATGTAATGACTGATGAGGTGTCTTCGTTATCGGTTTCCTTTCTATCAATAATCACAGAGATTTCTTGGCATCATTGGGCGTGCACCCGCTACATAGTCGAAGGTAGATGCGCCCCAAACGGAAACCCCCTTCCTCCCACAATATTTCAAGTCTAGACCTCGCCACGTTTCAAGTCCAAAGATAGATACACCCCAAATGAAGAACCCCCAAACAACTATTTCATGTCTCGCCGCTTACTTGAATTCTATAAGGGAAAAGTATGTTTCCACTGTTTGGGGAGAGATCCATAAGATCCATGCTCAGGCTGGTGGTTTAACGATGACTTTGTCCTTGAAGTCACTGGAAAGATCCACCGCCTTAGATTCTCTTCGATTGTTATGTTCCCCGGGTCTTTTCAATCCTGTATCTCGGCTACCCTAAAACGTCCCAATTCTGTCCAAAGTTTGGGCTCAATCGTTGGAAGAAAAACCCTTTGAACGTGCGCGCATGCGCTCAAGATAAGTTTCAAGCCTTTACACCTATGTATTGCCACGAGGCGAGGGCACGAAGCAACGACTAATTTACTTGCGTTCGGCGAACAAACCCAAGAGTTACAAAAAGTTGATGTATTCCGACTTTTGAACAGCACAAGTATGACTAAGTTTTGTTACATTTATCTAACCAATAAAACTTTCTCATGATCTAGCGTCAGAGGATTGAATCGAAGATGTTCAAATACTGTGAGCAAAAATTAGATTCAAGAAGGTGAATCATGTCTATTCAACATTGACAACTCACGGAATGGGGATAAGCTTAACGTCTCCGGCATATGGCATGCCGAGGACGTTGACATCGTATTCAAGCCCAAGCCATTTGTCCTTCATGTAGAACCGGAGGCTCCCACTAGTGATTCCTCCTTCAAAGCTCATCGACGCCCCCCCAATGAGGCTGCCCGTGACGCATCCCAGTTCAATCTGGGGATACAATGGGACTTTGACATAGGCGCATACCGAGAAGCTACCTGTAGCGATATCAATAGACACTTCGAACTAAAATACCAGATTCGGGATAATCAGAACATAGTCATCGTCGTTTGTGGGCATGAGACATATACGCACGGTAAAGACGACGAAGCCAAGAGGGACGGAAATAGTCCAGGATTTCTTGGACGATGAGCCTCCGAAGACGTCTTCAACCCCAATGGTGAAAACATGAATTTCCTGGCCATTGCGTCCGGGTTGGACGGAGTGATGGTGCTGCATCCATTCCCCGACTGGCGATTGTCAGTGCGGAAGCGCAATAAAGCAAATGAATTTATTCTTACCCTCATTGCCTGATGAAAGAGTGTCAGTGTGACTTAGATTGGGGAATGTCGTAGGCTAGACTCACCTCCTTGCATAGACATTCTTGAAAAGTTGTTGAGAAGTGTTGTTAAACTGTTAGTGCGTGCTGGTAAAGCGAGCTGTTGGAAGATGCGCAATGTTCAGCTTGTTTAAATAGGCCTGAAATGTCCTGCCGGCCGGACCTGTAGTACAATTTTTGCACTCGGGAGTCCGTGGGCACCAAACAATAGCAAGACCTCTCCACCCCCGAAGAAGAAGAAGTTAATCGGATGGTGCCGACATGTTTCTTACCTATAGCTGACAATTCACTGACAGTGAGGACATCACTAAACTTAGAACCAGATGCTAGGCCTTCTTCAATTGGGGCTTAACAAACCTCTTCTACGCCCGATCAATTGGTTCAAGGATTCAGTGATGCTGGGCACAAACACTAAGCAGTGCTACCAATTCCCGAAGCTCTGGCAGCTGTCATTGTAAAAATGCCCTCAAGAGTGTGCTCATCCATTTCATTAGATCATTGGATGTCACTCTCATTTTAGTCTTGACAATCGATCTTAACCCCATAATAATGGTTCACAGTATTAGGTAAACTAGCGCTGAACCGAACTGACAACTCCTAAATGGGACCACGTCGGTTACGTTGGTTACACCACTACCACCTAACCCTCTGGTATTACTCAATCAAATTCAATCAAAACTAAACATGTCGTACATCTCATGAGATTTCATGTTGCTCTTAATGTGGGTCGCATATTTTATAATCCCCGGGCCGAATTAGAACGAGCCATGAATATATTTATCGATGGCATCCATTCTGTTATCAACTATGGATTGTGCTCGCTTGGTTGTGTCCCGTTCATTACTTCATTCGATGTATCCGCACACACAAAATGGTCTGACCACGCCTTCCTATCGCTGGACATCATTCTGCCATGAAACACCCTGCCTTCAAAACTTTCGTCCACAAAACGGAACCGCCCGGACTTCCCTTTGCCTATGGTGACACATTTGGACCACCTTCTCAACAACGTCCTACACCATTCGCCCCTGGACTCAACAGAGGAACTAGGGAAGTTATTTGGATGGTCTAACCACGACCCATCACAAGGTCATGGATTGAAAGTCTTCGTTGACGGATCATGTTCACAAAATGGTCATATCGGTGCTACTGCAGGAGCAGGGGTGTATTTTGGAAACTCACACTCATTCAACTGTGCAGCTAGGATCACAGGTACTCCAACCAATAACCGTGCAGAACTTTATTCTGTTCTCGTAGCATTACAGAAAGCACCACTCCATCGTGTTCTGGACTTATCGACTGATTCAACGTACGTTATCCACTCCATAGTTCACTGGTCTGTGCGCAACGCGAAGTGTGGTTGGGTATGTCTGAACAGTGATCTCTTGCGGAAGATTGTTGCCTGGATATCTGCACGTTCGGCTCCAATTTTCTTCCACCACATCAAGGGTCATTCAGGAAACACTCATAACGATGCGGCTGATGCACTGGCCAAGGCTGGGAGAACACTGCCAATCCCAATTCCATATTCTGCGTCTGACTACTACAACATTCCTATTCCACTACCTTCCTCACTAACTCCAGGTTATCCAAAAGTTATGACAGATCTATCAGAGGAAATTGTGCAGCCAAAATCAAAGCCGAAACGGGAAAACACCTACCACAGTAACAACCGTGGCCGCTCCTTCAAACGTCAACTTCAAGACGACATACTGGAACGCTTGCAGGATTGTGCTTCGGACTCCGCTGGCGCGTTCTGGAAGCTCTATAAACGCTTGCAATACCCTGGTATCTCACCAACTCTCGTTGCACTTGAGGAATTGGTCGCTACTTTTGTGCCTCGAATGAACCCTCCTGAGGTAGTGTCAGATTCATTGCGCCGTCGCCTGAAAGCAGAATGTGACTTGTGCGAAGCTAGAGCGACATCGAGAGAATCTGTTTTTCCCATACTAAATCAGCGGATTACTGAAGACGATATAGAGCTAGCTAAGGCTCACCTACTCTTATCGGATCCCACACATTCCTCAGGTGTCGACGGCGCAACTTATTCATGGTTACTTGACCTCGATAACAACATCCTCTCTGAACTCCTTAACGCATGTATTGACTCTGGGGAGTTCCTACCGCCTGGTTAACTACATTGGTGGCAGCTGTACGCAAGAAGGGAAGGGGAGACTTCACTAATGCAAAGGAATATCGTGCTATTGGGTTGGAGAGCTGCATCTTGAAGTTCTTGACTCTAATCATCCACATGAAGCTATCCAAGGCCGCTGAGAGTGCGGGAATCATCCCGCCGTCACAGAATGGTTTCCAGGAAAATCATTGTACAAACAACAACGTCTTTGTTTTGCGTACGGTCTTTGAGGAGACAAGGTCAAACGATGAAACACTGTTTGTAGCCTTCGTTGACATCTCTAACGCCTTCCCATCTACTAATCGGCACCGCCTCTGGAATAAATTATATGATTACGGGATGACAGGGCGGTACTTTGATTGGCTGAAAAATCTTTACGAACAGATGTCATACTCGGTTCTTCAAGACGGTAACCTCTCTGAGAGTTTTCATGCTTTATGTGGAGTGCTCATGGGGGACCCTGCCTCTCCCACTTTATGGAATTTGTTTCTTTCATCCTTACACCTTGATAATGACCCTGATGATGCTATGCTTTGCGGGGTTCCCATATCCCATCTGGAACCTGCCGATGACATTGCTATCATTTCCCGTACTGCCCATGGCCTTCAGCGCCATCTTTGTGAACTTGAACACTGGTGTAATAAAAACTTCCTCTCACTTGATGCCGACAAATCAGTTGTTATGATTTTTGGCTCACTCCCTAATCCTTTCCCTGTTATCACCATTGGAAACACCCCCCTCGACGTGAAGGACAAGTGGCCATATGTTGGCATTTGGCTACAGCCAACAACGCCCAATCTCTTTGCAGCTCACTACAAGAACAAGCTAGCAACTGCGTATGGTTCTGCAAAAAGTATTCTTGGATGTGAACGTCTTGTGGGCCGCGTGCGCATACCTCCCGAGATTGGCCGAACGTTGTATATGTCCCTTGTGGAATGCCACTTGACACATGCTTACGATGTTGCGGTCGATGTTGATGATGCATGTTGTCAACCTATGTATCTCACACAGAAACAACTGCTCCGACGTATCCTGGGACTCCCCAGCAACTCTGTTATTACCCCTCTGTTCACGGAACTGAATATCCTGCCTCTCCGTACCCGCCAACTGGAACTTAACCTCAAGTTCCTCTCCTATGCTATTGCTTTACCTCCCACGGACCTGGTCAGCCTTGCCTTACAGGCCAGCAGCAACATACGCATGAGGGCTATGCCGTCCTGGCTCATGGATGTTGACTGGGCAATCAGAAATCTACCTGGGTCTCACGAGCGTCTTCCTGCTCTTCAGCTCATTGACCCAGCCTCCATTAAGCGTATCATTCACGGTATCCGCATGGCCACGTTACATCATTTGGATCACGATATCGACACTATGCACAAACTGCGCCTCCTGCGGGGACGCTTGGAACCTTCCAATGATGGCTCATCCACTCCTCATACTATCTTCCTTCGGCATTACTTGGTCTTGCTGAAAAACCATCATCACCGTCACTCGCTCACCCGCTTATTGTGTGGTTCTCTGACGCCTTCCATTTTTCATGCATCACCAGGTAAATGCACTCTCGCAGATGGTCAGTGACCAGCAAGTTACGCCTGCCGCCAGTGCAATGCCCCATCTGAGACGCCGGAGCACGTTTTGATGCAATGTACAGCTATCCCAGCTTTGACAACTCTACGCAATGATTTTTGTACGGAGTGTCCTACCTGTAATCTGCAGCCACACCCAAACCATCATCTCAGTGACGCCGATGCTCTGTCTTTCCTCAAATGTTGTATTTTCTCATGGACCGGGGTCGTCAGAACAGCGAAATTTATCAACAAAGGTATTCAGCTCTGGTCGGAAACAGTCGAGGGAAATCAGCTTCATATTGGATCAGAGGACAACGATTGAATTTGCAACTATTATTTTATTGTAATTACATATGTAACCAGCTAGCTTGATGCTTCAAGCTTTGCTTCCATCCTGACGTTGGCTCGGCAGTCTACCTTCTCTTCGGGAGTTGAGCTCGCTGTCTTGCTGCCGTCGGGACCCGCTGTTTCCTTTATGGAACCACTTTCAGCCTCGTGCTGACTGGGCCGAGTAATCCTAATCCTAATCCTAATCCATTCTAGAAGTGTGGTCATTATTAAGCCTAAGACCCAGTCAATACCTACAACGAGAAAATCCGAGAAAATCTGAGAAATCTGTAATCATGCAGATGCCTGCCAAGATTCACAGCTAATTGTCGTTTTTTCTGCGTTTCATCTGATAAATTCTGGAATAGATTTATACACTACGACAATTACATTGAATATCTGTAAATTTCTGTTACACGATGTGAAACTACAGATCCTGCTCCCCTCTACATGCTCCCATGCCGCTCCGGCATCCCTCCATATCCCACCTTCCTCTATACACACCCAGACCAATCTATTAACCTGAGTAGAGCCCAGAGCTGATGAACCGCGGCCCCAACGTTTTGCAACTAAGGGCAGAAGTGAGGGGCAGTACTTGGGCTCAAGCTTGTCCCAAGTGCAAACAGTTTGACTCCAGCACTTCGTGTCTGATGGCCCCTGGTATACTGTATCTGTTTCAAATCTTTCCGTTCCGATTCTTTCCCGGTTCTTATTCCGATGGCCCCGATACTTCCAAATAGTGGTAATAATAATGCTATTCCATTACTATACTACAAAGCGACTACTATACAAGGCAACTGCGTACAGGAACAGGTCGCTAAACAGCTAGCGAAGACAGAAAAAAAACCTACCGTACACCACATATCTGCGAGATCAACGTCAGTACTGGTCAGCGTTGTGAAAAACAGAACCAACCGTTATAGCGAAAGACTTGAGCGCTCTTGAGCGTTCTTGAATAAAGAGCCCTGTTAAACTTGAAGAAAGGTCAACGCGTTGAGGCAAACACAATCTTGGGGTCCTATTCATTTTTTGAAGCGTTGAAGGTTGAGGATCTTGTACTTGTACCAGTATGGTTGCTTTGAAACTTGAGCATGTTGAATAGGACTAGGGAGAACTAGAGAGAGTTTTGAGCGGCTTTGAGCGAACAGATCTTGACCAGATGAATGCAGTTTGAAGGCGACAAAGTGGTTGAAGTTGAACCAATAACTCAATCACGTGCAAACCGGACCCGTATATTTGCCTCCGTCTTGCACCGCGAACGCGATTTCACGACTTCAGCACACAGGCCACAGTCTTACAAAACTCCAAGAGTAATAAAAGCCTTTCTCAAGTAGCCTAACTTATGTAAATCAAGACATAATACAACACCTCAAGACTTGTTGTATGGTTACTATATTATGAGCAGTGAGCACGGTTATACATTCGTAGGCTTATGCGCAATCTAGGAGACTCTGCATGCGCTCGTCAGCAGGTCTAGAAGTCGAAGCTATGCCCTGAGTAAGAGGTACGCCGGCACCAGGCAACGGAGGCTCGGTATTGCCCATTGGAACCTGATGCAGAGCAGAGCTATCAAAGCCTGCTTCATCGAGGCAACGGCATTCATCGATGAATCTGCGCAACTAAAGTCAGCGCCATCGAACAACCCCCTAAAGCGGAACAAGCACGTACTCTTTCCAACTTAGATCAGTCATCTTCTTTCCGAAAGCCTCTATCTTTTCAGCAAACCATTTATCGACCATACCCCAAAAATCTTGGCCTTTAGGCACTCGTCCTACAGTGGCCTTAAGCTTCCTTTTCTTGGTTCCTGTAGAAGGTTGGGCAAAATCCTCCTCATTCTCTGGCTCGGGCTCCTCATCCATCCATACTGCGTTTGGATTTCGATGGATGAAGTGTCGCTGCGCACGTAGGTAAACAATTACTTGATGAGCTGATGAATTTATAGCAGACAAACGTACCAATAGAATGTTCCTGTTGAGGATGAGCTCTCGGTTGTGAGCAGGGCCTCCAGCACGAAGATAGATACGGTTCATGCGGCCAGTGAATTCAAGAACACCAACGCCTTGCCCCATTCCGTCGCGGAGCTATGAAGGCGTTGTTAGCGGCCTTGATCACTGAAATACTAGGGATACCTCACATGCTGGCGCAGGCCGTTTCGTACACTGGAGCTCTGCCTTGTAATTGACTTCTCCAAGACCTTCTCGTATGCAGGAACTCCAAAGACGTTGTCAAACCCAAACTGCTTTGCGTTCTTCTTTATATGGTCCTGAAAGGTTGCATGAGCATAAAGCAAACGTCTCAGCTACGGCGCCGTACAAAAACGTCTGCCCCTAAGTCTTGATAGCAAGTGCGCAAAGGGTCATAGATCAAGTCTTGGACTATGGCCCGAGATGTTTTCTACCCTCTCTATTGAGCATCGAAGCCGGCAATGCTTTGAATAACTCACGTTCTGATTAGGGGTTAAGGCGAACGTCTGCTGCAGCCTGATCTGCAAGTCCCGGAGCATTCCTCTCAACGTATCGGTACTGTTTTGGTCTTCAACTGCTTTTGGGTTGTTGTAGAGCTCAAAATGGAGCGACATCTCGTACAGCTTGACAAGAAGTTCAGGTTTCCTGACCCCGTCTTCGACTGATGCAAACTAGAAAAAGCCATGAGCATGCAACAACCTGCAGAGAAGAACGCTGCGCACCTTTGCCATGATGTGCAGCTTTTTTCGTTGAGTCTCAGTCAATTTGTGCTCCATGGCCAAGTTGTCAATAAAAAGAGGCCTGACAATAGGAGTGCCGTCAAAAGAGGGCGTCTCTGTCAACGCTGCGGGTGAATCGATTCGGCTGCGTTCGTGTTGGATTATAGGGGGCGGAGATGGCGTATATGGGCCAGAGCCTGTTGAGCTTGCAGTTGGAGAAGCTGATGGCAGTGTATAGGATGGATAAAGGCCAGAGCCCGAAGCTGGCGACGGCGTGTACGGAGCAAAATCTGCGTGATGCAGAGAAGAAGAAAAGTTGGAGGACATGGCTGGATATTTGCCGATGGGGTGTACTGAGACACCTCGTCAAAAAAACTTGCCCCTTTTATAGGCCGGTAGGTGGTAACGTGCCAGAACACGAAGACGCGCCGTTGAAGGATAAACAAAGGTATTTCCCGTGCTCTGAACGTGACCAGCAAAAGGCTATAAAGGCGGAGAGTTTCGTGTTTCAAAGCCCCATCCCAGCTCCCTCACAAGCTCCTCACTTTGCCTGCAAATTTTCGACTCTTGCTACTAAGTTCAAATCAATGTCTGATATTGAAGTTGTACGTCTTTTTCTTTCACAACTTCTTACCGTGTCTGAATGCCGTACCTCCATCCAGCCGTATAAACTCGGCCAATCCTGTGCCATCGGGGGCGACAAAAACCAATTTATAATCTACGAGAACGTCGACAGCCCTCCCCCTAGCAAACGCAGACGTACCAATGAGGAGCAGGTGCCGTCGGACCTACTCTCGAGCTCAACCCAGCTTTCCACGTTGAGCAACAGCTCAGATGGTACACCTACGCCGTTAGTCTGCTCTTCTTTGGGTTTTCTTAGCAAGTGTGTTGATTAATTATCCTAGAGAGCCCGACGCAGTTCAAGAAACAAACCTGAGGGAGACCCGGCTAAGGCTGAGGGAAACGGAGCTCGACCTTCAGCAGTACAAGGCGGCGTACAAGTTAGCTTTGTCGCGGCCACCTCCTGAGGTGAAGGCGCTCAAAGCAAGGGTACGCGACCTAGAGACTCAGCTGGAATCCAAAGACGAAGAGCTTCAGAACTCGGAGGCCAACAACGACGCCTTGCGAGCTTCTGCCGATTACGAGTGTCACGAAAACAACTACCGCAACATGGAGTTTCGCCATCTCCAAAAAGTACTTGCAGAGACCCGCGAGGATCTGGCCAAGGCCAAGGCCACTCTCGCCATGTCTGCCCGACTGGCATTTGTCCTTACCTCCCCCTCGGTTCATGCAGAAAACCCTGAGCGTATTCAGGAAAAGGTCGACCAGGTGATTAAGAGCTTGGAAGCTGCACATAGGGAGCTGGAGAATGCGGCGAGCTGTGCATAGAGCGGGAGAAAGGGGCTGTAGCAGCAGCTAACACGATTCAAGTACTGATTTATTTACTGATTTGTTTACTGATTTATTTACTTATTTAAAACGCGCTTTTTCTTCAACGTCTCTACTTAAGAAACGACAAATCAAGGGATACGGCATACACGTCTTAGCTCTGATACTAAAGCTGTAACGGCACGCTGAACTTGCACTGAACAGCAAGCTGTGGGCGTCTATTATGTGGCGTACGCGACCGTGACTTAAACACACGCGTCTGTGCCTGAAACACCGCTTGTTCATTCCTTTCCAACGCCTTAAACTTTTTATTTGGTTTGGTTTCTTTTGTTGCCTGCAGCTTTTGAAAGGTGTGTATTTTGTCTCTCACTAAGCCAAGTTCTCTTCAAAACCGAGCTGCGCTGGCCTCAAACGGCACCAGCTGTTTAACGCGACGCGTTAACTTGCCACTTTTGTGCAAGGTCCAGCTGTAGTGTCGTTTTGCTGTGTTCGGTACTCGGACGCTTCAAAATCCGGCACTGCATCTGGACCCAGCATACAAAACAGCAAACTTAACCAGCACCCAGCAAACTTTACCTGCTCACTGCGCATGCAGCTTCCTAGGCCCTGGCTGACGCGTTTTTTTGTAGGCTTTCGTTAGACCATGGATGTCGGCAACGGCAACGTGAGCTCTACATGAACTCTCCCAGACTTACCGCATAACTAAACTCAAATACTCAGAAGTCTTCGGCCAGCTGGGTCACAGAGATATCTGCGAATGCCAACCTTGGGCTGTTGCTTCAGCGAGCATATCTCAGCGAAGATTTATCGGAGTCAGATCTTTCAGCTGCAGAAGATGGTGAGAACACCGACCCTCCTGCTGCACTACCCCTTTCCCCCCCTTTGCACCCCCTTCGCTCAAACAAAATGCCCCAGCTTCGGATGGAGATGTGGGCCCCAGAACGGCTCCTAGGGTGCAAAGCAGGCAAAATAGAAACCGCACGAAGCGTCGCCGTCAAGCAACAGCCACGGCGGGCCATCCTCGTAGGGGCGGTAATGGGTTTTTGAAGAACGTCTTGCCTTCGACAGCAGTGGAATCGCAGCTTACGATGGAGGACCTGCCTGTTGCATTAGGAGCTTTTGTTGGCATCGACGCTGAGTTCCGCACATTTATTGTTGCTACTTTGTTGTTTTGTACATTTAGTGGATACCTAACTCGAAAATTCAAAAGCCCTCATAGCGCCTGTCCAGATCCATCTGTGGGTTTCGAGCTGTCTGCGATGAGGTTTTCAAAGAGTGGTGCTGCGAAAGATGCTGTTGGCGAGGAGGGAGTCGAGGCTGCGGCTAAGGATTGAATGGAAGGGGTGGCGGGATACTGGTGACATGAAGTTGGCCACCAGACGGCCTTGCTGCATTCAAGTACTGATTAGGTTGGGCAGCTGTTGGGGCTGGAGGGTTGTGATAAGCTTGAGAAACGTGCGAAATGCTGGTGGAATTGTGCTGTGGTGGATAGTTCGGGCTGTGCTGCGGCGAATAGGCCAAAGTATGGGGTTGGTATGCCAGCGGCGGAGGATACGCATCTAAAGAACGATGTAGTGAAGGGTGGTTGTGAAAAAGGCAACAAAAGTTTCTGGGTAGCACCTGTCATTATTCCCCAGCACCAGGTCTTTAGCACGATGAAATGTGCCATTCAATTCCTCGTCTTCACCAAACAGTGGGGAAGCAGATACGTGTCTACCTGACAAGGTATTGGGCCATCGCTGAGCAGTCGCACCTGTATCTAAAGTACATGTACCTGTCAAGAAATGGATAAGAACAGAAGATAGATAAGGTAGGTATGACAACGTAGCCTACCAGGTGAGACATAAACGTTTGAAGAAGCTAGGCCAAGATACTGCCCAATAGTAGCTGTTGAGTGCTCAAGCAGCTCAAGAGGACTAGGCCCTGCTCGAGCCAAATGGTCGCGGCTGAAACCTCCAAGGCGGTAGTACCGCTGGCTCGCCGTTACTCGGTCGCTCTGAGGAAGTGTACAGTCCATAAAGTTTTTATCACCTTCGATGTCGGGGGGATTTTTCCATGGTCTAAGAAAAAGGCACCGCTGAGCAGATGACGAATGCGGTTCTGCTTAGCAAAAGCAATAGCAATGTCTCGAGATGGAGCTTGTCGGTTAGAATGAACGCTCTGAGCCCGAATGACTGCATTGAAGGACTCAAACCCTTCAGTAGCAAAAAGGATAGCCGGTCCAAAACGGCGGATGTGTTCTGGCAGATGAACGAGAATATGGAATTTAGGCTTGTTGAACCACCGAATAGTCCAGCGCGCTACACAGAGGAGGAAGTTCTGTATTTCGTTCTCTAAAGTTGCCTAGTAAAAAAGGAAACGTCAGCGTGGAGTGCCGTCACCAAATATGAAGGGCCATAACTAGATAGGGTTTAAGCTCCTTTATCTCAGGTTGCCAAATTAAAGGAATGAGTTTTGACAGCGCCACCCACGTTGAAAAGCAATCTTCAGCGACAAAGCCTTTCAAAATAAACGGCGCAACCTGAGCGATCTTTCGAAAATCAGAACCTGTGAGGGAGCCGTAGTGGTTAACAATGGTCGAGCCTGCGAGTTTCGAGCCAAGGCCAAGCCCCTCAACATCGAGGGAAGACAGACGTATTATCAGCTCCTTTTGCCGTTCAGGATTCTTCTTGATTTGGTTCTCGATGACATCGCGCCAAAGGTACTTAACAAAGCCAAGCAAAATAACGTGAAGGATTTCCACAGGTGTGTCGGAGTGGGGGTCCAGGCCTTAGAGGGGTAATTAAATAGGGACCAGGGAAGCAAAACAGGCTTACCTCGAATTCTCCATACTGGGCTCATTGTGTCAGGGGGGAGGTCAGAAATGGCTTCACGCGCGGTGCTAGCTGAAATTCCACGTCGTCGTTTATAAGAGTTAAGAAGCCTTTCGATAAAGAAATTTTGATACGTGTCTTTGATTCCACTGTCAGTTCGCATTTGCTTGATTTTTGTGCCTGATCCAGGAGTCTGTGCAGTCACAAATTGTGTCTTCAGCGTGTTAATTGTTTGAGCCTTTGTCCTGGCTTTTCCTGGCTATATAGGTGATCAGTTGGGCGGCATAAGCTGGTCAAAGCAAGGGTTCTACTGTACCTGGACAAACGCCTTTACGCGCTCAGTCATAGCAGCCAGCCCCTCTTTAAACTTTGTCCGAGTTTTCTTCTTCCCCTGTGTATCAGCAGAGCCTATGGACTGCGCGTCGGCATCAGAGTCTTCATCGGAAGATGGAGGGACAGCCCGGGTATGGAGTGAGCGGCCTGCTGAATCTTCGGCTTTTGCATCTTTCCCCTTCACGCCGCATACTCGACAAAAGAACTTCCCTCGTAAACCAATATGGCATGCAAACTCGCTTTGCATCGGGTTGTCTCCAAGAAGAGCAAGAACACAAGGGATAAGCAAGACCCGGGACTCTGTCATACAGTCCCAGCCCCAAATACCGTGCTCTTGTGCATCGCTGCTATTTCGTGAGCTTAAAAAAGATGGGAACAAATTGCAACCACTAACCTGAGCTGATCAGAAATGCCGTCCAACATTTCAAGGGGGGGAGCTATGTTTGAGGTTGATAAAAAATGGATGTTGTACTCCTTAGAGGATTCAGCTCGAGGTAGCCCAGCTGCGGTGAACAAAAAGCTGTTATGCTTATTCCATTTCTTAGAGGTGTTGCCCGACGTGTCATCGCAGTAAAGCCATATGGGAAATGAAAGGCATTGGGCACCGTTAGCGCGTTCACGCCAAGGGTTTCCTAGAACTGGGTTTGTGGTGTTCCAGGGCTGAACGGTATGGGGCATGGTGGATATATCGAAAACATCTTGTTGCAGCAAGGGGTTAGCAGCAGATATAAGTCTTCAGCGTAACCTTTCACCTTCAATGTTTGAAACAAGCTCAAAATGGGGATACGACGCAGCATCAGAAATAAGCTGAGGAAAATTTTTCAAGAGTTCAACTTCTCCAACGGTGATTTCTCCACCTCCTTTGATAACTCTCCACGACTTTCGACCCCCTTCCCTCATTACTTCTTCCATAGCCCAGCAACGAGCATAAAAGCGTTTGCCACGCATAAACCAACGGTGAGGCATACAGATTGTCCCACTCCGAAGCATAGCGGGCTCAAAAACATAGTAGTCCATACCACTAACGCGCAACATTGGTCCCATTTCATCATCTGGGACCTCATGAAGCCAGTGTGAAAACTGACGAGCTTCAGAGAGGCTCTGATCTACCTGTTCTGGATAAAAAGACAGGTGCGGACGAACTTTGGGATTGGCCATTTCCTGCAAGCGAAATAAGCCTTTGAAAAGTAGTACAGTAAGAAAAATACCTGGGAGATGATGTCAGCCAAACTGTTCGTGTAGTATGTGTGTCCAAGAGCGCCTTTGTACTTAATGGTCTGTATGCCATATAGTGCTTGCAACTTTTTATCAACGTCGTTCATTCGTTTCACAGAGGGAGTATCGTCTACCCCCAATACTTTGAGCATCCAGAGGAAAAGGTCTAGCTGGCGTGTGGAAAATACAGAGCGCGGAAGATGCATAAGAATATCAACAGTGCATTCCTTGAATAGGTGGTCAGATAAGAGCCCAATAAACAACAAAAAGGAGCTACAGTTCTGTTGTTCCACGGAAACCATTCTCGAGACGCGGAATCCGTAGTGCGAGCGCGCTTATGGTTGAGGCCATTTGGGTTGAATGCATCGTCCCCTTTGTTTTGGGAGCACATTAGTACAGCTGACATAGGCTGTAAATTTTTTCAACGGTACCTCTGCTTTCTTCAAAGGAAGGGGCGTCGTTCTCCATGTCTGATTCCGACGTATCAGTGGGTGCATTAGAGTGGTCGTCATCCGAGTCGATGTTATCAGGCCCTCTTTGGTATACTCCAAGCATGTAGTCGCTCAGAGCTCGCATCTCTTCAGCTTCGCGGGAGCCCACAAATTGAGGATCTAGCTGATCGAGCCCATCCCAGTTGTAGGTCTGCATGGTTTCATACATAGGTGCAGAGGAGTCAGGAAAGGAGTCCATAGGAGGCAGGCTCCGTAAGGTGGCTTCTGGATCACTACTGAGGTAAGCCAGTAAACGAGTGGAGAATAGGTCTGCAGTAGTCTCAATAGGAATGGCTGGATCAGGAACGTTGGCAGGGTGAGAACTTAGGCGTTTATGCGCCTCCATTTTCGCGGTATGCCTGGATGAATTAGCATGGCGCCGGGCGTTGTCGACTCGTAGGTTATCAGCGCGGCAGGGTTTGCACTGAACACGCCATTCCTGGAACTTCTTGTCGAAGACTAGATGCCATACAGCTAAATAAATCCCTATCAACTTGGCTATATCTTGATTAAAAGAATTAAAGACGTGCATTCATCTTCGAAACCCTGCGGCTTTGAATTTGGGACTCGATATGACATCACAGCCTAATTTGGACAAGGATTGGCCAGTTTAACTTTAGCGCTTCAGCTCAGGTTGGTGCAAGGTGCAATCAGGAAACCGTTGAGGCGTAAAAGTAAATAAAATTGCATTTTGGGACTACTAAGTGTGTTTCAGACATAGTTGGAAATTTATGAAGTTTAGGCTAAAAGAAAATTTGGCCAGGCACTGCCGGTATCGGCAGAACCCAAGCGCATCTGAGCGTCTGGCCGTGTACGATCCCGCCTCCCTCTATACGATCCCGCCTCCCTCTATACGCTCCCGCCTCCCTCTATTCGCTCCCACTTCTTGTATGCTGGCGATATACTCCTATAGCGTTGGCGGTGTAGCAGAACTACGTCAGCAAACACATCGGAAGCGTGCTGGTGGCATAGCAGATAGCGGATATGTGGTGGTGGCGTAGCAGCATGGTGGTGGCAAAACAGAAACGACAGCATGGTGGATACAGGCGACACGCGTCGGTAGCGTAGCGAATATCTAGAGACAGTCACGCTGAAATTAGTATTAGTAGAGCATCACACAAACTAAACGAACACGTACAACCCAGCCCAATTGAACCAGCTTTCACAGATTGGTTGTATGCGCAGTTGCTCCAGTTGAGATGAGCGCGTTAGGCTTGCAACCACAATGACAACAAAACTAAGGTTAATTGAGATAAGGAGATGATAGCAATGAAAAAGAGCGCACCACAAGCTACTCAAAGACAGCCTGAACTTCAAGCATCCAAATTAGATATGCAGTAGCGTTGTCGGACCATACAAGTCTTGCTGAAGTTGTGCTGTGGTTTGAAGAGGCAGTTGGGTTCCAAAAGAGCAAGTAATGGGTTCGATATGGATCAAAGATGAGTAGATGGCGGCAGGTAAAGCGAAAAATACTCACTGTAAACTGCCCTTCTAATATCAATAAAGAAACGTTGGTATATCAATATTATCTAGTCCAGTTTGATGACTTTCTTTGGTTGTGAGTCGAAAAGGATAGAAAAGAGCCTTAGTATGTGGGTTGCTCGACGTTGTATGATGGCGGGATCATCGTGGTTGTGGATAAAGCGGGACGATGGTGACGTGGCAATAAACCCGCCCACTTCCAATTATCTGGCAATAAACCCGCCCACTTCCAATTATCAGAACCCATTGGGTTCTTGGACTTGTCCATTTGGAAAAGCGGCCAAGTCAAAACGAGCCTGAAGGCGACTCAGCTGTCCGTAAACTTGTGAAGATGGTTAGATTGAAAATTACTTGATTTAAAAGCACAAAAGCCAACGCGAAAAGAAGTCTAGTTCTAGCATGTGATATTTTTTTAGAAATTTATCTGATCTATTCAGAAATTCCTCGATTTTCTCAGATATATGCGGAAATTCTCATTGTAGGTTTTGACTGGGCCTAAGACCTTGGTTTATTGTGAACTCATATTCTGAACGCAGGCATTTTTGACGGATTAAATTTTGCCTAGAACCCCAGCTATGACCGAAATTTGCTTGTACGTTGTACATATACATATACAAGCCACAAAAGTTGTTGCTGTTTTTCTTTAATGTATCGACCACTTCAAAGCCCGCTACACAAATCCTCATCCCCCATCCTCCTATACGTCAGTAAACATCGCTTAAGTATAAGCGTGGGAACATGTGGGCGACTTCACCTATCTTGTCCGGAGTACTACGCGGAGAAGGCGATTGTCGCCGGGATTCGCAGAATGCAGACCTGTCAGAAGGCGTAGGCGGCGCCAATTAATTTCCATGCTGTAAGGTGAGGGAGGGAGGGTGGAAAGGAGGAGAAGGGAGGAATGGTACGTATATCAAGGCAAAGAGTGATTATAGGTAATTATTCACCTACATATGGAGTATGTTTCTAGTATATTAAGTTCGCTTGCCGAGGTTGAGTCTGCCTAGGGGAAACAGTAGTGATTTTGAGGTGAATTCAAGGTGAATTCTTGACTCTGTCCCCTTTCCCCTGCTTTTTTTCGTTTGTTCTGACTGGCTGTTGCTAATACAGCTACCTCGTCCTCCTCACTGGGTTCTAATATGCACCCCCGGTGGGAAGAGATACATGAAGATGTCGGATCCCCGGGCATGCCAACTCCCTTGGGCTTGTGCAGCAGTTTGACCATTGATGGCTTGGGAGTATGTGAGGGCGTCAAAAACGCAATGGGTGGGGGTGGGGGTTGTGTGGTGGTGAGTGCTCTACGATTGGCTCCCCGGTTGGCTCCTAATTCCTATGTAACTCCTTCGTCCGCTTACAAAGCCTGCTGTTTTTTTTTTGTTCGGCTGATTGTTTATTCGTTTCGTTTTACGACGGTTTGTTGTTGTGTGATCATTGATATCGTATCTTCCTATTGTTTGTATTTTTGACATTGTTAGTCTAGCGAGGAATGAGCCGACTTGGAGAGAAAAAAGAAAGAAAGCAAATCCGCTGTTAACTCCCTCTTCCAAAAATCCCTTAAGGGAAACGCATTGAGTTGAGGCTGATATCGTATCTTTCTATTGTTTCTATTTTTGACATCGTTAGTCTAGCGAGGAATGAGCCAACTTAGAGAGAAAGAAGAAAGAAAGAAAATCCGCTGTTAACTCCCTTTTCTGAAAATCCCTTCTTAATGGGGAATGCAGAGTCGAGGCTTCAGGCTGCCGCCTGATTCCCAGTATAATTTTTGCTTGGTTACTCTCGGGAGATTCAGCAGTAACACCGACAACTCTTTGTTACCAAACAATCACATATTCCCTTAACAAACTGCTTCGCATTCGGGGCCTGGGTCTGACTGCAAGGATCTGTCTTCAATATCATGGCAAAAGAAGCCTCTATTGCATCCAAGCCGTGCCCCTTCTGTTGCCGTTCTTGAAAATAGTTCATTAAAATAGTGCTCTCTGAGCCACCAATTACTTGCCTATCTAAGTCTTTAATTACTCAAATCCACGCACCCCATGGCATGGCTGCTTAAATGCGCCTAAAGGCAACGGTAATACTTATATGCTACACTTTCTGCGAAAATCACGCCAGCATGAATGCAGACTGATAACAGGAGGATTCTTGTATGAAGCCGGGTCTTCCTGTTGTTTGTCCTCCGGGGGATAGAGAACGTATCCGTCGGCGTTAAGCACCTTAAAAATATTAGTAACCGATGGTACTCAGCTCCTGCCAAATGGCGCTCAAACAAAAAAAGCCAGTCCCTCTGAAAAACATCATTTGCATTTTGAAGAGGATGTGGTCATAGCAATGAAGATCCAGAACTGGGGCTCCGACAATCACAAGTAAAGTACTAAGCGCTAAGCATCGAGCTTGAGTTCATCCATTCCTTCTATTATTTGGGCGCATTGAAGATGATATCGATAGACTCGGTATAGCATCAAAGGCATAGTTTTCGTAGGGACACAGCAAAGCAGGTTATGGATAGTGATGATAACGAAGGGTAGGATTCCAGGGAAAATGTTTGGATTCACAGAATACGGTGTGTTTCGAGCAAGGTTTCGAGTTTCGGTTGGATGAGGGACCAGATAGACGATACGAGGAAATGAGCAATTTTACAAGAACAAGAAGGGAACAAGGAAAATCTTCCATCATATATCTAACATTGCTGAAGCGCTGATATATCTGTTAGCTCACCTTTTATTCTACATAAATCACCCACACTGGCATCCTGGCACTCAACTCCATAAGGCGTCCTGGACACCGCAATATAAAACTAGTCATTTTCCAATACCATATCCAACGATATCTGTGACAAAGAATAGAGGATGTCCTAGTGGATGTCGATGAAGACGAGGTGGACAAAGGGCTGAAGCCATTTCGTAAGGAGGACCCGTAATTCCAGCCGCGCGGAAACGGATCGTTGAAGCCAGGGATATCGATGAGATCTTGAGAGTACGGGAGGGATCTATCCAAAACCTGAGAGACTCGATATAAACATCAACTTAACAGAAGAGAAATAAAACATGAAACTCACTGTCTAACGAGCAAAACGAAATTGTCGTATGGTGAACATACCTCAACGTCTTGGGCGGTAGCACAGGTTGGGATTCTGTTTTGGCCAAGGATGACAGGGCTAAGACATGGTCTTACATGTTGAGCTGAGACTTGTGTCATTGCATCTGCGAAGCGACATTGTGGCAGGCAGAGGATAGCTATGCCGTTTCGGCATTGAACATTGACGGCGCTTATCAACTTCCCAATGAGGCAAATGCAGCCACAAACTTTACATAAGCGTTGCATAACGCTCTCACAGCAATTAGCCGATATATTTGGGCTACATCTTCAGTAAAAAGTACTGCTTTAGTGTAGTGGTTATTGCGTCATGCTTGTTGTAATAAGCTTGAGGCTAGCTGTTCAATTCTTGCTTTCGGCAATTTTTTTCTCCGTTATACAACTTTGCTAGCTAGCCGCTAGCGTTAGGTTAGGTTAGGTCGTTAGGGTTTTTACGCCCGCGCGCAGCGCGGGTTGTTTAGGGTTCGGGTTGGGTCAGTTAAAGTTCGGGGCTGGGTCAGTGTAAGGCCTCTACGAGGCATTGCTTAATTCACACGAGTGAACACGACAAGCTTTATAGCATGTAGTGTACCAGTATAAAAGAAGACTTACTTATGTAAGTCATACGGTATGCAGTATATAGAAAAAATGAATATATTGAATATAAAGAAATTAAATGGCGACACAGCGCCTTAAGACCAGTAACGGCATAGCCGTTACACCCTCCCCCACAAGACAAGCTTCACAGAAGCGAGGCGATGATCTAGATGGATAGGAGACTCCAGTGTTGGCGTAACGCGGGGCGCCTCGAAGGTTGGCATAACCTTCAAGACTCACATCTCATCCATCTGCTGAACGGCTTCAGCGGACATAGGTGCTGCTTCGGTGGAAGGAGCGGTGGATGTAGCGGGCACTGCAGCAGAAGATGCAATGCTGGCTGAATTGTTTGCCACGACGGGGGTGGCGTTATGTGCAAACGACGTTGTCGTTGCGGATGTAGTTGGGGAGCGACTGCCCCTGTGTTGCTTGAAGAGGCTGTATTTGAAACAGCGTTGTTATGAATGTGTGCATTTATAACTTGTGCGGGGCCAGGAACAATTCCTACCCCAGGAACCCAGTAGTCTTCGTTGTACCCTAATGGTAGGCGTACATTTGAAGTGAAGCTAGCGCGTAACACGTTAGCGGCGAATATTACGTCCGAGTTACTCGGTGCGTATGAATATACCCAATTAGCAGCGTAAAATGCTGCGTCCTTGATGTCTGCGACCGTCAGCCCTTGTTCAGCGAAGAACCTTGCCACAGACAGCATGGTGGCGTTGAACGAGTTGTCAAACACAATTGGAGGGACAGGTGTCCCAGTAGCAATAGTAATTTGGCCACTAGTGACCAAATTGTTATAATAGTTTGGCCAAAGTATAACTTCAGCCGCCAACAAATAATATCACGCAGCAACATGAGGTGGTGTATTAGCAGGCATGGTTGGCCTGCGGGAGGTTACCAATATGCGTCCTCGAAGAGTACGCATACTGATAGCTTTATCAGAACGGCGCCGGTATATGCCGGCTAAAGGAGTTTTAGCCCCAGAGGGCTAGCGGGTAAGCAGCCCATTCCTCAGGTGAGGACAGCCGCGTTGGATTGCGCACACTAGGCGCATTGATATTGGCAGTAGTGTCATGAGACCCTTCTACCACTATCTGCATGGGGGCTGGGGCTTTGCCCTTGCGTGGTTTCATGCTTGGATTGGCCGTATCGTTGTCGATACGAGCATTGTCTCGCTCGAGTGCTTCTCGAGCTTTGCATTTGGTGGCTGCTTCATGCACAAAATCGGCGATGAACCAATTTGCGGCAAGACAATGTTGCCATTCTGATCGCTCCGATGGATCAATCTTGTTCACTTCTCGCATTATACTTGCGAGGAGATGATGAATCCTCCATAGCCTACCGCGGGGTACGCCGCATCTCTGGGCTAGGGCAGGATCACAAAGGTACCTTAGGTACCAGATTACCTCCAACTGATTAGTTGGATTAAGTGCTTTTGTTGACTTGTCCATTTGGACAGATTGCGCATTGGACACGGATATAGGGATCGGTAAACGACAATTGTCGTTTGCCTCGGTGTTGTTGGCATCAATGCCATATCTAACCCAATGGTCAGACGCAAAGTAACCACCGTCCTCCCTCCTATGAGGAGAACTGGTAGTTCTGCAACGGGTCCAGGCACCTCAGGTGCCAGGACGGCGGATGTATCAACTGCAACTGGTGCAGTCATGGGATCCTGGTCCATAGGTCCAGAATCATTGCCAGCGGGTTCATCTGCTGGGTATTTGCTCTCTTCTGAGGGCGATCGTTCGACACAACAACACTTGCCGGACTGGCTTGCATCTCTGTAATGAGGAGAGCCTCAACCGCGTCGAGAACTCTCTTCTTTTTGTCGGAGGTCATTGACCTCATCTCTTATTCTATTGTACTCTACTTGTAGAGCACGATGATCTTGTAACAGATTGTCGTAGTCACACTGCGTATCACGCAAGCGACGGTCGAGTTTATCGACGTCTCGTTTTGCGGCACCTAGTTTCAAAGCTAGGTTGACCGCTGATTCAGCGTCTTCTTGCTGCAGAGCAGCAGGTGGGTTGATACTGTGCGTGTGATAACGCGCCAGATCTTCGCTAGCCGCTGTCCAACATCGGTCGGCGTTACCAACGGCTTGTAAGCTGTGGTCTATGAAAGCCCTACATACAGGGCATGCGGGGCTAACCCCATCCGCTCCATGTATTACACAATGTAGGTTTGGATGGAATGTCCAGCCTACTTGTGATATTTGACTGGCGTAGCCAGTTGTAAGTGTAGGTTGTGCCATAGGCACACCATGATGCACGGTATTACCCGTCGCGTTGAATGCGGGCCCTTGCTGCGTTTGCAGCTGGGCAGGGTATGCGGAGTGGCGTGGTTCCGGTGGGTGCATGATGGCGTCGTTTGACCCATCGTTGTTGTTTTCGTCGCTTCGCGACGCGTCCTGACTGATTATAGCTCGTTTTACGGGCATTTTGTCTTTGGCGTTGCCAGAAGACATGGTGGTCGAGAATTAAGGAAAAGTTGGAAAACATTCCTACTTTTTATTAACCGGCCTCAAGGCAAAGCGATCGGCTACAGTCATATTATGACACAGCCACTCATACATTGATCTTTAGATCAACGTATCCGATTTGGAAGTAATACTTCCTTGGAATTTAGGCGCTAGTTTGCATAGTAACTATGCAATTAGGCGCTGTTAGATTTGTGTTTGCGGTAGATGACACCAGTCATCTACTGCTTGTAGTTCTAGATATCTGTCTAGAGCTGTTAAATCCTTACAATTATTGTAAGTTTTGGTGGTAATATTGCCTAGGTTCCATTTGACTTGGAACATGAGTTTTCGACCATCCCAATGATGGTCAATTATCTCATCAACAAGCCATTCCACAGTGGACGGTTCTCCGAAATCGTATGGTTCCGCAACGGAACACATAGGAAATAGTGCATCATCATTTGGATGGTGCTTTCGCAATAGACTTGCGTGGAAGTTATTATGAATTCCACGCTTAGCCAACTCCATTGGCAGACCTACTCGATAATTCGAGGAGTCTTCATGTACCTCAACAATGGGGTATGGTCCAATGAACTTGGGAAGTAGCTTAGAGGCCCTCCCCCTCGGCAAGTTCAAATTTTTAGTCGAAAGATACACTAAATCATTTAGTTGAATCTCCGGCTCTTGTCGTCTACGCTGATTAGCGTGATAGACTTGATATACGTGTGATTCTATAATCGCGTCGTGAGCATCTTGCAGGTGCTGTAATGCACGATCTGCAAATTCATGAACACCTGGTGGTGTTTGAGTACCGCTGGGTACTTCGCGAATCATGGAAGGCATGTACCCTCCATCGAGTTCAAAGGGTGCATACCCTGTGCTTTCGTTGATACTGGAGTTCAACGCGAACTCCATTAGTGGACATTTGTCCACCCAATTCTTCTGGTCGGCATCGACCATAGTGCGAAGAATTTGTCCAATGGACCTATTCACTCGCTCAGTAATTCCATCCGTTTGTGGATGGAACGAAGTAGACATTAGGAGCTTAGCTCCTAGTAAATGATGAACTTCACGCCACCAGCGTGAAGTAAACTTCGGGTCTCTATCAGAGACTATAGACTTTGGTAATCCGTGAAGTCTTACAATCTCCTTGACGTAGATCCATGATAACTGCGTTGCAGTTATTGTTGTTTTTACAGGTATTACATGTACCCGCAAAGTTAATCGACAGATGACTACCCAAAGGTAGTCGTATCCTTGTGATTCAGGGAATGGACCAATGAAGTCCATTCCGATTGATTCCCATGATTTCATGGGTATCGGTAGTGTATGTAGGAGGCCAGTTGGCATCCTATTAGTAGTTTTGGCGCGTTGACATTCAACGCATGCCTTACAAAATTCCTCGATGTTACTGTTGACCCTTGGCCACCAGTACCATCGGCGGATGTAATCGGAGGTTTGTTGACCTCCGAAGTGTCCTAATACTTCATGGGCTTGTTCGGCGATTATGCCTCTCAAGCTCTGTCCTTTAACAGTTTTACCTTTAGGAATGCAAAGAACTTTTTCTTTGCCTTGGTTTACAGTGTATATGAGGCCGTTCTCGACTGAGAATGGCTTATGGTGCTCAGTACTATTGATCACTTTTGAGAATAATGGATCATTAGCATAGCAACGCTTAATGTTCTTTATAAAATCATCCTTTTCGGCATGACTAGCAAGCGGTTCTTCACCTCTTGCTGTTATGACCTGGATCTAAATCCTATACACCCAATCTTTTTTCTTCTGTAACCAACTATGAACACTATCATTAATACTTCTACTTAACATTTTACATTCATTAGTTATTCAACACCATTTGGGTTAATGCTGCACACATTCTTCCAGAACACCAGAATGATCTTTAACAGTCACTGCACAGTCTGCACAGTCATGACATCATTCTAGCTCCACAACTATGATGTCATCTTGCTACTCCACAATCATGATGTCATTCCATTGCTCCGCAGTTATGATATCACATCACTGCTCCACAGCTATGACATCATTGCATAGCCTCTTTACATCAATGACTCAATATCAGTCATTGCACAGCCAGATATCTGAGTCAACTATGGTTCCGCATACATGACTCAATATTAGTCATTGCACAGCATTACATAGTCAGACTGACTCATCCGCAGTATTTCCGCAGTTATGACTCAAATCTAGTCATTCCGCAGCATTTCCTAACTAGTACACATTGCACAGTATATAAGTAGTCTAGATTTACCAATGTACGTTAGACGTATTATTTTTCTTAAATCCAAACCCCCACTTGTTTGCTGTTATCACTTGTGTGAATCACCAGACCAACTCATTGTATATTGTTGAGCTATCTCCAAGTTACAATACACATTTATACATCTTGTTGAGCTAACTCCAAGTTGTATCCACTAACATTCACCTGTTGAGCTATCTCCTAGTGAATACTTCTTTAATTGCCACTTGTTGAGCTATCTCCGAGTTGCAACTTCCTATTACTTGTTGAGCTATCTCCAAGTATTAGACATCACACTCACTATTACTTGTTGAGCTATCTCCGAGTACTAGACACCACACTCACTATTACTTGTTGAGCTATCTCCAAGTACTAGACACCACACTCACTATTACTTGTTGAGCTATCTCCGAGTACTAGACACCACACTCACTACTACTTGTTGAGCCATCTCCGAGTATTAGTTCTGATTCATATTACTGCTTGTCGAGCCATCTCCAAGGGTAATCTTATTATTATTTGTCGAGCTATCTCCAAATAATAACTTCTGTGAGTTTCGTATTACAAACTAGTTACTAACTTTACTTGAGCCTAGTTGTTTGAGTATATATTTTTTGCCTAGCGGTTTCAACGAACGGAAAGGCTTGCTCTATAATCTCATTAATTTCTCTTATCATTTTTACTGCCGAGTTACGTACTGTGAAGGTTTGGACGAGACTATTGATCGAGTCATAACACTTGCGCAAGAGTTGAAGATAGTAATATCTTCTTCTGTAGTATCGGGAACAGGAACTGTTGGTTCCTTTTCTTTAACGGCAGATTGTAATTCTGCTGCTTCAGTGTCTCGAGCTTCTATAGTCTCGGCTACAGGATTTACTTGCTTCTTCTTTTGAAGAAGTTGAGCAAATCGACGAGTGTTCATGCTAGCAAGATGCTCGCTAACTAATTCTTTGATTCTTCCTTGTGGAAGGTCGTCTAGATTTTGGTCAATGCAAATATCTGCATTGACATATTCATGTGCCTCATGATGTTCATTAGGTATGTCGGATTCGTAGTAACACGATAACGCATCCGCTACTTTGTTTGTTATACCTTTGATATAACGAATATCAAAGTCAAATCTGGATAGATATTCCATCCAGCGTGCTTGACGACTTGAAAGCTTTCTTTGTGTAAGGAAGAATTCTAATGCTTTGTGGTCTGTGACCACATGTATACGATATCCAAGAACTTTATCTTCCCATTTGAGAAGAGCTTCGAGGATTGCAAGAGTCTCCAATTCGAAGACTCTATAATTATGTTGTGCAGCTGTGAATTTGCGCAACATAAATCCCGCAGGTCTACACGTCTGCCAAGTAGGGCCTTGGCCGTACATACTTCCGACTCCTGATACAGAGGCGTCACAGATAACCCATATGGGTTCATCTTTACTTGGATCAATTGGCTTCAGTATTGGAGCCTTTGATGCTAAATGTTTAATGTTTTGAAAACATACTTTGTGTGTTGGCATCCATACGAACCGAACATTGTTCCGTACCATAATTGAAAGTGGTCCAGTGAACTGGGCTACTTCGGGCATGTATGGTGCAATGTACTGTACAAGTCCCAGAAAGCGCTGTACATCATTATACATGCGCGGGGTTCGCCATTCGCGAATTCTTGACATCTTATCGGTATCCACATGGATACCTTTATCATCGATGACATGCCCAAGGCAGTCTACAGACTCAGAGTAAAGTTCACACTTTGCTGCCCTTAGAAACAAGTGATGTTTCCTGAGTTGTTCTAGTACGTCTCTGACATGCTTTTCATGCTCTTCAAGTGTATTACTAAAGACGAATATAGGTCATCAATCATTGAAAAGTGGCGGGAGCGTTACAGTCTCCCATCATCATGACATTGCTAATGAATGTCCCAAAGACGCATGCAAATGCAGTCTTCCATACATCTCCAGGCTCAGTTCGAGTCTGTGTTTGGCAACATCCGTACAGATGTTGTCTTGGTCTGGGAAAGGAGTTACATCCTTTACCGTGTTAGCATTACGCTGACGATAGTCGATAATGGTACGAAGAGTACCATTTTTCTTTGGAATGCAAAGCATCGGAGCTGCTTGTGGAACAGCTTGTTGAATCCACCATTTAGCACTGGTGTATTTCTCAAGCTTATCACTAAGCTGAGTCTTAAGATGATCTGGGCATCTTAGCATATAGTAGTTATACTTATGCTGTTTGTCAATGAGATTAATCCAATGATTAATTTCTCGAAATGGTGGGAGTACCGGTGGTACTCCTCCTAGGATGTCCATATGCTCGTGTATAATACAAGCATGGAGCAAAGGTATTTGCTCATCCGTATACGGACCTCGCTCTGGTAGAGCCGAGAAGTCCATAATGTCTTCCTTTTGGATGGCGTATAATTTTTCATGCTCATCGTCTGCATGTAACGCCTACGGCACGTTCATTGCCGTTAGCGCTGATATTACATAATTAGTCTACTCTTATCCTCGTACCACATACTCGTTTCGGTCTATTTCTCTAATAGAACAAGATCTTGCTCATGGTCTGAGGCATTAAGAGTCAGGGCTCTTACACTTTTTTGAGCAACCTTGTCCTGAATAGGACTATTACAGCAATATGACCACACAACAGCACAACTCAAGCCATGACTCTGTCATGGCTCTGGCTTACTCTTTTCTTTCTCAAATCCTTTCTATGTTCCATCATGATCCTCTCTCACACATCTCTGGGATCCTGGACTTCTCCTCCCAGGGAATTCAACAGCTGCTAGTCAACTTTAAGCAGCTCTGGGAACAACATGGTCTTTCAGTGGCTGGTAGGAATTTGGCAGAGGCAGTGGTGCAGGATTCAACATTAAGATGTTGCTGGGCAGTGAAGGAAGAAGGTTTCCAGGCAGAGGTCTGTTTTCAGATGATAGAGTCTATTAAGAGACTGGGAGAAGAGTTTGGGATGGAACTGTCCAAATCTCAAACACCACCTCCTGCTCTGAGTTCTCCATCACCTTTGACCGCTCCTACTGCCTCATCACCAACTCCCACACTCGCTTCGAATGCGTCAGACACGTCGAAATCATCTCCACATGCTCTGACATTGGTTTCACCATCCAAACCCACTCCCCCTTCACTTCAACTCCAACCAACCTCAGAGTTTGCACAGGAGGTGGCTGAACTGCGGAAAGCAGGCCGGAAACTTGAAGTATTCATGGATGAACATGTCATGGGGCTCGAACACACAGCTGGCACACTGCCAGCTCGTGTTCATCTCTCAAACACTCCAACCGAGTGTACACCTGTGCCTTACATTGCCCCTGTGACTGCTGTTCCACCAACAGGCCTTCGTAAACGTGTCAAACACAATGTGTATGGTGCGTTTGGTTCACTCTTGCTTTGTTCAAGTCGTTGCCCATCCCAATCTGGTACACTCATGCCATCACCCTCACCCACTGAAACTCCCCATCACCATATTTGTGCTCCCAATCAATGCTCCCATTCATGGCGCTGGAGATCTACTGTCTCCAATGTGCCACCACCATCTCAATCTGGACTTAGTGTCAGCATCCAGAGAATCCGGCGATTTTCACAGGACACTTTCTCTTCTTCTGCACTTATGGAAATTGCCAGCATACTACATTGCACGTTACCTATTAAATGACTGTATGTTTCTCTTTGTTATGTTTTCCCTTTTCCATCTTTCTCTTTTGTTTTTTTTTGGGTAAGATGGACCTGTGGGGTCAATCTAGGGGGCATGTGTAACGCCTACGGCATGTTCATTGCCGTTAGCACTGATATTACATAATTAGTCTACTCTTATCCTCGTACCACATACTCGTTTCGGTCTATTTCTCTAATAGAACGAGATCTTGCTCATGGTCTGAGGCATTAAGAGTCAGGGCTCTTACACTGCATGACCATGAGCGTAGAGTTCTTCAAACTCTATGTCGTCAAGTGGGAATTTCCACACCTTGACTCGACCGGGTCACCTTCGTCTTTGATGAGAGATGGATCGAGATTTACTTCTCAATCCTTTTCGATTAGTACTTGTTTGAACTTCATCTTTAGATCTTGTTTGTCTCGAGTTAGTATTTGGGATAGCTATGTATTCATAGCTAATCCCTGTATTGTGATTATCCTGATTAGGATCATCGTTTGTTTTGTTGCCTGTTTGTTCAACTGGCATTGGTTGAGATATATTCTCTTCCATATCGCACTGAGCTCTTAACTCCGCTTGTTCCTCTATTTTGCGAGGAAAGTATTCTCTAGAGAATTCTTGTATGATTTCAACATATTTATCGAAATCTTCTGCAGATAACTCCTTTATTTCGGGCGAGGTTGAATTATCATCCTTGTCGTAGCTTTCCAGTACAACTGGGAAGTTATGAGGGAAGCTCCTCGCGGAGCGTTGCATTTCAGACCGAAGATGTTCTTTGTCTACTATTGTCTCGATTTCCACTGTGGATTTCGATTTACGCTCTGACTTCTTAGAAGTTGTAGCTGCAGCTAGTCATTCTTTGCTAGCTTGAGTCTCGTTTCTTCTGAATTTCTCATTGAGAGCTTCACGTTTCATTGCTGTGCGTCGAGAAAACTCTACTGCGTCCTCCCCCACAGAAAGAGAAGGTGCTACCTTCCCTTTAATGCATATGGCATCTCTCTCGAAATCGAGTTTGATGCCGTGCTTATGCATAAATTGCGTACTGAGGATAGTGTCGTATCTATCGACATTAATAATGTTGTAGTATACTTTATCGTCTATACCTCCATAGGAGGTATGTACATTTGCGCCAAAATTAAATTTGGCTCTACTTCCTACAGTTCCCAATTGTAGCGAATGTTGGTCCGCCAATTGGTGTACTTTGATGTTTGCTAATCGAACAAATGCGGGGCTTAAAGCCTCGATTGTGCAACCAGAGTCGAATAGCGTGAACGCTTCTACTCCTGCAATTTCAATGATTGCCGTCATAAGACGGCGATTTTGGATTGGACCTTGGTCAGGTCTGGTCATAAGTCTACTAGACTTACGAATGCCTTCACCCGTATTGGTTTTAGGCTCTTTGTTGGGCTTGTTCATAACCGCCATACAATCAGTGCCATCCAGTTGTATCTGGTGGCTTTGAGGATTGAGGGACAAGAACATGTCATTGTCCCAGTCATCCTCTAGGCATACTGCCGGTCCACAGTCCTCTAGAGGATTGATTTCAATGTAAGGGTCATGAATATGACCCAAGTACTCTTGGAAGTCGTCGTTGTCGTCATATAGTCGACCGACATATTCTTCTTCATATGTCTCAAGGAAGTATTCTCCTTCAGACTCGTCCTCATCTTCATACTCGTTGGGTTGAAGTGCTGGAGGATATTCAAGATCCTCTTCAAGGTTTCCTTGTGGATTGACATCTTGACTAGCTGATTCCAGCTCGTCTTCCTGAATGGCGTACAATCGAGGTTGTCCATGCCTTTCGCACGTTGAGTCATTTGCGAAATGACCTGGCTTGCCGCAACGGAAGCATAGTTTCCTAGAAACTGCTTCTTCTTTAGACGGTGTCTTTGACACTTGTCCTGTTCCACGGAAAGAGTTACCAAATTTAACTGGTCTCTTCCCTTTGCTAGTATATTTTACTAACTGTACCCTTTGTTGGGTTTTTGGTACTGCTGCTGCAGTATACGTTCTAGCAGGAGGAGTACTTGCTCCTTGTTCCGCAATAGTGCGCTTTGCGACATATTTTGAGCTCAGTGTGCTCGTTTTTTGCTTGCCTGACACGTAGTAATTGTGTAGTGCGCGATTATCTTCAATGCAAGTAACCTGCTTTGACAATAGTCTTGAATTTCGCGTATTCAGGGATTATTCCCCTGTCTATAAGTATTTCAAGGATTGACATAGGCAATCCTTTAACGAAACACATTTTCATATCATATGAATGCGTGGATGTTGCATGCTTGATGCCCATCGTACTAATGTTGAGTGATAATCTCGTACTCCCTTAACAGGTGAGTAAGTGATTGACTCAAACTGCTGAGTAGCTTGATGAATTGTAGATGCTTGAACGCATCTATCGAATAAGCCAATAATGGCTTCTTCACTGGTCCACTTGATTGTGGTCCTGTGTGCACCAACGACTTTGTCGTTGTACCAATCTAGTGCTTTTTCTTTTAGAAACATGCCTAAGATTTGTAATCTTGTGCTATCATAAGCTGGACCGCAATAGCAGTGTGCTACGAACCATCGAAGGAGTGACAATAGCCACCTTTCAAATACCTCTACATCAGGAGTACCTTCGTAGCTCTCCAGTGATGGTACTTTGATATTCTTTACTCCCTCCAATGGAGGAAGTGCAGTGCCTACATGTTCATGTATCTGCTTTCTGTACACTTTGTGTACTTGGTGTTGCCACAGTTTGCGACGATCATTGTCTGCAGTTTTCGCTCAAAGTTGTGATGCTACTTTTTGTCGCATCTTCTTCTTCTTGCTATTACTGAATTTCTCATTAGGTTGGAGAATATCTCCAATCCACGATTCGTTTGACGAATCTGTGACATCCGAATCTGTATCATTTTGGGATGAAAATCATCCCATGGTGTGCTTCGACAATTTTTATCGTTGTTGCGTTTGTGCTCATCTCCGCTGGAGTCTGAGCTGTCATCACCGTCGTCGGGTGCTCCTGGAGCTCCTCTCGTAGGTGTTTTTCGAGGTGGTCCTCCCCCACTTTTAGAAGGACCTGCATCTTGCGCACTGTCTTGTTCGCGTATCCACACCTCTTCGGGTGTGTTGAATTTATTGACCGGAAGTCCATCCGTGTTGAACCCAACCATTTGGTCTGGGAAGAATTCCGAGGCTTTTCCGGTTTCTCGGAAGCTCTTATTGCGCAAGCGTTGCATCGCTATGCGACTATCCCATTCGTAGGCTATGCCTGTGTCCGGGTCAGCGTCAACTTTAGTTGGTGCTTTTTCACCAGTTGTTACGACTGGGAATGCTGTCATTATGGGTGTATTCATCTTGACATTGTTATTTTTTATGGCAGAGATTGACTCTTCTGCCTTAATAACTACATTGTGGTTATTCAGTATGGATTCTCTTTTCGGGAGATCCTTTGTTTTGTTCCTTTTAGGAACTTGCGTTGGCGTTTGGTTTAATCCAAACCGCTCTAGTAGTTCTACGATTGTATCGCTTTCGTTACCCGGATCTTCCGGGCTTTCTGTAATTGTCTGTTTTGCTGGTGGGATCACCACGCTGAATGCTTCCATTTTAATGGTAGCTTTGTCATCCACAAATGTGGACAATATATTTATGGGCGTTGACGGTGTCGCCAACACTCCAAATGCATTACAAATGTGATCCGTAAGTTGCGCCGCAGAGTCAGATATGATTTCTGGCTCTTCAAATATGAAGTCATTCGACTTCGGTGTTGTAGCCCTGGATTTGGGTGGTATCGGGAGTGACCTCGGTCCTCTTGGTGCTGGAGAAGTTCTCCCAGTGGGACTTTGTCTCACTTTAGGCGTATATCCTGTTCCTGCAAGGAACGTAGGTGTCGGCGTATCTGGTAGCGATGACGGACGTCTTTGACGTGAGTCTGTATAGCCTCGCTGTGTTATTAGCGATTTGCCTATTGTAGGAGGTAATTCTCCTACTTGTCCAAATCCCACATAGTTTCTATGTGTTATGGATGATGGACCTATTGCCTGCGATACATTGAGCATGGAATCTTTCCATTTTCCTGTTGAGGCGTTCGAGAACAGTGTATTCCTATAGATGTCCGGCACTACTGGCGGGCGTTCGTCCGGCAGTCTAGGTACTGGCATGGCAATCCCAGTACGATCACTACTGTCTGTCGACTTTGTCGATGACTTGGACGAAGACTTCTCTTCGTCTTTTTTGTTTAATCGTGCATTCAATTGATGCATTGCCGATGTGAATTCGCTCAGGGATTGCTGATTCGTTTCCGCGATTTTCAGCATATGCCCTGTAGCATTTACTAAGACCTGTGCAAGGTCTGTTATTGAATCCAGCGCTTTAGCTGCTTTCTCATTTATAGAGACATCGTCTCTTGGTTCTTTTATGGCAGTCATTTGACTGCCTTCTGATCGACTGTTGTTTTCAGTCGTCGTCGTAGGATTTTTTCCTTGCTGAGGTATTTCCTCTGTTAATTGTATGAGGAGCTTTTCAGGCTCACTCGTTTTTTCCTCTGACGGTTTGACCGTGTGGGAATCGTTCTGTGACGTGGCGTCCTTATTATCAGATGTGCGATTATTCGCTGTCTCTGGACTCGGTGAAGTCATCTGAGCGTTTTAAAGGCTTAGAATGGAAGTGAATTTCTTAACAGAAGTTCTTAATGATCGAAAGAAGCTGATTGCGAGGATTTTTGATGAATATGATTGATATTGTACTGCGTACTGTATCTTTTACTTTTAAACAACGGTAAGCGTATAACGCTACTTGATGTTCAAAAAAGTGTAAGGCCTCTACGAGGCGTTGCTTAATTCACACAAGTGAACACGACAAGCTTTATAGCATGTAGTGTACCAGTATAAAAGAAGACTTACTTATGTAAGTCATACGGTATGCAGTATATAGAAAAATGAATATATTGAATATAAAGAAATTAAATGGCGACGCAGCGCCTTAAGACCAGTAACGGCGTAGCCGTTACAGTCAGTTAGGGTTCGGGGCTAGGTTTAGGGTTAGGCGGGGGTCCGGGGGCAGCGCCCCCGCTTTAGCGTTAGGGTTGAGAATATATACCAGGCCGGAGGCCTGTCAGTTAAGATTAAAAGCCTGAGCGTGCAATTAAGCGCCAGGATCATAGCCACGGACTGTTATGTAACGCTTATGTAAAGTTTGTGGGGACTGCGTTCGCCCCAATGAGGGACACGCAAGTAATCACTGTCAGATTCATTGTAACAGTGTAACAGCTATGTCAGTCACTAGAGCTAGGTTGCCATTTAGAGCGAGCCGAGGAGTGAGTGCAGTGAGCTACCAGCGGCACTACTTATGTACTAAGGAGACTTTGAGTCAAGATCAATGAAGCTACAAGTTCGAAAATCAGGATAGGACAAACCCGCCGGGCCAGAGAGACGGACTCGGATAGGTCATAAAAATGGCTAGAATAAGGCGCTAGGTAATGAAGCATACGAGAAGTCGACGCTCATAGCGAGCGGAATCGCAACGACGTGGTGGTACTTAAGAGAACAAGAACGATTAGATTATCCAATGTACATACATACAATCAACTACCTACTGTCGGAGCTGGCATACACTAATTACCTTAGAGGCGGAGCGACCGAGCAACAGTACTAAGAATACTCTAACAAGCCACAGAGAACCGAAATGACCCGATGGAAGAGGATAATATTTTGTTAGATGATAGTTGCCATAGAAGAGTTTGGTGCTCGGAGGGCGTGTTTAGTGCCTTCGCCAGGTGAGAGTTCTAAGCGTGTTTGCAGCTGACAAAAACCCCCCTCTGTCCTCTGCAAGAGGACTAGATTATAATAAGTATGGAAATCATTTCATTACTAGTCCATAATCGCCCTCACGTCCTCTCACAGAAAATGTAGCGTATAAGCGGTAAGCTATTGCCATTGGGTTCTAAAGTTATATCGTCCGTAACTTGTGCACTGTGGACGTAAGCAAGGGTGTAAGTAGCTAGGTAGCGGTTCGGAGGAGAAACTACTCCTATTTTCAGACAAAGGGATGGCAACAGAAGGCGCGTGACTCGCATACATCCAGCTATATTGCATTTTTCATCGCCCTTTCCTTTTGTACTATTTGTATTACGCCCTTCTAAATCCTCACCGGACAGAGAGGTGTTCATATCATATAATATCGTATTCTCATCGTTTGTTGATTGTAATGAGTTGACGAGGCGTATCGTTGCCACTTTCCTTTATATGAATAATCACAGAGATTTTTTGACATCATTGGTCTATGGGCTCGATAGCGGTGGGAATGATCCGAATTTCTGGAGAGACAAGAAAGAAAGGAAGAGAATCAAGACAGTCTTTCCTCGAAAATTACTTAGCTCTAACCTCTCTTTAAGAACAAAGATTGTAAAGAGAACACAGAAATTATCAAGAAGCTTTCATCAGTATAAGGAGATTACAAGCGGGGGGAATATAGTGGCAGCTATTTAGTGAAGATCGAACAACTATATCTCTCTCTTTTATCAGCTCACACCATGGGGATGTGGCAAAGGTTTCCGAATGGATGCCCCGATCGCCGCACAACGCATGACATGCGCAAATTAATTTCCCTGAGAATAGCATAGTGAATCGTGACAAGCAGGAAGACGGAGGGGAGACAAAAATAGCGGGGAGTGGTGGTGGTCAAATATTCAAGCATGCTGCGTTGAGAGTGCTTTTTTTGGATTGCCTGAGAAGCTGTTGAAAAAACAAAAAAAGTGTTCACGGGATCCGGTGGACCCATGCTTCTTTGGTATCTATATAGGACTTTGAGGAAGGGCTACCCTACCGCCACTCCCCAAGTACGAGGGCGCTACTTTGAGCCCAAATGCCGCGCATTCGACTCATGTCCAGATCTCGATCTATCGATCGAGCACTGATGGCGGTCAAAGCTAGTAATATCAACCGATCGGTTGGCGTTTCAAGTTCTAGCGTTTCTTTGTCTTTGTGTTTTCAAACAGAAAATATAGTAAAATTGTTCCAACTTGACCAGAAGGTAATGTCTGTCATCGCGGGAATTCCTGGGAATCTGGGCTATAATGGAATCCTTGCCATCAGGCTAGAAGTCGAGACGCGAGGATAAACAAGTAATTGACGAATTTTCATTGGTCGGCTACACAACATTAAATGCTCAGGTGTTACAAGAAAACCTTGTCAGCTCATGTTGGCATGCTCACAAGTCAGGAGGAAAGAAAGGAATTCAAAAACGTGAGGTTTTGGTTGTACGGATATTTGTCGGTCTATTTGAATCAGTAGGGCGTCCAAATTAAGTAACTATACTGGAGATGGGCCACCTAAACGCAAAACCTATCATCGCCTATCAAACGAACAACAAGTGACGTTGCAGTCTATCTCAGGTGATTTAGCGCACCATCAAACGAGCAATACGATATCGAAAGTGAGGTCTGAGGCCCAGGCTCAAAGCAACAAATATTCATTAGTATTCATTAGTAGTCATGCCCACAATAATGCAGATTATATCCAAAAGTGACTGTATCTGTAGCCAATCAGGTTTTCTGAGTGCATTTGAACGACTCGGAGTGGCTCCGGCCACCTGAATAAGTGATTACCAACTGGTTATCTTGGATTGCCAGAAATTCTTCAGGAACGGCAGTGGGACTGTCGCCTGACTCGCAAGTAAATTTTGACATACTACTGAGTACCGCGACGAAAGCCGAATTTTGCGTACCTGCTTCGTTGCGTAATTTCACTTGGACGGTGCATAGTTAAGCTTGTTCTGATTGTGCAACACCTTACAGTGGCCTCGTGGTATGTTCAGGCGTTCATAGTCCTCTCCGGTTTCTAGTATTCACCGTGACATCTATATATCCTTCCCGCATCCTATGTGCTTCTCCTTGCTCGACCATGTTCTTCGCTTGGTTATTCGTTCAGTTCTGCCCAAGTTCCGTCTGGTATGTGAGGGTAATTCACTGTTTTCCGACAGATCCGTTGTTACTGGACGTTACAATGGCCATACTTTTGAATGCTCAGTCTGCCTCTAGGCTTCCATTGATGCGCTGTCTGCATTCTTCGGTACAGCATCCCATGCAACGGACCCCATGATCATGAATGGTTGCCCTTCTTGGCCCTTCTCAGCTCGGTCCGAAGTCTAAGTAACCTTCGGGTGCGGATGATCGATGTGGCCAATCGATGTGGCCAATCGATATTGGATGCCCAGATACTTTTAGCAGGAACCAGTCGTGCGGTCTTGGGTCCACGAGGTGTTGGCTTTTTTTATAGACAGACCAGTATATAGATAACGAGGCTACAAGGGTGTGAGGGGTTCACTTTGCTTCTACGATAAGGAGCGTTCAAATTAGACTGCTAAAACGAATGTTATGCTCGGAAACCTATTCCACGGGCCACGATTTTTTTCTGCCAGCTTTCTGAGGGTAATGGTAACTTGCGGGATGTTTTGCCTCCATTTTTAGATAGTACTTTCTGACTCGTTATCCGGTTTTTTGCGTGTTTGCCTCTCGAGCTGTCCGAAATTCAGAATCAATTGCAGTCAGCGGATTTGCCGGACTTATACAAACGCCACACTGCTTACTAAGCGACCGGCGACTATGATCTCGCTCATAAAAGACAGCAGGAAAAGGCGCGTGTTCCGATTTCACACCTCCCATCATGGGTTTTACTCGACTAGTGCTCTGGCTGGCGAGTTCGTCGCTGGTACTTGGCCAATTGGCAAGCGCTAAATCTTCCACGGCTTCCTTGTCTTCTTCAACTTCAGCTACTAGCATTTTGTCAAGTGGTTCCCATTCGCTTTCCTCATCTACTGTTTCTTCGATATCGGAAACGTCAAAAACCTCGGGCACGTCGTCTGTCGCGTCCACAACGATTGTAAATGCGACTACCTCCTTAATCTCAATCTCTGGCACGGCTACCTCTACCGCATCTTCAAATGCATCGCACACTTCAGTATCCTCTGCGACCACAAGTGGTCCTGCACTGGCAGGCGGCGAAGAAACCAGAGTAACTGTTCCAATAATGGACTACACTTTCTCTAGTTTCCCAGTGCCTTCCGAGACTGCTATCCCAGGTGTATTCCCTGTAACGGACCCTAAATTCAACCCACCCGCAGTGGGTGCTCCTGTCGTCCCAGATTTTGAAGCAGCCTGGGCTACAGCGTACCAGAAAGCTGAGGCTTTGGTTAGTATTCCATGCTTCTTGAATCTTCCCGTCATTGCGTGTCCCAAGCTTTTCACCCTCGGCGACTGAAACCCGTTGCTGTAATCACCCATGCGGATGCCGTGAGGTGCTGAATAGCGTCATCAGTTATACTCTATTCCACTTGGAGCGCAATTTCTTCTTCGTTTCCTCACGAAATATAAAACAAAGGCTAATATTATCATCCAATAGATTGCCGACTTTACCCTTGATGAAAAAATCAATATCAGTACTGGAATAGGCTGGACGAATGGCCGCTGTGTGGTATGTGTAGCCTAATTTCGCTTGCTGCGCTATACTATATATTTCAACGTCACTCATGTCAACTGCATCAAGGGTAACATTGGACATATTCGAGATTTTCCCGGGTTGTGTTTGGAGGTGAGCACCAAGTTGTCTCTATCCGTAGGTCTTGTAGCTGAGTCGGAAGTTTCAAGGACTCTCCTCTTGGTGTTCGTGATGCAGATTTCGTGACCGCATTCCCTGCTGGAATCAATTCTGCCTCGACGTGAGTCCTCCCTTTCGTGTTTCCAACGTGTTTTTCCTTACTATAATCAGATTTAACCGCGCTCTTATGCGTCAACGAGGTCTGTTCATGGGTCAAGAACATGTTGGCAAGGGAGTCAACATCGCCCTTGGACCAATGATGAATCTCGGACGGAACGCTGCAGGTGGTAGGAACTGGGAAGGTTTTGGTGCAGATCCATTCCTCGCTGGTGAAGCCGCGTATGAGACTGTGTTGGGTATGCAGAACGCAGGTGTTCAAGCTTGCGCAAAGCATTTCATAAACAAGTGAGTATTAACCGCAGCTCTGTTAAGGTTGGGGGGATTCTCATCGCCGATATTTCCAGTGAGCAAGAACATTTCCGTACTCTGGAATCCTCGAATGTGGATGACCGTACTCAGCACGAGATATACGCTCATCCATTCATGAAAGCTGTCCTGGCTGGTGTTAGTTCTGTGATGTGCTCTTACAGTTCGCCTCCTTTCTTTCTTTCCTCTGCTTCATCTAATGCTCTTGTTGTAATCTAGACTTGATCAATGGAACCTACGCATGTGAGAACGACAAGATGATGAATGATATCCTCAAGCGCGAGTTTGGCTTCCAAGGATTCATCATGTCGGACTGGGCTGCTACTGAGACCACCATCTCGGCTATTACTGGGCTCGATGTAAGTTCATGATCTCCATCTCTTACACGACAATTTGAAACTAATGTTTTACATAGATGACTATGGCTGGAGATATCACCCTCGGTTCGCACACAACGTTCTGGGGTTCGAATCTGACTGCCTACGTGGAAAATGGAACCATCCCCGAAAGCCGAATTGATGATATGGGTACGTCCGGCCTAATTTCCCTTTTCGTTCGTCTTTATCCTAATCCTAATCCGTAACTCACCAGCCACCCGAGTCATCGCCGCCTGGTACTTCCTCCACCAAGATGATCCAGACTACCCTAAAACCAACTTCAACGCATTCCTTCCTGGAGACTTAGCCACCAACGAACATATTGACGTCCAGGACGACCATTATAAACTTGTGCGCGAGATGGGCTCCGCTTCGACAGTGCTTTTGAAGAACGTTAATGGAGCTTTGCCCTTGACGGGGAAAGAGCGGAATTTACTGATGGCCGGAAGTGACGCTGGCCCTGCGGACATTGGACCAAACAAATTCGCTGATCAAGGTGGTCAGACAGGCATTTTAGCGATGGGCTGGGGAAGTGGGTGAGTCACCAACGACGTTTTTCCCCGTAATGTTGCTAAGGGTTCATTCAGCACGGACAACTTTACCTATCTCATTTCGGTAAGTCATTTTTTGCTTGACTGATTCGGATTTTCTGATTAACCTTTATGTCTCAGCCTTATGAAGCGATCCAGCACCGTGCGCGCCGCAACCGCACCTCGGTCTCCTGGACTTTCGATGACTTTGATCTGGATCGTGCGGGAAACATGGCTATACAGCAGAGTGTCTGTCTCGTGTTCATCAACTCAGATTCTGGCGAAGATTACATTATTGTGGACGGTAACGAAGGTGATAGGTCAGTAACCCGCTCGCTGTTCAATGCTGAATTCAACTAATATGTATTATATCATGAAGGAAAAACCTGACAGCATGGCATGGTGGTGACGAACTCGTTCTCGCTGTTGCTGCGCAGAATAACAACACTATCGTTGTGGTACATAGCGTTGGCCCTCTGATTCTTGAGCCTTGGATCGAGCATCCGAATGTTACCGCTGTTCGTATCTCTGCTTGTTTTCGAGACTATTCCTTTCTTACTTGTTTTTTTTTAGGTCCTCTGGGCGGGCCTCGCTGGCGCCGAAGTCGGCAACGCCCTTGTCGACGTGTTGTACGGTGACTGGAACCCATCGGGACGTCTGCCATATACCATTGCTAAGCAACCCGGCGATTATCCTACCGTAATTGATACCACTGTCACGATACCAGGAGAATCACCAGGACAGGCGGGAGGTGGCGACATAGTGCTAAATATCACCTACTCAGAGAAGTTGGAGATCGATTATCGGTGGTTTGACGCTGTGAGTTGCTTGTGTTCTGCAACGTGCTTTTCTTTCTTATTGATACAATACGATGCAGAAAAACATTACACCTCGGTTCGAGTTTGGATTCGGGTTGAGTTATACGACTTTTAAGTATTCCAACCTGGCCATCGCCAAGATTCATCAGGCCGACGGCGAACAGGCCGCTGAGGAGGCGAGATGGGATGCAGGACAGGCGACGGAGATCGAGGAGGGGAGTAGTACAGCGTTATGGCGAGTGCCGTTCCCTTAATATTCGTTTCGTGGATCTAATGATCAACAGGCTCCATCGACCCGCGTACAGTGTTACTTTCAACGTGAAGAACACCGGAGATGTGTATGGTGGCGAAGTACGTCTATTTTCTTGTTATCCTCCTTATGGTCCTGACAAATAATACGACTTCAGATACCACAATTATACATCCACCATCCTGCATCTGCCGGAGAGCCTCCTTCCGTGCTGAAGGGATTCACCGATGTCGCGGTAATGCCCGGTGATTCCCAGAAAGTCACTATCACGCTATCGAGACACGATCTGTCAATTTGGGACGTGGTCCAGCAGGGGTGGCGGAGACCTGATGGAGATATCACCGACATTAAGTTCTCCATAGGTGCAAGCTCTAGGGATTTGAGATTGAATGGAAATATTCCCAGTAATTGAGGTGCAGAAGGTTATGGACTTAGTTGTCATACAGACTTTTACATACCCAGAGTTGATTATGACTTATGAGTTAGTTGACTCGGAGTAGGTCTTGCCAATACAAAATAAGTACACATTTGTTGTAAGTAACGAATTCTAGGATGAAAACTGATCAGCAAAGCTTTATCGATGTTTGTGGTGAAGTGTTCCGATGTGATTGATAGTGAAGTGGTGCGTCCCTTATTACCCGATTTGAGTAGATATAAGTACAAACAAAGAGCCTCACCCGCTGGTCTACTCGTTACCTAGGATATCAGCCTCTACAACGTATATATCATTTGAAACAACATAATCAGGAGCCCACCAGCTCCTACCCGCAACACTTTCGATCCAAGCGACCTCTGCGTCATGGATGGACACTGTCCGAAACATGCTATATCTCAACGGTGGTAACAGCCGTACGAGGACCTTATATTCCTCTGCCAACCGATTCAGAGTAATCATCTGCCGATGATAAACATCCAACATATCCATCCAATTGTCCTGCGGCCTGCCCGGGCAATGGATAAAAACACACACGCGGTCAGAGGAATCGGAGGTGGAGGCGTGACCATTCAGCGGCGCATTGACACCACCACCTTCTCCCACACTCAACTCTCCCAAAATGGTCTGCAATTCGACTAGAAATTCCTCGTTGTGGTCAGGCGCACTTAGGCGAAAGTGCTTGAGCTCTGGGGCAATGAGAAAGAGTTTTCCAGTGAGGTAGTGCGGGTGGAATGGAGAGGTTATATGGAGATGGCGGAGCGCAGGAAATATCGACACTCCGCCATCGGTGCTGAGGGAGTCCATCGGTCCATGCAGCGATAGCTCTTGCAATACAGGGAGGCCCACCGGTAGTAGAAGAAAAGTGCGATAAAATATAAAAAAGACGTGTAGAATCCTGATAGTAGGGGATATAAGGCGCAATATGCGCTCGAAAGCCTCGTATGCGCGTTCTTTGTGAGAAAATTCTGACGTGAGGGCTTTTGGGTCTACGGCGGTGTTCCGGGAATGAGCTGAGATGAAAAGATACTTTACATGACGCTGGGAAGCAGTGTCATTGGGCTGCCTTTGTATTTGTTCTTGTTCTTGCTCCAAGATATTTAGAAATGCTAAAAGTTGGTTGTACCCGATGATAGACATAGACTGGAGCATTGTAGGCCGTGATATTGTACGGATATATTTGGATACAACAGATAATGAGCGTCCTGTGTAGCCACCATCTGTACAGGCAAGGCAGAATATAATGTGACAAATTTCAGGTGGACAGCGGTAAATGTTCATTAAAGCATCTAGAGGATGTGATCAAACGAGATTCACTTGGGATAGAAGGATCTAAACATACGAAGAGCTCGCTGTAGTCTCGCAAAAGCTTCTCAAGGCCTGTGCCCGAGACGAGATGGCAGTCAAGAGCAGCTTAGTTGTGACAGTCTTCCGTCACAGCGTGACATTGATCACAGCCTCTGCATTTCACTCATTTTGAGATAGAAAGGAAATAACAATATTACTACGCGGAAGAAACGAAAAGGGAAAAACTAAAAATACGATGCCTATTTACGAGCAAAGATATTCATGCTCAAGTATACAGTTCATGACTACATAAAAGATATCAAAGCAATCGTACACACTTCTGTTATTGTAAACCAGCAGTTTCACTTCAAAGCTACATCATCATATATCTGCCCAAGACGCGACATAGGAGAATCCATTGAACTCGGCTTGGTCGCGAGACGACAATTGCCCGTGGACAGGTGTCAACGTTGGTTGTTCGCGAGTGAACTCTTCGTCAAAGTTACTGGTATCGGCGCTTCCGTTCTACAAACCCAACGTGAGTAATCGAGTAATCGACGGAACAAAAACGGCTCAAAAGACTTACGATGGTGGGGAAGTATGGAGGGGGTATACGTTTGTTGACGACGTCATCCCAGCTGACATCTTTGAAGAAAGGTTGTCTCTTGATTTCCTCCGCATCCTCCTTTGTCGAACCCAGACGACGATTGGGATCTCTAGTCAACAACTGCGAAACAAGATCAGTAAGAAGCAACTCTGAAAAAGCGGAAGGGTGACCTTTTGAAGAATAGAAACAGCATCACGAGGCATGGTTATCGGGTATAAAGGCTCGTCTTCCAAAATGGCGTCGAAAATCTCGTCTTCATCGTCACCACGGAACGGCGATTGCCCAAGCAACATCTCATAAGTAAGGACGCCGAATGCCCACCAATCTACGGCGCGTCCGTATCGTTGTTCGAGAAGAATCTGATGAAACATTGCTCAGTTGAGTAATTTAAAGCAGGGGCTAAAACGCACCTCAGGAGCCATAAACTCCGGCGTTCCACAGAATGTGCTCGTCGTCTGGCCAAACCACATCTCCTCCTTGCAAAGACCATAATCCGCGACCTTGACGTGGCCATCTAGCGTAAGCAGAATATTATCTAGCTTCAAATCCCTGTAAAAATCGTCGTCAAGATCGAGAAGAATCATGCAAGAAACGATCAAACAAACCTATAAATGATGCCCTGCGAATGGAAATACTCAAGCGCCAAAAGCACCTCCGACGCGTAAAACTTGGCTTGTCGCAACGAGAACTGCTTTCGCTGGATATGCAACATGAGATCACCACCACTCACATACTCCATGACAAAGTACACCCGTGTCTCCGTCTGGAAACACGAATGAAGCCCAAGCAGGAACGGATGGCGTTCTTTCGCAGCAGCCAAAAACACACGTTTTTCCGACCGCGTACTGATTACAAATTTTAGTCGTTTAACATCCGGGTAGGCTCGGTCGGGAACAGCCAACGAACCTTTCCACTTCATCATTATCAATGATAAACTCTTTCTTCAACACTTTAATCGCATAAAGCCCGTTCGTCTTCTTCTCCTCCGCCAACATGACTTTACCAAAGTTTCCCTTACCCAGGACCGCTAAAAAGTTGAAGTCATCCAAGCCGACCTTGCGCCTTTGCGTCTGCTGGCGAGTGGGTTGTCGCTGTTGTAGTTGTTGCGGTTGTTGCGGTTGAGGCTGCATCTGCATCTGCATCGGTGGGGGCTGTTGAACGGGGGGAATCAAGCTGGTACGATCAGGTGGTCTTTGAGTTTGAATCGGGGAAATTGGAAGACCCATTTTTTGCTGGACAGGAGAGGAAGAAGGACCGGGTGGTCGAGAACCCTTCAAAAGTTCGAAGGTTAGATTGAGTAACGGCGATGAAGCAACATCATGTATTCACCGGAGGATAGGCAGCAGGCGGCTGGTCGTAAGGACCCGGTGGAGGGCGCTGTTGCTCTTGATTGTACCCACCAGGCCCGCCAGGTGGAGGCACTCGAACACCAGTAGGAGGCGGCCTGACGCCAGGCTGGGGCCCTGGCGGGGGTTGCTGTTGATAATACGGAGGCTGCTGAGGATAACCGCTTGGCGGAGGAGTAGGTGCTGAAGGTGGTTGTGGTCGACTAAAAGGATCCGCATCAGCCTCTGGTCCCCCGGTTAGTTTGATACGACCCATAGCGTCGACAGGCGGGCTTTGCAGTGTAGCTTGAGGCTGCGGGGGACGCTGAGCGCGGTGTTTCTTGATATCCCGCATATCCGACAGGAGAGTATTCGCCGTCTCCATTGACATACCACAGAAATCCGGAACGAGGTGGGCGCAATTAGCGTGGCATGTAAGGTCGCACTCTGAACATTTACGTGCGTTCTTTCGACCCAGAGGAAGCATGTAACCGCAGTGACAGCACCAGTTGGCACCAATGTTGGTAAGAGGTTCGAATCGATGAGGAATGCGATGATTGATCTTTTCTTCGTCGTCCTGATCAAACAAAAGTTGAATTACATGCGAAATAGCAACCAGAAAAAAACTCACCCCTGTATTCGATTTGGAGATACACTTAGTCACCACCTTCTCATGGCACTTTTTGTGGCAGGTATAACGACAGTCTTCGCACTGATAACCAGTAGCGTTGAGCAAAAAGTCGCTGCAGAAAGCACAGAGCATGAGCTGGTAAAACTGCTTCTGGACGAATTTGTGTCCGTTCATTTCGTGGACTTCGCCTTTGCGTTTACGGACGGCACCTTGACGACCTAAGCCACCAAGAGGAGCATCGATTTGACGTTTACGGACATTTTCCTTGACTATGATAGACATTCAGCATCGATAAATCTGCAAGGAGTTTGTAGCGCACCGAAGTTTAGACTTAGGAGAATGGCTCCTGCGGGCTCGACCGCAAACCAGGCTTCAATCCCTTCGGAGGATGGAATGCCCCCGGGTCCCAGACCTCCCTGAGGAGCGAATCCGTCAGGAAGGGCGCCGCCGAAGTTGAGAGGAGCATTCAGATCGGCCGAATTGGGATGACCAGCATCACCATGTACGGCACCGGCCGTAACCCAGCCGCCTTGACCGCTCTCCATTATGACCTTTTGCCGACGGAGCGCCTCGACGAGATCACTGATACGGATCCACAAGAGCCCAATGGGTACTGCATGAGTTTCGCCAACTTGCTTGTCGTAAACGGCAATTTCAACCTCGTTGGCCTTGTCGACGGTGATTTCAAAGTCTTCTTGCCAGCGATCTGTACGAGAAGGATGTGATCGAGCTAGCTGGGTGCCTTCAACCTTGAGAGAAACCGAAGTCTCGACAACCTGATTTTTGGACGAACGGAATCGAGTGACAACAGGAGCGTGGTCGATTTCTCTAGCTCCTCTCACGGTGACGGAAAGGATACCAGATAAAGGCTTTGCACGGAGGTTCTCCTTTCGTTCACCGTCGATGCCCTGGTCGTCTGTAAAGCAGATATTAGATACATAGCAGTGCAAACAAAGTTGACGCACTTGGTTCACTGTCCTCGTCGGCGAAAGCGTCGTCCAAGACGTGCAGATTCTTGTACCGTTTAAGAGCAGTTTGAAGAAGCTGGATCTTCTTTTCGCTCTCGACTCTTTTGCTTTCCGCGTCTAGCTTTGACTTTTTGTCACCGTCAGCCTGGTACAGCTTTGCCATCTTATCGATACCCTTCTTGTACTGCATTTCGACTTGAAGCTTGAATTCTAGCTGATGCAGCATTTTGGATATCTTTGCGGGAGTGAGCGGAGTCTCTGCTTTGATAAGGTCTAAATTGGAGTAAACTTTGGAAGGAACTCGAGGACCGCCGTCGGATGAGGACCTGTAAGCCATGTCCATTGAGGAAGTCCTGCTCTCCTTTGGAGGTACCTAGGAAGAGTCAAATCGATTTCTTGGACGATAAAAAGATGAATACCTGAGGGCCAGATTCATTCTGCAGCTTTCTGGCTTGGAGTTCCCTAAGAGTTTCTTCGAAATAGGACAAAGATCGCTCTGTTTCTCTGATTTTGGCGTCGTTACGTCGTAGAACATCCTGGTTTGTCGTTGCCTGGCGTAAAAGCTGCGAGGCCTCTAAGATCTTTCGCTCTGTCTGGATATGCTTTTGGACATCTTGGATCTTCTGGTCGAGCTCACTGGCCTGATCAGAGCATCGATTAGGGCGAGTAGAGCAGAAAAAAATCAACTGACCATCGCAGAATAAAAAAATGTTCAAGATGGACCCCGCTTGAGCGGGAGTCGTGGACAGAGGAGATGAAGGAAAGGGAAATTGTGGCAGTGTAATTAGTAATGGCGACCTTTGAATATTCCTCAAAACTTCGCGCAGCAGACTCTAATACGGTGATCAATCTGACAACGAAACACTGCCTTATTTATGGCCAATCGAAATCAGCCGCGAAAAAATCTCATAAATCTCACTTTCCCCCAAATCTCCAAGTTTTCCCCGCTCCCTCAATCGTCTTTTCCTTCTCGGCTGTGCTCAACCGGAAACCTGTACCGGTAAATGTACTTTTCAAGTCTCAGCTCACACAAATCTTTGTCGATTTTCTTCGTGCAAATGAGCAAAAACTCGGCTTGACTTTTGTCTCCAACTTGTACGGCAAGTCTAGTCCGAAAGGTAACGCGTTTATCTCACCAAATCAACCAATCTTTTAACTTTTCTTCTTCTAGTTAATGTTGTAACCAACAACAATCGTCAGCCGGTCCATGATAGTATTCCGGTACGCGTATTACTGCGTACTGTCCATCTGCAGTATTCTGTAACAACAAAATCGGAGTCATCGGACGTGAACTTGTTCTCGACGCGTCTTTCTCTCCCATACAGAAGCCTAGCCGATAATCTTCTCAAACGTTTCGTCACGTTTCACCTTGTCAAGTAATCCTTTCTCTTTTCCGATATCATTCTCCGTGTGAATGCTTTACAGGAAATACCCGCTTGTATTCGGTGCTTTAGGACAGCAGCTGGATATCGAAGCCCCATTGTTCCTCATACTCTTTCAAAACATCAAAGAAATGGCAAAACGGTCCACTGACCCAACTTTTCGCTCAAGAGTCAAACAAATTTTTAACGTACGTAGATCCATCACTATCGAAGATCCATCTACACTTCGTCATAGGCTATGAAGAAACAGCACCAGAAATCCTTCATCTCCGCCTCCACTGCACTCAATGCCTATCTCAATATCGATCCCGACCCAAAGCCCGACATCCCCCCAATCACCAACGAAGCCGCGTTTTGTCTCTCCATGGAGCAACTATTCCTCAAAGGCTTAAGACGAACTTTATTCAAAGCAAGTCTTCTTCTTCTGGAATAACCTTATGATGCATTGATCCTTTTTTCCTCAGCCTACACCCGGATTACCGATGGCTAACGCCGATACGCACGATGACGACGAGCTTGCACGAGATCATGAGGCTGGTTTAGGGACGTCGCCTACGCCGTCCAAAGTCTCTTCTCCAGCTATACCAGATACCCACGCGCTATGGGGGAGCGACCATGAAGACCATTCGGGACGGGATCATACCCCTGCTAGCTTGGACCTTGATTGCTTCAATCTGTTTGACTCGGATATTGACCCGCGTAAAGGGACGGATCTCGATGATCCTCTCCGGACCATCTCCGGTTCTTCTCTTCGCGACTCTACAGAGTTCCCTAGGCCTACCCCATCGTCGATGATCCTTGGTCTCGATTGCGATTGGAACCTCGATGAGGACGAAGGCATACTTTGTCCATCTCCACTGAACCATCCTCATCGCCTACTCCACTCTCACGATGACCCGCATCCCGAATTGCATACTCCGATTCTTTTAGACTTACAACCTACCACACCTCTCCGTGCTAGCTATATCGATTCAACGGGCCCTGATCCCTTTCTCTCTGATTTCTTAGACATGGATACCCGCTACACTGATACTCTTGGTATACCTCACCCGGATCCTCTTATAGATAACCTCCTCGAGATCGACTCGGATGACCCACCCGAATTCGGTATGGACCAAGACTTTGTTTTATCGGATTCAGACGTGGATATGGATACGGGAATGGACCATGGTTTGACTACAGAGCTGGGTAATATGACTACGACTACGACCCATGGCATTACGGAGTGGGATGGCATGAACACGGGCATGTTGCCGGAGCCGGATCTGGAGTTGGGTTTAGATTCTAACGCTCCTCCCTCGCCTTTCCTTGACAACCCAGACGATCCGGACGACATGAACCTTTATGCTTCGGATGACGAACTGGCTTTCGATGATTCGAACGCTCCTCGTCTCTTAGGCTCAGATTCACTTGATCTTCTGGGCTTCTTTCTGGGTATCTCACTAGATCAGCTTCCTCAGTGTCGAGGCCCTCAAGCCCAAATTCAAACACAGTCGCAAACACAGTCGCACGATGACCAGTCGCGTTCTCCCTCCGATCTCGATAGGTTGACTCTAGATGCTCGTGAAAACGACGATGAGATTCTTAACGATGATATTTTCGATTCCGATACCCGCTATTCCAGTTTTTCCGATGCTAATATCACCGCCAACGCCGATAAGGATAAGGATGGCGATGACGACCGACATGCTAAACGTCTACCTCAAGATGGTGATTGGTGCCCTCTTGACAACGATTTTGACGACGATGTTGATATCGACGAAATAGGTCTTGCAGCTACGTGTACCTCTACCTCTACTAGAAACGAGCCTGGTTTGGATTCTTGGGAACCCGGTTCAGAACAAGAACAAGAACCCGAAGCTTCGTATAATTATCGTTCTTTACTGGACAACCACCACACCACCCACATTACCCGCGCGCACGAACACGAGCAGGACTCGGTGGATAACGACGACTTTGACCTGGTCACCGAGGATGGAGACGACGTAGACGACGTAGACGACGATCACAAGGAGTTCTCGGAACAACCTAGCATCGAAAGAGGAATCGAAGAGGAATACGCAGTTAAAACTAGCTACAATTCAGACGCCTCGAACAAGGCCAGCCCGAACTCGAACACGAACTCAGAAAGACCTACTAGCTCCCTGTTCCACCACTCAACTGATTATACTGATTATTCTGAAGGACATCCAGAACACGATGATCTCATACTCGAAGATTTCTGACACTACTATCAGTTCGCTTTTCCCCACACTGTGCAACCGAAATCGGGCTCACTCGGCGATCTTGGGTCACAGGAATCATGTGGGCGCTCTTATACTTATGAATATCGAATCAAATGACTAGGACTGTACTTACTCAGACTTACTCCTTATCTTGACATCGAAGAATGGATATATTTAGAATACCAGAATAGAATCAAAATAATGATGCTGATAAGTACTACTTAGCGGGCGGTGGTTAGGCGCAAACACGATCCACTTTCGTTCGAGATAAGTATGGAAAGAAGGAAAAGCGGAAAGATGGTTCCTCTCAGGTTCCTCTTTAGTAGTGTATACTCAAGCCGCGGGTAGGTGATTTGTACGAGGTAGGCGCTAAGAATTTCAATTTAGTACCCCGCGGGTCTGGCTATGACTTTGAGGCTAACCCCCTTAACCCCCCTGCACAATAGTTCTTCGAGTATCTTCCACTTCACAGCGATTCATTGTAGGAGCACAAAGTAGCAAAATCATTCAATAAGCAAACAACGATATCTAACAATAATATAGCAGCAACCATTTTTCATATGTACATCCATTTTTTACACTATAACTACTTGCACTTTCTACTTATAAACAGCGGCATGTTATGAACTGTCTCCAGTGGGACTAAGCTCACCGTCAGATAGAAACAACAGATTTTGCAGACTCTTATGGATAAAAGACAAGGTAAATTTCACACCTTTTCCTACTTCGTTTCTTTCCTCTGGACGGAATCCTGCTACACCTCATCCGTATCCATATCCATGCTCATTGAAACGGTAACATCCAAAGATGTCCTGTCATGAACGTATTGACTCTCCTTTCCCCTGCAGACGTCATCCATCCCCTGAAGCTTTTTACTACCACAATGCAACCCCAGAACGCCCATCAGCATGAAAGACAGATACACGAATGCCTATAAATGCGACCCCCGGGGAGGAGAGGTCAATGAATCGACAGAAAGGGAAGAAGAAATGCTGGTTCCTCGTGAATTGGACGTTACTGAGGAAGGAGATTTCGGAGTATCAGGAATAACCTCCAACTCAGCCAAGAATACTTTTATGGCCTCCCTAAGGGACGGACTCGGAGTATCCTTTAGAGTGGTCAAAGGAAACGGATTCCATAGATCTTCATCAAAGCGCATAATCCTATCGAAGTCAAACACCGGTTCGACGCTGGAGAATATTGATTCAAATCCGGAGTTTTGGGACAACGTATGGACTACTCTTTGGCTGATGCTACCTTTCAAAACATTTCGAAGCTCGGGAAACTGCATGTCAAAATCCGCGAGGACCGCACGTAGAGCAAGCTGAGATCGACAAGCAGCATTAGTGACCGAGGGTATAGCACCAGCCAAAACTGATTGAACTTCGACGAATAGAGGAGAATTCACTACATCCTCATCACGACATGTACGAATGAAGTTATACAGCCAGGAGAGGGGTTCCGCTATTTGTTGTTCAAAACGCCAAACGAAACCAGGAAGATCCAATTGATGAAGCATAGTGGCGTATTCCAGCGCCAGCTTGCGATCCACACGTAAACGATCTCGGTCAGTTTGCAATTCAAGCACCACCGGGTCTGAGGATGTCCCAGTTGAGTTCAGCACCAAATCCCCCATCATCGCCAGCTCCCGATCTTTATCGATTAGCTGAGTTTGAGCTTCGGAGATTTCTCGCGTAAGACGACGATTGGTTTCCGCGATATGGTCATTGCGACGTAGAGTGTTTTCATGTTGACGAGTTAATGCATGAAAAGCGCTTCTCGACTTGCTAACGTCAGAACGAACCTCAGAGATGGTCTGTTGTAGAGCTTTTACATTCTAGAAATAGAAAATTAACCGACATAAACTGCACAAATTGATTATCACGCACCTGTTGCAACCTCGCAATTTCAGGAGTGCCATTTGCGGAAGGTATCCGTTCAGCCATCATTCCTTCTAGTTCTTTCACGCGATCCCTAGCCTTCCTGAATTCCTCTATAATTTTCGAAGAAGACTCTTCTAATGCCCTGACACGAGCGTCCGACATATCTGTCTTGGCACGTTCCACGGCCACATCCGCTTCCAGACCTTCACTTCGATTAACAGCTGCTTGTAACTGCTCTTTTAATCTCTCCCTCTGTTCGTGGTACGTGGCAGATTTAGCTTCCTCGGCTTCTAATCGCGCGATTGTACTGCGATGGCGATGGACAAATTTCCCCCAGACAGTCGTTTCCTCAATTTCCAATCCTTCCTTTGTTAGCTGCGAGATTAACGTCTACGACCCCATATTAGCATAAAATCAAAGCTATAGAAAGAAGAAAGAAAGAAAAAAAGGCTCACGTTCACTGCTTCCTCAGCCGTATGATTAGCAGGCTCCTTACGGTTGACTGCAGGAGTATATGACATTGTTCCAGATCCAAAAGGTGGATCAATGGCGCCAATACTGGATTCCGATGGCTCGACGCGCGGACGGACATAACGCTGGCTATCAGCTTCAATGGCCGCTGGCGCCGATCGCTTTCTAGGATTTTCGAAGTTTTGAACAGTTATCGAATTCGAAGGCTCTGCTTCTTGCCGAGTTGCAGCATAATCCTGCTGTACTAGCGTTTGTGGGGAGTTCGAATTCGATGATGCTGGAATTACGACACGAAGGGGTAGCAGCGGCTGAAGAGAGCTCGCTGAACCTTGTGAGGTTTTCTGTTCCTTTTCCTTTACATCCGAAGACCCCTGACCCTTACTATCCAGAAACAACTTTGCCAGCCTTTTCCTGTTTGTTTCTGGGAAGAACTTTTCCCGTTCATCGTCAATTGTCCCTAAAACTCCAGGTGCTGGATTTTGCTTTTCTAAAACTAGCAACGCGCGTTTATACAAGTCAAGAGGTAGCGTGAACCCAACGTTAAACTTCTTGAGACGATCAGCGGCCTCTGATACGGAAATATTTTCCATGTGCGCGTACGCACTGAAACGGAGCAGAGCGGCATAATCGCAAGATCTCTTCCGCTTGGAACACACGGTGCAGACCAGAGATGATGAATCGTATGTTTTGCACTCTTTTGGAACTTTATTGGAGGAACAAAGAGTGCATTTAACCTGGTTGCGGATACCCTTGAACACTCCAGAGTGCTTTAAAATCGTTGGAGCATCGACGCCTTGTGTTTTGAAGCAAATTCCACGGTGTTGAACTTCGGACATGCTCGTGGTTAACAAGGGTTAACAAGAGAAGTTGCGTTTATGTAAGTTACCACATCTCATAAGCGCCCAAACTGAACCTGACACTTTGTGTTACAGTATCGGATTCAGAGGTGGGTATGGATCTGTATCATATATGGATACGGGTATAGACCATGGCGTCTGGGATGGATGACACAGCCGGATCTGTATTTGGATCTAGAGCTGGGTCCAACGCGGACGACATGAACCTTCTTTATACTATACGACGAACTGGCTTTCGATGATTCGGAAGCTTCCCATCTCTTAGGCTCAGATAGAGATACGCTTGATCTTCTGAACTTCTTACTGGATATCTCATCGGATCAACTTCCTCAGCGTCGAGGCCCTCAATGCCAAATTCGAACCCCATTCACAATCCCAGTCCCAAACACGGACGCATGATGCCCAGTCGCGCTCTCCTTCCATTATCAACGGGTTGGCTCTGGACATTCGTGAAGACGACGACGACATAGTCTTGCAGCTACGCGTACCTCTACCTCTACTAGAAACGGACCTGGATTGGTACCCGGTTCAAAACAAAAACAAGAACCCAAAACTTCGTATGATTATCGTTCTTTACTGGCCAACCACATCACCCACATCACCTACATGCATGAACACGAACAGGAATCTGAGTCGGATAACGATCACTTTGACCTGGTCATCAAGGACGGAGACGAGGTAGAGGACGGTTACAAGGAGTTCTCGGAACCTAGCAGCAAAAGGGGAATCAAAGAGGAATGTGCATCAGAACTAGCTATAGTTCAAACGCCTCGAACAAGGATCCTTTCAGTATTACTCTCAACCCAAACTCGAACCCAAACTCAGAACGACCTACTAGCCCCCTATTCCACCACTCAATTGGTTATTCTGAAGGACACCCAGAACACGATGACCTCATACTCGAAGATTTCTGATACTAGTACTATCAGCAGCAGTCCGCTTTCCTTCGTCTTGTCTTTCGCAACCGAAATCGGGCTCACTCGGTGATCCTGGGTCACAGGAATCAAGAATCATGTTGCAGCGGGCGCTCTTATACTTTATTCTAATTCCTATGAATACCTCGAGTCAAATGACTAGGACTTGCCGCACTATCTCGACATTGAAGAATGGCTATACTTAGAATACCAGAATAGAATCAAGATGATGATGCTGATAAGTGTTACTTAGCAGGGTGCAAACATGATCTATTTTCGTTCGAGGTACTGGAAAGAAGGAAAGAAAGGAAGGAAGGAAGGAAGGACTCAGTGAATTTCTGAGCGCCGGGGCAGAAACCGGCAAGAAGGTCCCTTTTTAGTGTATACTCAAGCCGGACCCGAACGAAGGAGGCGCTAAGAATTTCAATTTAGTAGCAGCTCCTTTTTTTCCTCATGGCCTCATGAGTCAAAGTCTGGCTATATTAAAGGACTTTGAGGCTCTAAGCCCCCTTAAACCCCTTTGTCAATTGTTCCTTCCCTCTATCATGTCTTCTAGCGCAGCAACCAAAGTCGTTATCGTCGGCTGTGGAGTTGCTGGTCCGGTTTTAGCAACATTACTCAAATCTAGAGGCTACAACCCAGTTGTATACGAACGGATTGCACGCGATTCCGATGGTGGACTTTCTCTGATGTATGTGCATTTACATAATCTTTCCCTCAAAATTGCCCAATCAATAACGGGGATTCTGGTTCCTACTAGGCTCCAATCCAATGGACTTCGTGTCCTCGGGCTCATTCCAGGTCTTCTGGAACAGCTCCCAGGACAAGTTGAAGACCGAATTGCATTCTACTCCACCGTACCCGGGCATGAAGATGTACTCGGGGAGCATTCATTCGACTCTCACACCCCAGCAGAGGTTGCCCAAAATACGTTCAATAGCGTTGGAATGGGAGTCCGGAGACATGATTTCCTCCATCTTCTGGCTGAGACCGCGATAAAAGCTGGAGTGCAGATTCACTGGGAGCATAAAGTTGTCGATGTACTCCAACACTCGGATTGTGTACAAGTCGTGTTCGAGAATGGAGAGACTGATACAGCCAGTTTTGTTATTGGATGCGATGGCATACACAGTAACACCCGTATCAGCCTCTTTGGCAAGGAAGCAGCGTCATACACTGGTCTAGTTCAGGTCAACAAGTTGAACAACCTATGTTTCTGATTCTCTTGATTGAACTGTTGCGTTGTAGATGGGAGGATTGAGTCCTTCTCCAAAGGCTTTTACCACCGAAAACTCCATGATCAACTTTTTTGGAGAAAACGCTCATATGATCACCTACAAGGTTGGGCCGGAAAAAAATTCCTGGGCGTTAGTATTATCTTCCTACTATAGTAATCCATTACGTCTTCTGACAGCTCTAAATTTATGCTGTAGGATAACCCGCCGCGAGGATGAACACAAGGAGACCTGGCGTGCTGTCGACGATTCTACACTTGCTGATTTGAAGCAAGATCCAGTCTCCCAGTGGCCATTTGGTGCAGGTGAACTAGTTAAATCTTCTAGCAAAATAGTCAAAGTCAGTTGTTGCCAATATCTCTGAAACTATCGAGAGGAGCTCTGATTGGTGGCTCCTCAGTATGGTCTATACGACCGACCAGAACTCGCGACGTGGTTTAAGGGACGGGTGGTTCTCCGTAAGTTCAACTAGTCGCTACTCGCATCCACTTATTCTAATTCTTCGGCGCATGCTCTTAGTTGGAGATGCGGCTCATCCAACTTCCCCAGTACGTGCAGCTCTTCCTCGTTCATTCACTGTCAATTCATAATTATGCCAGCACCTCGGACAGGGTGCCAATCAAGCTCTCGAAGATATCTACCATATCGTCCGGGTGCTTATGAAATATAATCCATCCGCCGAACATCCGTCGACAGAAACTCTTGAAAAGGCGTTCAAGGAGTATGAAAGCATACGCTTGCCTCGTACGTCAATGTTGGTAAAGCAGGCGCGTAATATGGGCGAGTCACGAGTGGTCAACGGAATAGATGCGTGTATCGTTAGAAACGAGGCGATACGGGCAATTTGGAAAGATCCAGTTGCGGCCTCGAAGGGATTAGGGGATAAGAGATCTGGACCGTTTGAACAAAGCGAAATATAGTAGGTACTACGTAGGAATATCACTTATGGAAACGTTATAGTGGCGGGATTCGTGGGCCGGGGCCGAGTCCAGTCCTTTTTTACGGGTTATCACGGTGCTTATCTCGGATATAGTAGGTGTAAAAAAAATCAGCCTGTGCTTCGCGCTCCCGGACGAAGATGCGTATCAATATCATGATGTATCCCTCGATGTGGCTGCTGTATATTCGTAGACAGGGACAGGCTATGAGTGTCTTAAGTCTACTTTCTTTGTCTTCCCTTTGGGAGATAAGTAAACCTTGTCACTGTTCATAATCGAACACCTCCCAGCTCCACTAGTACTGTCTTGTTGTTGTATCCCAGGTTGTATCATGATGTCTAATAACCTGAATGCTCTCAAAGTACTCACTCACTTCAGATTGCTGGGAGATCGGTATCATTGAGAACAATTCATACGATGAATTCAAAAATCTGTACATGAGCAACTGATAAGAAGACCTGGAGGACCGAGAAATTGTTAACCCGCGAAGTCCACTAACAACTCCACTCGATTGACCAAACATCGCGACGGTCAAGTTGAAGTTGGGATACATTCGAGCTGGAATGCCATCCCCCCATCAGATTCGAAAGCCTGACACTCCCCCATGGCAAAGTCGAAGGCAAAGAAACCACACTGACTATCGCCAAACATGAAGGGCCCCTGACAGAATGTATCATCTGTTGCGTTCACGATGACCGACCCGCGACCGATTTGGGGAATACAACTGCAGAGTTCTGCATCATCACCTGGGCAGCTCCCAGTGCCTATGAGGCTTCCACCGGAGGTACCACAAGTGAGGTCGGTGAACTGGGTCCATGTTGCGGCGATGACACCGCGAAATGTAAGACCAAGGGCGGCCGTTACGATGGCAGGTGAGAGGCTAAACTTCATGTTGTACTATATGCCTGAAAATTCAGTCAATCCATAGCAAGATACGGATGCAAGGCCAGTAGATACCTTAGAAGCTTGGTCCTGGAGGTCTTGAAGATTTCTCGATATGCAAGCTGCCTTTTATAGGGTTGAAGTCAACTGTGGCTATTTACATTCGCGGTGTATATATGCCGTCGAAGAAATCCCTGCCAACTCGTAATTTGATTTTCTAATGCATCGTCCGACCTTCTTTTTGAAACAGTGGTTTACTTACTTGCTCTTGTTGACCAAAGATGATTCGGTCCCCTGCACTCTGATCCAGATCCTGTAAACTTGTCAAATTCCGCCCAGGACTCTGTTAATCACTTCTGGTCCTGAGAATTTGACTGTTTGTGTCTAGTAATGGTTCAAAGTTCATCTGGACCGTCTGCGATAATTTTCAAGCACGACTTTATCGGTAAATTGAATGAATACCAGGAACTTACTTCCTCATGCAATGCTGATTCCTGAATCCTTAATTCCGCACCACAGAATAATACAAGACCGAAAAAACCCACCTTAAATAACTCACTATGAATTTATCATGAAATTACGCCAAGGTTTCGACAATTTTGCTGATAATCAGATCTCTTCAGGGTAAATTGACATCGTAAAAGCGCCTATCGACGAGGAGATAGCCAAATGACTTCAGTTCTAAATACGTATGCGACTTTTGAATATCTGTTCCTGAGATGCGTTTGACTGCTGTGATTCGGTTAGGTTAGTTTTCATGGACCAAGGGACCGATATCTGGGAAGCCTACCTAACGTGCCTTCATACTACATCAACGTCTCAGGCTGAAAATTTCGCAGCCTGGACGAGCTCACTAGAAGCTCTTTACGCCTTGGTAGCGGCAAATCCACGGAACGAAAGAGCGACCAAAAAATACAAACAAGTTTAAAGCTAAGTTATTAAGTAATTACCGTTAATCTTGCTAAAAATTAGGTCACTCTCTGTGGAACTGTCTCTATCTGCTTACTCGGGATGCGAGTTGGGGGCCATCGATGAGGGAAGGGAAGGGTTGGTTGAGGTACCACGGGCTCCTGGTTGGTCATTAATTTACAGTTCTTCAACTTAACGAGCAAACCAACAATCCACTGACGAAACTGACCATATATTCCCAAACTAGACCTCCGTACTGTAGAAAGTAAGTATAGGATCAGAAAGCAATGAGTTAGTACGCGGGTGGAAACTTCAGACAACTCCAGAAATTTCAGTGATGTACTAACGAATGGCAATGGTTTGGGATCCAACAGTTTATCTCTAGCTCTCATGTCCAAAAACCTGTCACAAGAAATCCCCCTTGCTCTCCATTAAATTATTCAATTTCTGTTAGGATCTTTCCGAGTCGTGCAGAGCAGGGGATGGACTGCAGCCGGGTACTAGCCTCGGCATCTTTACCTTAAAGAGAGCCTACGAGAGTCTAGGTGCCGGGTATTGTCTTTACAATCTTTACAGTCTTGCAGTCGAGACGCAAACTTCATCTCTGGTGTGTTTCCAAAAGTTCTGGGGGACGAGGTCTGTGGTTTGTCCGCAAGTACTAACAATAGCAGACTCTGAGATTCGTTTGTTCAGGTGGTGACAGTGGTTCATCTCGGTCGCCAACTCGATGTAGCCGCTGTAAGTTTACAGACAGGGACTTATGGGTATCATAAGCTTAATCTCTTTGTCTTTCCTTTGGAGTAAACCTTGTCGCTGTTCAGGTACCCACTTACTTCAAGTATTCGACAGGTAGCTGCGGGGCTAGTATCATTGAAAGCATTTTATATGACAGACTCGAGAAATCTGTACATGAATAAATGATGAGAAGATCTGAGGAACCGAGAACTTGTTTAACTCGCGAAGTCTACGAACAATCGAACTCGACTGACCAAACATCGCGACGTTCAACTTCAAGAAGTAGGGATACATTCGAGCTGGAATGCCAATCCCCCGCCGGTTACGATTCCATCAGATTCGAAAACCTGGCATTCCCCCATGGCAAAATCGAAGGCGAAGAAACCACACTGATTCTCGTTAAACATGAAGGGGCCCTGACAGAATGTATCAGCTGTTGCGTTCACGATGACCGAGCCGCGACCGATTTGGGGAATACAAGTGCAGGCTTCTGCATCCTCGCCTGGGCAACTCCCAGTGCCTATGACGCTTCCACCGGAGGTACCACAAGTGAGGTCAGTGAACTGGGTCCATGTTGCGGCGATGACACCGCGAAATGTAAGACCAAGAGCGGCCGTTACGATAACAGGTGAGAGGCTAAACTTCATGTTGTACTATATGCCTGAAAATTCAGTCAATTCATAGCAAGATGCGAATGCAAGAGTAGATACCTTAGAAACTTGGTCCTAGAGATTTTGAAGATTTCTCGGTATACAAGCTGCCTTTTATAAGGGTTGAAGTCAACTGCATGGCTGTCCACATTCGCGATGTATACCTGCCGTCGAAGAAATCCTTGCCGACAAGTTGTAACTTGATTTTTTTAGTGCATCGTCCGACCTTCTTTCTTGACGCAATGGGAAACTTTACTTGCACTTGTTGAAACCGAAGATGCTTCTCGGTGTACTCCGATCCAGATCCTGTCAACTTTTCAGATCGCGGGGAAGATGTTTATCGCTTAGAATTGAGACTGGTGTGTTCTGAAATCCGATAAAAACCATCTGGACCGTCTGTGATAACCAAGCACATGTGTTGAACGTTTACACCAGGGACTACCGGGAGGGCACTTACTTCCCCATGCAATTCTGAAGTAACTCCTTCCTTAATTCCGCACCACAAAGCTATGCAAGATTGAAAAAACTCACATCAAATAACACGCTATGAATTTATCGCGAAATTACGCTAAGGGATAGACAATTTTGTTGATAATCAGGTATCTTCGCGTAAATTCATCGTAAAAGCGGCCTGTGAATGATGGGCTAATGACATCAGTTCTAAATATGCGAATTTTGAATATCCGTTCCTGAGATGAGTTTGACTGTTGTGACTCGGTAAGGTTAGGTTTATTACCGGCTCAAGACCAAGTGCTGTTAGGCCGATATCTTGAAAACCTACCTGATGTGTTACATAGGACCTATATCAACGTCTTGGGAGCCGAATTTTTGCAATCTAGACGATCTCACCAAGAGCTTGCTATGGCCCCTGTAGCGGCAGATCCATCTAATGAAGGAGCGACCAAAAGTCCAAGAAATAAAGTCAAGTCATCAAGTAACTACCTATAATGATCGATCCCACTGAATCTACTGACACTCCTAAAATCAGGCCACGCTCTGCGGAACGGTCTGTACGTGCTTACTCGATGCCGAATTGGGGTCATCGATGAGGGAAGGGAAAGAGCAGGGTGAGGTTCAACTGGCTCTCCGTTGGCCATTAACCTGTAGTGTTCCAGGGAGCAAACCAAAAACCTGCGGTAGCTGTGTAACAACGGGTTCCAACTCAGTAGTGCGTGTTGGCATCACCACATCTGGTTTATAAAGCTTAAAGATTGCGTCGAGGCAACATGAGTGAACCCGGTCTTCAATATCCCCGGAGATATTCGAAGATAGAAAGCAGCCTGAGAGGCAGGAAATGTAGGTCTTACTATTTCGTTGTCCTAAGTACAAACAATATTCACCAGGGTCTCCAGAAACGCCTTTGGCTGGTCCCAATGTACGAAATGGTTCTCTCCATCCATACGCACAAATCGAATCACTTTTCCGGAGTCCTTCATCTTATTCCGGTACTCCGCATACCTACGCTTTGTCTCGATCTCGGCCCATGCAGAAATCCATATCGTTTGTGAAGTACCAAGATAGGTTATCGGAACTTTTGTGGCGGCGCGCGCGCTAGGGGTCTCGGGGAACAAGATCTGCTGGGCTAGGTGCGAGAAGCCTGATTGCATAGGCGGAGAAGTCCTGTTTGAAGCATTGGTATCCGTCATCTATGGAAGATGTATTGACCTACATTGCGGCCTCTCTCATCAAGGGTCTCAGCTCCATGCACTTTTCCAAATCGTCTTCTGTCAAAACGGTCACCTTCTCGCCCTTGTTTCGCTTATCCAAATCGTGGATACTGGGACGACTTTTGGCATCGGAGGTTAATCTGCCGTGATCAAAGTATGAACAGGTCCAGGTTACGTAGGATTGCAGCATAGCGTCGAGCGTATCATTGGCGGGATCCAGCCATGGAACATAGTTCGTAGTATCCAGTGGGAGGGTGTAGCCAAAGGTGGTATAAGGCGGGTCTAGGAGAAGTATTAAGCGAAATAGAAATATCCAGATGATATCAATTGTTACCAAATAGAATGATACTTTTCAGATATTGCTCAACAAACGCATCTTCAGCGTCCGAAATCAACGACAAAACGATCTGTGCCCCTAAACTCCACCCCACGATTGCCAAGCCTCCACTGTTCTTATCCAAAGCGATAGGAGGAATGCGTTCTTTTTCGATAAACTCCTTGAGAAACTCTACAAGCTCGGCTCTCAGGTCGTCAAGGAAGGATTTTTGCCCAGATGACATGGCGACTAATTCGGCGGAGGTCAATGGTGTGGATCCGGCGTAGTCTCTCCGGTTGAGGGCTATCGTTCTGAGATTAAAGCTATGCGCATATGAATGTAGTTTGTTGAATATATCTAGAACAGCGATTAAGCAGAGAATCGCATGAGGAGGAGAGTGATAGCGTACATCCATTGAAGCCCGCCCCATGTAACAACAAAACCGTCGTGTAGTCTGTAGAATTAGGAGGTGCCCCGCTGTCCGTGAAGGAAAACACGACGCCGTTTGAGATGGATTGGGTTTTCGAGCTCGCTGGAGAAGTTTCCATGGCTATGATTCGAGTTCAACCTGCTGATTAAAGTTCTGGTCTAAGGGCTACTGGGTTAAATGTCGGGGACTTTTGTCATCCGAATAGTTCGCCAGATTGATGCATCCTGGGAAGCACATCCTGTAAAAGGTGAAGACTGGCATAAATTGATCGTAGTGTTTGATCAAATTGCCTTCCCTTCCTCTACGGTCATGTCAAAGCTGCCATTTCCTCGATGCTGGGTCGAATGCCATATAATAATGCCTTTCGTCGTCATGGGGTATGAAATGTTTTGTGTTGAAGTGTTCTTTGGTCCCTGAAAGGGGGAACTTTCGTCGAAACCGATAAAATGAAATCAGTAGACCTGAACAACCAACGTTCCCGAGTTCCCAAGCTCGATAATGCAATTTGTCGTGCGCTGAAAAGGCCATTGGAGAATTCTGCACTGTCATTGTGAAGCTGGAAGCTGGAAGGTTGATAATGACAGTGAGCGGCAGCAGAGAAAGAGCTCTTGACTTTTGGATGGCATGTTCCAGAGCACGTGACAGTGGATGACTCATTTATTTGGCACAATAGACTCTAGAGTTTGCGAGCGTTGATCCCTGCAGAGGAGGCCAAATATGTTTCTGCTTCAGCCCACCGGTTCCACCCATTTATCGAACGCTTTCTGCCAGTCCTTCAATGGCTTTCAATAGCCATGGACTTCCTCTTTGAACTCTTTCAATGGTTTCCATATTCCTTTAACTCTCGACATGTTAACTTGCGTTCGGCGTCTGATTTGCGCAAGGCATTCAAGAAAGGGATGTTTCAAGATGTTGCAACTACATACTTGATGACTGGTATAACCCCTGTCAGGGTTGAACGAAGCTCATTTCTTTTCATAACCCCCACTCAACTCCAACAAGTTACTTACCTTGTGAATAGGGTTGAACCTTGGACGTATTGAATGGGGACGCGAAGTAAGGCTCTGAACAACGAACGAAATCATCCTTCCAGCTTGTCATCCGATCTCAACGCGAAAACCTATGCGAATCCAAATCACAGCTCAGATCTACAATTACTCTACCTGGTCTCCCTTGTTTGTCTTTACACCTCCTCGGCGTTCGCGTGACATCGAAGTCGAACAAAATTCTAAATTACCATTGGAGAATGTTGAATACAGAGTACACAGTACGCAATGTGATAATATGAACATCAAGAACAGAGAAACAAAGCACACAAATCTCCTTGGACCTTACTTTTTCTGGTGGCGAAGCCGCCCGCTCTGCTTGAACCCATGCCGGTGCGGCTTCTTCAACCCATGCCGGTGAAGCCGCACACTCTACTTCAACCCATGCCGGAGAAGCCGTGACAGGCTCTGCTTCAACGCATGCCGGCGAAGCCGCAGGCTCTGGCTTAGGCCCACTATAATAACTTGACCCAAATAACGATGGTGGCGTAGCAGTTAATGTATCAGAAGCAGCTTGGGGGCCGTATTTGGGAGGTGTACCAGGTTTTGACAAGGGATAATCAACAATCTCTTCGACATCATCAGCCTTGAGCTTGGATTCGGGAAATTCATCCACTATTGCCGCCGAAAAATCGATAGTAACCGCCATCCTTTCACTCCCCAAGATCCATTTGAAAGCACCACCCCAAGGGGAAGGTCGCAGACGATCTCGTAGCGCCGTAAGCCTAAGGGTGGTCGAAAGACCAAGCCTATAGACATCAGCTTCCGTGAAAGATTGAGCACGTTGCAATATCTCATTGAACGCGGGGGCAAGCCAAGCAGGTATATCATATGTCCTTGCAATTACGACCTTGTCGACGGGGTCGATGCTGGGTAGCGCTTCGATGGCAGAGATGGCATGAGCACTGACTGCTTCCATTTTCCATTTCTTCGCGAGTTTCAACACTGAAGTCCACTGCGAAAGGGATAGAACTTCTGGTTCGGCGTTGAAGCGGTTTCTATGTGAAATCGGTAAGTTGTCTTCTGGAAAGTGGCTCCAAGAGCCTTTGTTGAGACTCACGGAGGACAGATAACTCTTAAAAGTTGTCGGAAGTCATCATGCGATATTCCATTGCCAAGGGAGATGGGACAGTTTTCTGAAGAACCATCTTGATCTGGGTTCATCGGATATTCCATCATCTCCTCAAAGGTTCTAGATTCGGCGGCAAGGAACTGCATTGGGATCTGGAAGTAATGATCTTCTACCTGGGGAGTTAAAGCAATGATTGAGCGCAATATTGGAATCTGAAGTTGACGATGTACGCACCAAGAAAATTTTACAATTGTAGTAATATGCATTGTCTCGGTATCTGTTCAAGGATTTCAGTGCGTTTTTTGGTGTGCCCAAGTCGGTAATTTCGGTGGGAGCTATAGAAATTGCCGGAGTAGCTGAGCGACTTTCGACCGCCGAGGTGAATTTGGGCTTTTTCATGGACTTGATCTGAAGGAGGAAGGAGAGTTCTGAACGACGAAGCAAAAATGGCAAGAGTCTTTATAAATAAACACACGACAAAGCCTTAAGGCTGTCAGCTGCGCATTGCGCAACCAGGAGGTTCTACACGACCTTTGATCAAGTTAACTGCTGTGACTTTGGGTCCTGGTTCATTCAGGAGTGATTGGACTCTTCGAGTAAGTACTGCGATATCTAACTTACTAACTTAACAATGCCACTCTGCGTCATTTTCGAGGATGATGGACTTGAGTCCTGCAGCGCTCATCCTTTGACTGTTGAGCAGAGTATGTGTACAGAGAAAACTTGAATGCAGAGTCACTACGCCAGCGTCAAAAAATATCGGGCGAAATTATCGCCGAAAGTATTGTTGTAATTACTTACCTTTTTCAATAAGAATTACGGTTGAAAAATCTTATGAAAAATACATTGTAATTGATTGTCTTTTTCTTTTGAAATTTCGCCGGTAATCAATTGTATATTTCGCTCGAAAAAGGCAATGAGATTACTTATCTATTTCGCTCGTGATTAATTAAAAATTTCGAGCGAAATTTTTACAAGGTAATAACTGGAAGTTCGGTCATGTGATGTACATCTGACAATACTTTAGGCGGATATGAGGGCAGAACTGGATGGAGGTGTAGTTATTTTATGTCTGGAGTTTTGTTCTGACGACTGGCACGGCCATACATATACAGTATCCCGTAAGTCGCGTTCAAAGACAGGAAGTGTTGTCCAATACAGATCACATGACCGAACTTCCAGTTATTACCTTGTAAAAATTTCGCTCGAAATTTTTAATTAATCACGAGCGAAATAGATAGGTAATCTCATTGCCTTTTTCGAGCGAAATATACAATTGATTACCGGCGAAATTTCAAAAGAAAAAGACAATCAATTACAATGTATTTTTCATAAGATTTTTCAACCGTAATTCTTATTGAAAAAGGTAAGTAATTACAACAATACTTTCGGCGATAATTTCGCCCGATATTTTTTGACGCTGGCGCAGTGAGTACAGAGTACAGAGTATGCAGTGTTATGATATGAACATCAAGACCAGATAAACAGAGCGGAAAATAATGCAAATTGACGCCGGCCTGAATCTTATCGTCTACCTTTTCTTTCCTTTGTAAACTAGTCAATACGATCCCAGTGATACTTCGAGTAAATCAACTCGTTATTAATAAGTAACTATACCTGTAAACTAGTCAATACGATCTAAAGTGATTAAACTAATCAGTAAACTAGATAACAGGTAAGTAAGAAAGATACGCACCCCAGTGATACTTCGAGTAAATCAACTGGGGTGTTAAGTCAAACAAAGTACAGATTAAATACGCCTGCGTGGTAAATAGATATCGCGAAGAAAATAAAAGGAATAAAGTTATACTTTTTTGGAATAAGGAAGACCAAGGGAGTAGGGATCATCCCTATACTTATCCCGGGGATGAACACGGTCGCGGGACTCCTTCTACCGGACCGCACAGATCTACGACACTCCCCTAGTCCCGCGCATCGTCGTTCTCCATGCCCATCTTCTCTACGATCCTCCTATGAAGTGTTGTTCCCAGCGGTTTTGTCAAAATATCAGCCAGATTATCTTCGGATGGGACGTAGTGAATTTTGACCTCCCCCTTCTCCACGAGGTCACGGAGGAAATGGTATCGAATGTCGATGTGCTTTACACGCTGGTGGAAACGGGGGTTCTCCGAAATAGCTATTGCGCTCTTATTGTCAGCGTAGAGGTCGGAAGGAAGTTCTGGGGGATATCCTATCTCGGATAAGAAGCTGTGGATCCATTTCGCTTGTTGAGCGCCTTTCCCATAGGCTATATATTCGGATTCAGTAGTCGAAATTGAAACAACGTCTTGCCTTTTTGACATCCAGAAGACCGGCCCTCCAGCGAGCATAGTCAGGACTCCAGATACAGACCGACGAGTGTCAATACATGCCGCGTGATTGGCATCTCCGTAGGTGAGAGGTTTCAGCCCGTCCTTCAGCCGTCGGAAGGTGATACCGAGATGTTTCGTTCCAACGATATATCGCAACAGGTGGACCAATGCGTGCCAATGAGCTACTCCCGGATCCTGGGAGAATCTCGAGAGGTCGTTAGTCTCGTAGGCCATGTCGGGGCGGCATGCTCCCTGCCCAAATTGAATGCCTCCAAGAATTTCGCTGTATGGCTTGTCCCGCATGAAATGACGATCTTCTTCAGTCTTTGGAGACTGTTCCTTCGAAAGTGTAAGGCCGGGAGGATAGGGAGTAGGCTTGGGTTTCAGATCCTGCATACCGTACTTCGTGAGTAGCTGATCCCAGTACGCTGGCATAGATAGGGTGGCCGTCCCAGCTTCCCGGTCGTGTACAAGTCTCATACCGAGAGCGAACTGCACAGTGTCGGTTTCTTTGATCCGGTACTTCTCCCCGATCTCTTCTTTAGCTCTAGTCATCTCTTCTCTCGATGAAGATCCCCCCAATGTGTCATCGGTATATGTGCCAGTCATAGTCTCCCCCGAATCTGATTTCCTCGACCTCACGCACTGATCTGCTTGTGAACGACTGTACCCAAGTTCCTTGTACGTCCCATCCAACTTCTTCCACCAGTTTCTACCTGCCTGCATCGACCCATACAATGACTTCTTCATTCGCATTACCTTCCCAGATCCTCGTCCCTCGAAGCCTTCAGGAGGGCGAACATACATCTCTTCCTTCATTTCTGCATTCAAGTAAGCTGAGGCGAAATCGATCTGCCAAATAAAGTATCCGAGAGACACCCATACTGCAATGAGGATTCTAAGTGACTCGAATCTGAGAACTGCTGCAAATACTTCGAAGAAATCCACTCCTTCAACCTGCTTTCCTCCATTAACGACCAATCTAGCCTTCTCGTCTACTATGTTTCCCGAACCATTTAACTTGTGTGCGAAGACCCAAAGCGGGTTCAGAATGGTGGCGCCAGGGGGTGGATCCTGTAGCTCGCCGAAGACGTCGAATTCCTTCATTCGTTGGATTTCTTTCTGTATTGCTGGCATCCATCGTTCCGGATCCTCCAAGGCTTTAGAATAGTTCTTCGGTACTGGTGGGAGTCCGACGGCTGAGAATGCTGCATTAAACGTTGAGTCTAACTCTGTTGGAAGACTGTCAGCTAGGCTCGTGAAGTTAGCACGAGGGCGTTTGGAAGTTGTGGGCCCAGTCTTGTCCTGTGTCATTTCCGTCTCGTTCTCGGTCCTCGAATTCTTTGCTGGCTACCGCGATTGCAGAAGGATTTTTACTGCGAAGAGAGCGGCGGAGCATAGGGGCCGGTTGTTCCTGGGAATTCTTGGCGGGAGTAACCGGAGTTTCGGCGCTAATGGGTTCGATCATTTCTTCTTCGACATCAGCTGGCCTCAGGGTTGCGGTGTTGTCGAGTTCGTTGTCGAGTTCGCCGTCGTCTCTATACCCGACATCTCTCTCCCTCCAGCTGGTGGCAAGATAGCAGGAACCCTCTCGTCAAATGACACATCTCGGCTTGCAATGACTCGCCCAGAGGACAAATACAACAGATAGACTCCCCTTTCTCCATACCCAACCATCCTTCCAGGTACCGCGCGAGGATCCAACTTTCCTGGCTCACCATTTACAATCGTCGCCCATGCCATTACCCCCCAAGGCCGAAGGTGAGCCACGTCCATACGTCGCTTATACCACAACTCAGCTGGTATCTTGAATCCAGTTCTACTCGTGGGCAAGAGATTTTCTGTGTACACAACATAGGCACATGCATAGGTCCAAAGATAAGGAGGGAGCCCGGATTCGACCAGAATAGTGCGAACATGGTCAAATGTTACGCCATGTTTCCGTTCAGCTACCCCGTTAGCAGCAGAGGAATATGCGGGGATGACTTCCAGTTTGATACCATTTTTCTCTGCCCAAGTCCGCCATAGGTCCCCAGTGAATTCTTTTCCTCCATCTACTCGCACAGCCAGGAGCTTCTCTCCTGTCTCATTTTCCGCCAATGTCTTGTACTTCGTCATGGCCGCAAGTGTCGATGTGGCCTCTTTATTCGGCAAGTAGTAATCCTTTGTCATAGCAGAATGCCCGTCGATGATTGGCATAGAGTAGTAGAAGCCGCCTAGAGACCGAGTTCTCATCGGACCCGTCAAGTCGATATGGACTCGTTCCAGCAGTCTAGATTCCACTGAAGTTTTTCCATCGAATGGCCTCCTCTTCGCCTGTCCAATGTGGCATGGGCCACAGTCCGAAATATCTCCCCTGTCCCCTATGACCTTTAGACCATCTACCAAGCCCTTCTCAACAGCCATCTTTATCCTAGTGATTCCGGCGTGTCCGAATCTCCGATGCCATCCGTCCCAGTCCACTGGCCTGTTAAGCGATCGTACCGTCAAGGCAACCGCCATTGCTTGCTTCTCTTGTAGCTGGTATAACCCTCCAGATCCGTAGCCTGTCAAGAAGTGGGTTCCTTCAGGCGAGAAGAACTTTGCCATCCCCCTTCCGAAGACAATAGTCACTCCCTTGGCATCCAATTTCGAGATAGAGATCAGGTCAGATGATACTTTTGGTGCATGGAGGGCATTTTCGAACGTAACTACCATGGTAGAACCGTCATCTCGTACAAAAGTTTTCTTGGCGCGTCCGTAGCCGATGACTTCCAAGGTGGTTGAGGCTTCCGAGGAGCGACTGACGCGGGAACATGGAGTATAAACAACAAAGTCAGACCTATCTCTGAAGAAATGGTCCGTGGCTCCCGAGTCGGCAAAGGTCTCCCCTATCGGTTTGTCCTTCATAACTGATAGCGCAGCGTAGTGTTGTACAGGTTCTCCTATGGTGGCAGTTGCATTTGCCGATGATGATGGAGCGTTAGGCTGTCCAGATTCTTTCTTCCCTCGCCACCACGCAGGGTACTGCCCCTCCTTTCCGCCTCCCTTCCTGAAGCACTCTTCGGCTAGGTGACCTGTTCTCGAGCAGTTTGTACACTTCTTTTCGGGATTCCTCGGAGATGATCCTTGTTTCTCGAGATGTTCGATTCGATTTTGGAGTGCTGCAATGAGGTTCGCTTGAGGCAAGTTCCCGCCAGAGATGGCTACGTCTGGGCGGTTACTGCTCCTTGAGTGTTGGTACGTGATATGCTGAATGATAGCGGAAGGGGAGGCGAAAGTGGTGGGGTTGGCCATGATGTTCTGCATAATGGTATCAAAGGCGACGGTAGGGAAGGCAGCCAGGATTATTTCACGGAATATGGTGTCCGATACATCGTTCCCAGCGTCCAACGCTTCCTTCCTGAGCTCCCGGAACGTTTTGAAGAACCCGTCAAGAGTTTCATTGTCACGGAAGATGTGGTTCCGAAGTCGGCGCATGGCGTGAGTTTTGCGCATGTCGTCTGTTTTACCGAATTCATTCGTCAGGTAGGCCATAACTTCAGTTGCGGTTTTGTTGTCCACATCCGGGACCATCGAAGGTAAATCCGACACATAGGCTTCAATCATCCCCTTCGCTCGGTCATTCCTAAACATCCACTCCCCCAGCGATGGAATTGTGGAGTATACTGGAGTTGGAGCAGGTTCTGGAGCTCCAGGGGTGAGAGCTGGTTTCGATATCGACCCATCTGTATAACCAATAATACCTTGGCTTCTAAGGGCGGTCTTTATTTTTCTTTCGATAGGTGCCCACGCCAGGCGTACACCTCCATCGAACTTTTGGTCTTCGGGAACTTCGGGGATAGGCGGTGGGATCGCGCCGTTACTAGCCATTTCGTATTTCGGGTAAGTCTTGTTCTCGGTTTGGTGTTTTCAGTGATTATCGTTATTAATTTAGCAGGAGGCGGGGCCCATAACCTGTAAACTAGTCAATACGATCCCAGTGATACTTCGAGTAAATCAACTCGTTATTAATAAGTAACTATACCTGTAAACTAGTCAATACGATCTAAAGTGATTAAACTAATCAGTAAACTAGATAACAGGTAAGTAAGAAAGATACGCACCCCAGTGATACTTCGAGTAAATCAACTGGGGTGTTAAGTCAAACAAAGTACAGATTAAATACGCCTGCGTGGTAAATAGATATCGCGAAGAAAATAAAAGGAATAAAGTTATACTTTTTTGGAATAAGGAAGACCAAGGGAGTAGGGATCATCCCTATACTTATCCCGGGGATGAACACGGTCGCGGGACTCCTTCTACCGGACCGCACAGATCTACGACATCCTTGCCGTGCAATAAATTCTTCCTTCCTTCCTTCCTTCCCTGATCTTGGTGGTGGCGTTTTCGATAACGGTATTGTTTGGTCCCAACTTGGCTTCGAAGCTATAATCTGTATGCCATCATCGCCAAAATATAGTCCTGGACCAGGAGTCGGTGGTGAGGCATCAAAAACAGGCTCGTCCATCTGGAGACCATAATCGGGAGGAGTAACAGCCTTTGGCGAGGGATGAGAAACAACTCCATAATCCTCGTCAACTTTAGACTCGGGAAATTCATCCACTATTGCCGTCGAAAAATCGACAGGAACCGCTGTTCTCTCACTTCCCAACATCCATGTACCCGAAGTGGAGGTCGATGGTCGCAGACGATCGCGTAGCGCCATAAGCCTAAGGGTGGTCGAAAGACCAAGCTTATAGACATCAGCTTCCGTGAAAGATTGAGCACGTTGCAATATCTCATTGAACGCGGGGGCAAGCCAAGCAGGTATATCATATGTCCTTGCAATTACGACCTTGTCGACGGGGTCGATGCTGGGTAGCGCTTCGATGGCAGAGATGGCATGAGCACTGACTGCTTCCATTTTCCACTTCTTCGCGAGTTTCAACACTGAAGTCCACTGCGAAAGGGATAGAACTTCTGGTTCGGCGTTGAAGCGGTTTCTACGTGAAATCGGTAAGTTATCTTCTGGAAAGTGGTTGTACGAGTCTTTGTCGAGACTCACGGAGGACAAATAACTCTCAAAAGCTGTCGGAAGTCATCATGCGATACCCCATTTCCAAGGGAGATGGGACGATTTTCTGAAGAACCATCTTGGTCTGGGGCCATCGGATATTCCATCATCTCCTCAAAGATCCTAGATTCGGCGGCAAGGAACTGCATTGGGATCTGGAAGTAATGATCTTCTACCTGGGGAGTTAAAGCAATGATTGAGCGCAATATTGGAATCTGAAGTTGACGATGTACGCACCAAGAAGATTTTACAATTGTAGTAATACGCATTGTCTCGGTATCTGTTCAAGGATTTCGGCGCGCTTTTTGGTGTGCCCGTGTCGGTAATTACGGTGGGAGCTCTAGAAATCGCCGGAGTGGTTGAGCGACTTTCGACCGCCGAGGTGAATTTGGCTTTTGTGCCAGCAGAGAACATCTGAATTCTGGACTTGATCTGAAGGAAGGAGGGTTCTGAACGACGAAGCAAAAATGGCAAGAGTCTTATACCACAAAGCCTTGAGGCAGCCATGAGGCTGTCAGCTGCGCATTGCGCAACCAGGTCCTACACGACGTATACTCAAGTCAACTGCTGTGGCTTCGTGTCCTGGTTCATAGAGAAGCCTTGGCATATCTCAGTCGGAGCACTCACTATTGCACTTACGATGTTACTCTGCATCATTTTTTTCAGTGAGGATGACGGACCTGGGTCCTGCAGCGCTCAGCCTTCGACTGCAAATGGAGAATCTGTACAAAGGAAACTTGATTACAGAGTTCAAAGTACAGAGTACAGAGGGTTGTGATATGAACATCAAGAACAGAGAAACAAAGCGCACAGGTAGGTTTGAGAATCAATGACGCAAATTGACGCCAACCTGAATTCTAATATCGTTTACCTTTTCTGTCCTTCACTGATCTGGGTGGTGGCGTTGTCGATACCGGTATTGCTTCGCCCCAAGGCGACTTCGAAGCTGTAATCCGTGGTTCAGGACTATACTTTGGCGATGATGGTGTAGGAGTTGGTGGTGAGGCATCAAAAACAGGCTTGTCCATCTGGAGACCATAATCGGGAGGAGTAACAGCCTTTGGCGAGGGATGAGAAGCATCTTCATAATCCTCGTCAACTTTAGACTCGGGAAATTCATCCACTATTGCCGTCGAAAAATCGACATGAACCGCTATCCTCTCACTTCCCAACATCCATGTAGAGGTACCGTCCCAAGTGGAAGTCGACGGTTGCAGACGATCACGTAGCGCCATAAGCCTAAGGGTGGTCGAAAGACCAAGCTTATAGACATCAGCTTCCGTGAAGGATTGAGCTCGTTGCAATATCTCATTGAATGCGGGTGCAAGCCAAGCAGGCATACCGTATGTCCTTGCAATTACAATCTTGTCGACGGGGTCGACGCTAGGTAGCGCTTCGATGGCAGAGATGGCATGGGCACCCACTGCTTCCATTTTCCATTTCTTCGCGAGTTTGAGCACTGAAGTCCACTGCGAAAGTGATAGAACTTCTGGTTCGGCGTTGAAGCGGTTTCTACGTGAAGATCCGTGAGTGATCGCCTGGACAGTGGTTGCATGAGACTCACGGAGGACAAATAACTCTTAAAAGTTGTCGAAAGTCATCATGCGAGACCCCATTGCCAAGGGAGATGGGACGATTTTCCGAAGAACCATCTTGATCTGGGTTCATCGGACATTCCATCATCTCTTCAAATATCCTAGATTCGGCAGCAAGGAATTGCATTGGGATCTGAAAATAATGATCTTCTACCTGGGGAGTTAAAGTAACGATAACAGTTGAGCGTAATATTGGGATTTGAAGTTGACGATGTACGCACCAAGAAAGTTTTACAATCGTAGTAATATGCACTATCTCGATATTTGTTCAGACATCGAGGCGCGTTTTTCGGGGTGTCTAAGTCGGATGGTTCAGAGGGAGAAATCGGAATTTCAATGGGAACTTCGATTGGCGAGCTGAACTTGGCCGTCTTGGCCTTTGAATTGGCAGAGAACATCTCAACTATGAGCTTGGGCCGAAGGAAGAAGGGGAGTTATAAGCGACAAAAGAAAAATGGGTAGAAAAAAATAGGAAGAGTCCTATAAATACGCGGTCAGCTGCGAAACCAGGAGATCCTGCAAGACGTACGCGCGTACGCTGCCATACGTTGGCATATTTCATGAGTAATTGCACTCCTTTGAGCATGTACTATGATGTCAAGCGAGGTAAACAGGTTTTATTACATGAAACTTGGAAGGAAGGAAGAAAGCGCCTTGAATTTAAGCGCCAACTTCTAGGGCGGCTACCACGATGTCATGAGCGACTTTTCTTTGATAACTACAGGACAGCTAGCCAGCGACATGAACTTGAACACTGAACGTTGAACGTCTTGAAAAGATAGTGATTACGAGGGCAGTGAAGGACTACTAAAGTAAGCGTCCTCAATGTCTGTGTAGATATGATCAACGCGTTTTCAGACAGATATTACTGTCAATATTGGCAGGGATGTGCCATAGGACACTGTGTAATGCATCATGCGGCTTGTACATATCTTACTCTTCGACGTCAATCACATCCCGATCCTCTTAGCCGTGCCAATGGCTTTACTTGTGGCTTTACGTCGCCAAATATTTCTCTTTGCTCCGACTCGGTTGATTCGTTGATTCAATCTGACATGTCGAACACGATTATTTTGGCCTGGCGTGGCGTCTATGCTGTTTATACGAGCGCTACTATTCTGATGATCGTTGATATCTGATTCTGGATTCTGTTTGAACAATACGACTGTATCGGATCTGAGCGACAGCGAGCTTATCCATCGCGGCGCTACTCAATTGCTACTCAGTATGAACGTGGTAAATTTGAAGGGTGTACACTTTTATATGGCCATGGTGTATTGAGCAGAGCAGTTTGAATGGTTTCATGACCTTGAGGTCTTCATAGTGCGTGCTAATATATATCTATGTTCCTCAATTCCCGCTCTCAAATGTCCATATGCAACGACAGAGGGTACTAATGCTTTCTTGTGTCTCTTCTCTGTTCGCTAACATTCTCCCCCAGATTTGGCCATAAGTATCGAGCTATCACAGGTACCTGCAGGCTATCGAATGGAAGCTTTTTCGTCTGTCGAGCTCATGGGTCGGGGGATCACTGAAAGAACATCTGATTCTAACTCTTGTCAGAATGATAGTTGATGCAACCTTCCTTGTCGGATCGTACATTGCAGCCTTGGATATAGCTTCTCGCCATCTTTATCAACTATTGGAGCTCGAACAGCTTGCCATGAGGCGTTGGTCTGGGACCATACTGATAAGAACTCAAGAAGACACCCTCAAAGCTGGCTGTCCAGGCGCGTGTCCAGTTTACTGTTCTATGTAACTGATTCGATAACACAGGCCCACTTTGCGCTCGCCGCAAGTGACACTTGTAACCACGACAACGATGACTTCAGCGACGCGGAAACCTACTCGGAAATCGTGGATTACTTTGAACCCCGAAGATAAAAGAGTCGTCCATTTGTTAGAGGGCTGGAACAAGCACGTCCTCACTTTTTATTGTCTTACTCTTTCTTACGCCGGTACTTTTAGGAAGGTATTTGGTTATCGTCAAGGGCGACAAGATAGCGCCGTCATTAAAGAAGCACCCATCACGCGGGACGGCTCAAATGCTCCTCCTTCCACTACATTGGTTGTTCGCGTTTAGCACCCACGGCCGACGCTGCTGCCGCAGATGCCTCTGATACCCCAGCTTAGTTTCGGTTTCCTTTCGGCCTCATGCTCGCGCTTTTCTTTATCACATATGTCCCACCTTCGCATCGCACTGTGCATCGGGCTTCTTGCTCTCGGACTTTTTCACGCCTGTATTTTTTGCTCTCACATTCCCATTGGACTTTGTTTTACTCTTTGCTTAACTGTTGTACTTTTTGCTCATTGCTTGCTGTTGTTCTTTTGCTTGCTGCTCGCTCATTGTTGTAATCAATCATATTTCAAATGCACATCATGAAAAGCAGACGAAAGGTACTGCCCATGGTATAAGTACTTACAATAAATAGGCCCCGTTATGCCTTGTAATGGCTGTAGTGCTCGTTAAGGCTTGTATTACCTTGTAACCTTGCGTACCTTGTATGCGCTTGTAATCGTTCAATAAAAAGGTGTATACGCCGATCTTGTGCATAGCTTGTATGCCCTTGTTTCCCATGTCACCACTTACAGTCAACCTACACTTTTGCTGATAGCCTGATGCGGCGTCAGCTGAGTTCCGATGACACTCCCGAGACCATATAACTAGAGCTGTCGAGGTGATTCTGTTAACATCTCCGGTAATGGCCCCAAGTTCCTCAACAAACAAGGCGAACAAAGAGAAAAAAACTTCATCGTCGCAAACAAAAAGTCTTCGTCCAAAGCAATCTATCACGGAAGAGGCTTCACGATTACAGCGTCGAAGACGATCTCGTGTAGTCTTAGAACAAGGTCCACCAAAACGGCTCACGTCTGATACACTCTGGGATGTCTCCGACCTTGTTTTAGAAACTATCAAGACCGTAGGAGCAGGCATTCCGTTTCTGGCTCCTGTTTCGGCATTGGCGTGGGGAATCTTCAAGACAGCACAGGTGAGCTTGGCTCTTTGTTTGCGAACTTAGTGATGCTATTCGGTCGAGTATAGCGCGTGAAAAAAAACAAGAACGAGTTTAAAAAATTAGCCCATGTCGTGTGTAGTTTGGTGGCAACAGTCATGAACACATATCGCGAGTTGCACTTCACGAAGCCAATGGCCGTAGGAGAACAGAGTTTTTCAGATGATCCTCTCCTCAATAAACACTTTGCCAGCCTTGTTGCGTGCGTCCCATCTTCGATACAATCTTAGCATAAAGTTTGAATTCTTTGATTCATCTAGAACACTCAGAGATATCTTGGGTTCTGTCAATTTTTTCGCCTCGAGGCACTTTATGAACAGATTAGTAGCGTCACAGTCGGATCTGGATGTCATTCAAGATTATCATGACCGGCTGGATCACGCCCGAGATATTTTTCAAGTGAGTGAATGTGGTGACAGCGGTCGTTCTCGACTGACCTTAAGTATGCGCAGCTGCAATCGTACATTACCCTCCGCCAGTCAGTGTCGGTCCTTCAGAAAGTCATTGTTCAAGAAGTGGTATGTCCTCTTTTGTTCACTTTCCTTGAATACTTTTCATTCCTTTGTGTAGGAGTCTATCCATGCTTCTCTATCCAAGAGTGTTAGCAAAGGTACTGGGTTTCGTACTTTTATCGTACTTTTATCAATATAATCAAGTTACTTTATTTTCACATACTTGACAGGTACTTGATGCCATACTTCGGCAAAGTACTTGAGTACCGGATGTACTGATAGCATGTTATACCTCTCCTTTTGCGCACCTCAGATCGTGTTTATTATATAAGCCCACCCCAAACGCCATACATATGAGCTCATCGCAATGGCTTTGCAGTAACTGCAGCTGTCATAAGGAATTTACTGATATCCAGACATCATTGTCATACTACCTTTCTACCACACATTTTTAGACCTGGAAGCATGAGTAAAGTCTCAACTTAGGCTCAAGGAGAAAGTGGTCTATTCAGCCTATATACAATATATAACAAGTGCAAAGATATTCAAATAAGGAGAATTTGGTTTTGATATACAAGTCCGAAGGTAGATATAGAAACTGAACGCTTACCTACAAACATCCAATAGCTCTGTAATTACAATAATATTAAGTAAAGCTTCACTATCCCAAGTGTGATGTGTTATCAAGTGAAAGCGCCTCCAATCAAATCCCCGGACCCCGACAAGAGTGCCAGACCCAAGCTTGCTGAGGCCTCCTCTGCCAGACTGTTATCTGCAGGCGGTGAATCATACTCAAAGCAGTCATCCTTGAGTGAATCCAGCACTTGTTTGTTCTTACACCGAGACCATTGTGTCCAAAGTTCCAAGATCGGATGTACTTGGGGAGAAACTGATGCAACGATCTCCAAAATTCTGGGCTTTGCTTCCGGCAGTGCTTCAATTATTTCCGAATTTTCATACCCATGGCTATCCACTGCACTGTATGACAATCGGACTAGCCAGTAAATTTAACCAAAGCTTCCCTCGGTGCGGTACCAGCTGCACCCCAAAAGTTGGCACCGTTGGGATTGAGTTGAGTTCCGCCAATATCTGTTTGACAATTGTTGGGCGCCTTTTTCCTTGAGAAGAGGCTCTTCAGCCAATTCCAAGCCAATTCAGCATGTTGGAAGTCTCGAAAATGGCTAGAACGGTGGGGTGGAGCAGTGTGCTGCCAGGCGTCCCGAAGCACTGTTCAAGTTGTTCCGAGCATCTGATCTGAGCATCTCTGACTTTTTTTCAACATTTTGTGGTCCGTAGACTTGCTATCTAGGCTGTGTGCGTTTGCAACGGCCCCCATAAACGTATTTGATCAGTACTTGGCCGCATCAATAAATTCAAACTCCGCTACTTAGGAACTTCTTGACATGTAAATGACGACATGTTATTTTGTTACCCTCGATGCTCTACATAGTCAATCAGGGTGCTTGAAGGTTACTACAATTAGGCCATGCTTGCTCAAGCTTAAGAATCACGAAATTACGGGAAATACATCGCAATTATTAATATAAGTATTTAAGTAGCCAAGTACGATCAAAGTACACTAAGTTACTTTGTCGTACTTGTACGTGACAAAGTAACTTAAGTACCTTAAGTACCTTTAAAGTACCTTTTGTAAAGACAAGTACGAAAATTTAAAGTCCGCCAAGTACCTTTGTCACCCACCTCTATCCAAAATGTCAAAGAATCATGAGAACTTCTATAAAGAGTTCAAAAATAGCTTGAATTCCCCAAGCCAAACCGCTATCGGTTCTTTAGCAGAATCTTCATTGGCTGCGCTCTCCATACCTACCCCTGCGTCTTCACCCCAAAGTAAACCCACAAACCAATCCAGAATGTTCCACATTGGAGGAACTAAAGCAATGGATGATGATGAAAGTTACTTTGGAGTTGTACCACAGAAGGGCAGCTCAAACCTTGGCTCTAGCCCTACTACCTTCACAAGCAGCATGCTCAGGGATGAGGAGAGCAGGAGTGTTATTAGCTCCACTTCTTACGGATACGAGAGTCCCGGTGGGGTTGTCTCTCCTAGTAAAAGTCACGGTGAAGCTATAGATGGAAGTCCAGGTAAACTCCATACCCTCCTTAGAATTCCCAGCCTTCAACAAATTGCGAATGGATTCTCAAAGTTTCGGAAGGTAGACTAATATCCTCACGCATGTGTACAAGTTAAACCTATCTATGCATCTTTTGCGTTGACTTGTCCGATTTTGTTCTTTGCTTTGGTCGAGGATACTTCACCCTTCGTGGGTCTCGGGCCTCTGAGAACGGCTTAAGCCCCGATGATATGTTAAAGGCATCTGAGGGAAGGAATGATGCGGCTGTACTTCCACGCCTCCGAGTACTACTATTTCCGGTGGTGTTGCGAGAGATGGGTATTTGGGGGAGGACATTATCGGAACAGAACTGTGTTTCCGCAGCTTATTGCTCGCTGTACTAGGGGAAAGGAGGGAGGTTACTATATCTGCTTAGATTATTGTTCATCGGCTGATCGATCGGTCTCCTTCTAAATTGTTCGTTTATCCACTCCCTCAGAAACTTGATATCTTTCAATTTATATACCTCCTTCATTTTCAGTGCCGCTCCTCTTGGCTTTCCTCTCCTCTCTTCGTTTGTTTGCCAAATGATGTAAATTGCTGCCGGAAACGGATGAGGCTTCCCAGATTTCTGCGATTTGTCAAAATCGCAAGGAAACACAGATAAAGATAAAGAATATAAGCGATACATATAACTGCCTTAAGCATAGCGCCCTTTTTTTTATTGCTCATAATGACGAGGCAGTGATCACGTGCTGAATCGGAGTGAAACGCACGTTGCTGCCTCTCTCTTGTCAACCAAGTGTACCGTGAACGCCTAGCTATACGGTTTGACCCACTTGATACATCGCACAAAAATATTGGCATCCCCATCATAGACTCAATATGTTACAGTACCTAAACCGTATCGTCCTTTTCCTTTTCTCTCTTGTCATACGGTGGTTTATTCAAAGACCTCCCGACGACGCAGCACTAGATCGAGCTATTAGAAGTGGAAATGTTGCAGTTATATCCAATACTGTCATATCTTATCGGAAGGTAGTGAAACTGCAACCCAAACAACATGAACATCGGACAGCCTACCTTGAAGGCCTCGGCATAGCACTTCGGAGTCGATTTGAGCTCCTGGGAGAGATAGCAGACCTGAACGAAGCGATCAACTCAGTTCAGGAGGCATTGCAGATCCACCCCAAGCGTGTATCGCTTTCAGTCCTTCTTGCAGACACCCTCCGTATGCGTTTCGAAAAATCCGGTATTCATCAAGATCTCCGCACGGCCATCGACATATTACGCGGCATACTACCCGAATGCGCTCCTCAGTCTGTAGAGTGTTTTTCAATTCTCAGTGATCTCTGCCTATGCAACAGTCTTCTTGTTCGTCTGCCTGCAGAACACCTCGAGGCTGCCCCCTCTATTCCCAGCCTCAGCACATTCACCTTACCCGATTCTGAATCTGCCGAATACCCCACTGCATTGGGCAATATGGCACAAGCATATATGTACCGTTTCTACAGCTCAGGCCTCCTGGATGACTTGGGAAGAGCCATCGAGCTATACCATAAAGCCCTACAAGTCAACAGCAGTGGAATATCGCGTGCTTCATGCCTCATGGGACTCGCAAACGCAGTATTTGTGCAGTATGAGCATGATGGGGAGGCTCGGAGGCTACAAACAGTCATAGAGTCCTATGTTGAGGCTCTGGAATATGCCCCTGAAGCAAACCTGAACGTTCAGTGCCAGATCAAACTTGCCGGTGCATACCAGGCTCGATTTTATCGGGATAGAGATGCAGCTGATCTCCAGAAATCCTTCGATCATCTCCGTAATGCCCTCTCACATTGTCCAGCCGGTCACATCCATCATCCATCCATTCTTCGTTCCCTCTGCTGGGGCGAACTTCATCGCTCTAACACACATACTATTGATGACTCACAGAATCTAATCAATTCTGCGAAAGAAGTTCTGGCGCTTCACCCCTTTCACCACACCGACCGCCGGAGCTGTCTTCTTCTCCTATCAGGTGTTTTGTACACGCACTTCCAACGGGTCCGGGAGGTCGAATATCTCAATCAGCGCCTGGAATTACTTGCTGAAGCCTTGAGCCTTTGCTCCGATACACACCCTGATCATGCTCGAGCTTGCATTGGTCTGGCGGATGCATTTCTAGAACGATATGAATGGGCAGATGACCGTGATGAGATGGATCTAGATAGGGCCATACATCATGGTTATCTTGCTGCAAATGGTGGAAATGCACCACCTTGGAGATATCAGCCAAAGGCCCTACTATTTCGTTATTTTAAAATCACAAAGCGGGACGATGACAAACAAGCAGCTAAGGATGCATTAGTGCAAATATGCGAGTCCCCTTGCTACAGTTATCTTAGCCGGATCCGAATTGCAATGCAGTGGTCGAGTTTGGCCCAAAATCAAGGGTCTCGTTTTGGAGACCTTGCTATTCTAGGATATGAAATCGCCATAAAATTACGCAGCCAACTAGCTTCATTTTCCCTTCAAAATCCCCAGACTCGCATCAATAATCTAGCTGAAACTGGGGACCGTTTTGCAACACGCATAGCAGCCTTGACATTGAGGACGTCGGGAGCTCCTCGAGCAATAGAGCTTTTAGAACAAGCAAGGGCAGTATTCTGGACTCAGGCATTACAGTTAAGAAGTTCTTTTGATGAACTTCCAGACCCCTTGAAAGGGGAGCTACAAAATACTGCTCAGAAGCTTGATGCTGCACCTAATGATTACTTCCTCACGGAAGGGCAGGTAACAGAACAGAAGAAAGCAGCAGCTAGGTTTGAGGCACTACTCCAACAAGCAAGAAGTCTTCCCGGATTTCATGATTTATTGCTTCCCAAGTCATATAACCAACTCTCAGAGGCATCGGCAAATGGTCCAGTGATTGTCTTATTTAAAGACAATGTTGCACTATCAAATTGCAATGTCATTATCATCAAGTCCCCGGGGAGCCGTCCTGAACACTTTGTATTATCAGGAATCTCAGCATATGGGTTGAAAAAGGAATTGGAAAATTTCACGACACGCCAAGTGCACGCATTGACACCAATAATCAGAGATCAGGAGGACACTGCGGTGGCACGATTAAAGCCATTAATAAAGCAACAAACTTCTGAAACGCAACACGAGAAGTTTCTGGCCAAGCTTTGGGTCCAAATTGTGAAGCCCATCGTGGATCATCTGGGATTTAAGGTGAGAAATCCAATTTTTTAAACAAGATTGCACTGAGCATTTTACCAGCGTTCTTCAGGACGTAATCGCCCTAGAATCCATTGGTGCCCAACAGGAGACTACGTCTTCTTTCCTTTTCATATGGAAAGCAAGAAGGGCCTGCCACGTCGGATCATGGTTTTTGACGTAGCCGAACTGATGGTGCCAAATCGGGACACGGACCTCAGGCACCTGGAATAATTAGGTAAATCTACTGCTATTTATTCATCAGCACTGTTCTTGTCGTCAATTAAGAAGTCAATAATTCCTTAAGCTAGTCTATCACTGTTAATGCTAAATAACTAATGCTATGGCCTCACATTCATCGGGTATCTGTTAGACTGTTATAGTTCATCCAAGTACAACTTGCTATGTTGATGCTCTGCCAGGAAGTTTTGGAAACAGCTGTGAACTTGAAAAGTAATCTAACTTCAGTGTACACAACTGTACAACAACTCGTGTTGGTAAATGTGTGATAAGTAAGCTAACTATTGGTTAACAGAAACTGAAGAGTTTCAAATAGTGAAGTGACGGGCCCAAGACGGGGCCGCCGTGAAGACCCAGCATTTTTGCCGGGGATGGTTGAAGACCAGGGGGGTGATATCACTGCACAGCGGCAAGCGTATAAGTGAGACCCAATGTGACACCGTTGGGACACTGGTGAGGACCGACTTGGAGGTAGTAGAGGTGCTGGACTGGGAAAGTGGGCGGCCCCTCCTCCTGTGGCTTGCGCCTCCCGTGTAGGAGGGCCAGTCTAGACTAGCCACTCTGACCTTCAATTTTCGAGGGAAGGTCAGCATCCACTAGTTTGAGCCAGCTCATGTATACACTTGAACCAAGTCCAATCTATTCAAGGTGGGAAAGTTTCAAAGTAAGGCCCGAAGTATTCTAAGTGAGAATAGGTCTTCTAGTGAGATCTTATGGGATTACAAGTACCAACAAGTGCGCAAGTACTAGAGAGATGATAAGGCTTATTAGAAGGTGATGAAAGAGTCCAAGGACTCGTTTTAAGTAATTAGTCCTTTAAATACAAGTAAGAAGTTTAAAATGAATAAATGATTTATCGAAATAAGTAACTATTACTTACCTATTTAGTAAGTCTGTAAATCCATAGTACTTACTTACAAGTCATGCTACATGCCAACTACATGCACAACTGGATATGTAGTCTGGCAAATCACACTTGCCATGACCACAGCAAAGTATTTACCAGCTGTTCTGTCACTGACTGGCTGATAAAAGGTACTGTGCTCATGACAGCCTACAGGGATGTCGACTATCTGTATGGTCTGTGTCAGGGGAGTTTGGCTCCCGCTATCACATTCACGCATGGGCAATGTTTCTCCCTTTCTCTATCCGTATTCCGTCGGTACTAAATAAGTATTTTTCCTTTATCATTCGCTAAATTACTTTACCGAGTCATTGTACTTAATATAGAGTAGATTTGGCTTTGCACCCTGGCAGTTGTTTCACTCGATGTGTCACTGGAGTTGGGGATAGCGAGTTAACTAGTTTCACAAGGGAGAAGAATGACTACAGAATATGGAGATGTTTGTTTGAGAGCTAGAAGAGAACTGAGATCTGCACATATTTTTCAGTTTAGTTTAAAATAGTGACACAAGTACTGGAGATCATGGCAAGGATCATGGCTGGACTACAATTAACTTTGAGCACAAGTTTCTATTACTGGACCTGCAGGCAATTATGACTTCAGATTTAGTGGGCATATTAGTTAAACTCATCACATTTCAGGATCCGGTTCATCAGGCTGTGATTTTTTTGAAGCTGGCCTTGCATTTTGTATCATGTAGCTCTGCTGAGAGTACTAATTGGAAGACTCGGAAACAGTACTAAGTATATGGGTAGTGCTTTGATTATTGTTTCCGACAGTATTGAATAGTCATGGGTAAGTATTAGAGAGGAAGGGGTCCACTGCCAGTATGCCCAAGGCTCGCTGGCTAGCGGTAAAGCTGGTAGTATTAGGTTAAGCTACTATGCTATGTACAGGCTAATCTAGTGTACTTTCCATCACGTGGCCTGGCTCCAGTGATGGACAGGTGGACGCGACACGTTCTATCTGTTCCAGCATACACAGGGCACTTAGCCTTGTATTTTAGCCTTGTATTCTTAACTTAGGGCATTCAACGAAGAGAGTAACGAGAAGATATTTGTAAACGGCGGCGATAAATAAATAGGATTAGATTTACATAATTACAATGAGTGCCCGAGGTCCATGTCCCGATTTGGCACCATCAGTTCGGCTACGTCAAAAATGATGATCCGACGTGGCAGGCCCTTCTTGCTTTCCATATTTTCATGCTGCGGGGCTGTGCTTTGCGGGCTCTAACCGTGAATGCACGATGGACTATGCCGTGTCGTCATATACACCTACTATAGCAGCTCTTTTAAGAGCTCGAGAAATTTCAAGCGATATAATGGAGTCTGTTAACATCAAGCTATTGGCAGTCGCACAACCAACTACTCCAGGAAACACCGCCTTGCCAAAAACAAAAGATGAAATGCATATACTTGAGTCAATCGTTCCAGATGATTGTCTGATTAAGATGCATTCACGAGGAAGTGTTTGTTCCAAGTCCAAGCTTGCGGACACGAACAGCAACGTCACGGTGTCTCAAGTTATAGAACAACTACCTAGAACCTCTATCTTACATCTTGCTTGCCATGGACATCAAGATATAGCTTCTCCATTGAACAGCGGTTTTGTTCTGGAAGATGGGCTTCTAACTGTCCGCAAACTCTTTGAAACGCAGATCCCACATGCACAACTTGCCTTCCTCAGTGCATGCTCAACAGCAACAGGTGATCAGAACTTGCCTGATGAACCAATCCACCTGGGTACCACAATGTTATTTGCTGGGTTCCCCAGTGTCATTGCTACCCTCTGGTAAGCCTGGCTTTGTGAGATTCCAGGACTTTAACAAAATCTTGAACTTAGGCCTATGGGTGACAGCGATGGACCCGACATTGCCAGCGATGTCCACACATCTCTTTGCAACCGTTCCTTACATACATGGTGCCTTAGTGGTGATAGCATTGCTTATGCCCTAGATGAGGCAGTCAGGAATCTGATTGAAAGAGATGTAAAACCAAGTCGATGGGCAACATACATTCACATGGGATGCTAGTAGTACTGATTTTATTGCCAGTAAACATCTCATTCTCACAACATTCTCAGGCAAACCGGTAAGTAGTAGTATTATAAGTATGACAGAAGTAAGTGTCGAGTTCTGAGTTCTGACTCCTGACAATGTACTTATCCTAGGCGCCATGGCAATGGAAACCCGGGAGAGACCCGTCGACGAGGTTGGGGATTTTGTGCTGATCCTTCCTGAGAATACAAATTATCCTCTTCGCTCTACAATAAGTAAAATAAAAGAAAATCATGTATCACAATTTAAAAACCCTAAATGTATCTTGATATCTAGTAAATATGCCAGTTTGTGTTTACTTTAGGAGCAGTGTTACAATTCAGTTGAATAGTCCATCACTACTAAAGAGCTGTTATATCTTAAAATGGAAAACCAGCTTTGCGGCATATGTTGACTACTTCAACAGAAAGTCTAAATCCTGCTATCTCCAAAAGATGTAAAGGTCTATAAATCTCGCCAAGATCTAGCATTGACTTTTCTGTAAGGTTCCAGGGTTTCGATATAAGCGACCTCAAAGGCTCAATTCCTGTACGTTGCGCGACATCTGCATTGAGCAAACATCGCGACTCGACCATATCAACAAAGGCTACATCATCAAACACATTTCCCCCATAATTCAAGCACAGATGCTGCAGCTTGGGAAGGAGAGGTGTAGAAGATGGATGCAGAGTGCTCGGCATGAAGCTATGAAAACTTTGAACCAAAGCGGGGGTTATAGTTCTGGAGGGAGCGAAGAGGTCATGGGCATCTTCAATAGTCAGCGATGTCAGCGAAGGAAGTCGCCTGAAAAGTGCAACAAGGTCTTTATCGGAGGGGGCTAGAGCACGGATGGAAAGGGTTGTTAAGGAACAGGAAGATCTGGATAAAAAAGATTCTAGGCCTTGTTGAAACCACTTCAATTGCACTACATCATTGGTCTGCTCCCTTTCCAAAGTCAAGGAGGTCAAGGAGGGGCAAATGAATGACGTTAACACAGCACTCAGTAGTCTCAATTTTTCATGGCTTCCTTTGACAATGATGGACAGAGACCTGAGACGCGTAAACGGCTTTGGGGGAAACACTACTACATGAGGAAGTTTGCAGGTGCCTTGTCGCAAGACTAGCGAAATAAGGTTGGGCGCAAAGTCCAATACTGTACTCAACTGTTTCGGAACATGAACGTCAAGAGACGTTAGCTGCAGCCAAGAAAATTCTGGCAATTTGATGGAATAATCAGCTATTATGATTGAGTCGAGTTTGGGGGCGTTCCTAAAAATCTCCAAAATTTTGTGCTCGATTTGATCAAATTCCAGTCGTTCCAGTACTGGGAAGACGGTTGGGGGATTCGCACAAGACTGAGCTGAGAATTTAATAAAGCCAATGAACTACAATATTTGTCATCGATGTGAGCGTTGCCCAAGAATAGAAAATGCAGCATGATAACGTGGCAGCGCGGTTTCCCTGGCGTCTATCTTCAATGTGAGCGGTAAACCGCCAGACCGTTCGAGGTAAAGCTTCAGAGTGCTAAAGAATCGACCGTTTTTACGCGCCGGTCATCTGCCATGTGGCCTATGACAAGCAACAACCGCGACCAAAGGCTGGGGCAGGACATGGCAAGCCCACACCACGGAGAACAAACAGCGCTGAGAGTCAATGCTGGGGTAGCCGTCAAATCATCCTTAACATTTTTATAGAGTACACTGGCTGTGTTGGTATACTCGCGCACCACGTTGTCCTGAGATACTTGCTCGAAGATCGAGAGGAGAGTCTCTCTGGGAATTTTTCGGAACGGAGAAGTGAGGGAACGGAGTTTTGACTGATATTCGTTCACCCGTCGTTGTTGAGATGAAAGGAAGCGGATGTGGAGCTGCAGGCGGGATATTTCGGAAGCGTAATCCTCGTAGTCTTTCTCGAGGGACGAGATGATTTCATCTACTCCTTCTGAGGCGGCGGCGCCAAAGTCCGAGCGCAGCCTTTTGTTTATGTTATGAATATCGACGTTAATGCGTGGCACAAAGCTGGTAGAGCCACATGCAAAGCATTTCGAGGTTGGTGCACCACTCTGAGAAATCGGCATAGTGAAGATCTGTGAAGGCATGAGATAAATTACTTGATAAAAAGCTGGAGCAACTTACTCTATGGATGCTAAAGCTGGTGAACAAGACTGATGGTTAATTAACGCGTTACATCACGCGTTTGATCGCCCTGAAAAGGCCAACCGGGCCGCTAATAGCGCAGCATTTTGTGTGTACCATAGCCAAAAATTGACAGCTGTTGACGCAGAACCTATCCTTTCAAGTCAGGACTTCCGCTTTTTTGAACCTGAGTCCTATTTAACACTGTACAAGCTCTACCTATCGAATTCTAGTGCTCTAGGTAAAGTCCATCTGAGCCCAGGACACAAACAGAGGAATTGGAGTATAAAACGAAAGGATAAGTATACATTTTATTCTGAATAAATACATAATGATAATAAAAGTGTAGACATCAACGAGGGTTGTCATTGACTCCCGAGTCAACCCGAAATCGTAAAGCAAGGTCAAATATTCCCATTTCTTTCTAACGATTCCGTCCAGTATTGACTAGGCAGAGCAGTTACACCCGGCCCAGTCCATCGCTCAAACTCTCCCTTCTCACTAACCATTGTCGACGTTGAATCGACCTCATCATCCATCATCATCCCCAGAACAAACGGATCATCGGACACAATAATCTCCCTCTCGTATTCCTCGTCTAAGTTAAACTCTTGAGATACCGGAGATCGAAGTGATGATCCTAGTGTCCCAATCATTTTGGATGCCAATCGACCATTGTTGATTGTTCCGCTTCCTGCGTTGCTGGAATCATCGTAACAGATTGCGCGAAGATTCAGCATGAAACGGCAGACGAGGACCACGCGAAGACTTTGGAGGAAGGGCACACTAAGGATGGCACACTATGAAGCGCGTATAAAGACTCACGCGACAAGGAGGTTCTGGACGAGACAGAGATTTTGGACAAACTCAGTAGAAGGGCCCTACATACCGATCAATTCAACGATGAACCCAGTGGAAAAATAACCCATGCGTACAAAGAAAGTGATCTAGAAGGACAAAGGGAAGAGTTAGAACAGATAACATCACAGGCTACCGAATGAAAAATCACCAGAACTAGTAGCATATCAATCCCAGCCAAAATGGCGAGCACGCTGAGAGACTAAAGTCAGTAATGCATTTGAAATGGGGTTACGAGCGTTGTCATACAGAAACAGAATGGTTCCTAAAGCGCAGTCAGCTTGATACACTTCAAAGTGAGGACTAGTTTACCATCTCGCAGTAAAAGCCGGCTGAAACGAGGACCTCTAGCACCTTGTTGTCCTCTAAACTTGAAGGTTTTCCTCACCGTAACGAAAGCGACAAGGCTTTCCGCCACGATCAATGTTCCGTCTTCAAGCACTTGAACTAGAATGAAAAAGTAAGCTTTACTCCGAACGAGGGTGCATGTCCTTACCTCTGTGATGCGACAGAAACCAGTAAACGTCAACACTAGTCGTTATTTCGGAAGGGATCTACGCACATCATGCTGGCCTTGTCGCTCAATGGCGTTTCTCCTGCACATCCGTTGTGATGAACGTTGTCAATTGTCAAACTCGACGCCGCGAATTGATACTGTGCATCCACCTTTAGTTGATGAAGGAATGAGCAATAATCCAAGAGCCTACCGTATTGATCGTAATTGGCCAGATACACAGGATTAAGACGATGGAAAACAGTGTCCAGTTTCGTCCAGATATGGCCAATATCCGTAGAGCCGAGAATACTTTTGATAAATTTAGATTGCAGGTATTCCAAAATCGAACAAAATGCTCACAGGCAAGCCCCGCTGTCCTGAGGATAGCTGGAAAAGCGACAAGACGGATAGTCGCAAGACATCTGACGTGAAGGGATGTCAGTAAGGACAGTAGTAATAGTGATTATTAGTACCCCTACGATGACAGAGTCAGCGAAACACATCATGGAGCAGTAGACACACATCCATACCTTAACTCCCAGAAACGGTGATATATCAACTGTCTCAACTGCATACTCAAATATTCCCCCATAACGAATAAGAAAGTACAGTATTGAGGCGCCGGTGATCTTGCGTTCCCATACTTGACGCTTCTCCTCTGAGAGGCAGATTAGGGCGTCCCAAATGAGCAAGGCTGGTAATGAGAGTCAGATTTCGTCAAGAATATCGATAGTTTGAGAATGCTTACCCAAACCGGCTACTATAGAGCAGTTGTCGGCACTGTCGTCGTCGATAAGTGTTAGCAAGAGGTGTCAGTAGTCTAGAAGCACTAAAAAACACCTACATAAGTTCCGAGAAAGACGTGGAGAGACTCGGCGTGGCGTCTGCCATATTGTTACGGGGGCAAGCGCAGAGGAAAAGGTACAATCCAAATCTCTTAAATAAGTGTACGATCCTGATGATCATAGTGAAAGAATGAACAGCCTCGTATACCAAACTCCTATTCGGCATATTGCTTCCAGTTCAATCTCAGGAACTGTGGATCATGTTTCGTGCCATTCTTATGACAGAGAGCAGAGGATGCGGCAAGGACGATGTTTGTGGAGTACCAAAAAGGTATGGCCAATAGTGACTATGCGGTGCACATGGAAGATGACTAGGTGTGAATCGAAAATAAGTACAGAACAATACAGCTGAGGGGCCATCCAATAGTAACAAATTTCCCTACATAAAAGTTGGATATCAAAAGAGAGTTATGAAGGAAGAGCGCTGCCTGGAGTCGTTGAGCACCGGGACTCCTAGACCAAAGGTAATTCTAGGTCTCGGGCCTCAAAATCATGGTTCCAGATGTCATGAGCTGCTCCTCATCATCACATGTGGAGCTGGCAATAAATTATCAGATTAACGCTGGATACATGACACGCCGAATCGAAGTCTCCGCGATAAGATGGAAAGGTTTCGATGGAGAGGCAGTACATACACCCACTAAAGTGGAGTATATTCTATAAACTGTTGCGCCCTTGATCGTCCGGTTCTCTAGCCCGGTTGAGTACCGCTTAAGTGTCTGAAAAGCCACGATGCGCCTAACATCTAGAAACGAAGCGCTCTTGCTTGAATATTTGAAAACACCCTTGGAATTGCAAGTTTTGGTTTAATCGGAATGGAATTGGTAGTTTCTTAAGAACGATTCTTCAAGGCATGACGGGAATGAAATCGAAACACACAAGCTTCCTAGAGGATCAAAGAATCAGCAGGAATAAGCCGCGGAAGTACTTGGGACAAAGCATACGCACGGATAGTAGATAATGATGCCAAAGATACGACCAACGTCTCACGAATTGAGGCTCAGGAAATAAGGAGCCCTGAATTTCGAGCGCCTGAATTGAGGATGGCACCTCGAAGAACATCGACAAAACAGGTAAGTGAACTGTTTGACACCTGCCCAACAAACTCGACCAATCTGCCCAGACCAAAGGTCAAGTCGATATCGATAGACGAAATGGAAAGCAACGAGCTTCGGCTGCCCGGCGTTCAGATCTAGAGGAATGGCATCAAGTCCTTGGCTCGCCATAAACCGGAATCTTTCTTTCGTTTCAAGATAGAGACCCAAGGCGCGACATGATATAAGTGGCGTAGAGAAAGTTGAGTTGATAGAAGGAGAAACGAATGATTGTAATAAGTACCCCTGGACTGCGTCCGTGGGCAGGCTGAACCTGGACTGAACATGGTGGTGAAGATGAATCTTATTTTTAGCACGTGCCTCCCTTCCTCGAACAGTCGCGTGTTCAATCAAGAAAAGAGTAGGCCTCATCATTTTGACGACCAAGATTAAAGTACCAAATTCAGGCCAAACTAATGGTCAGAACACCTTACACACATTATGTACACGCGCCATTTCCCACTCTCGATATCAGCTTTACCTCTAAGTAACACGAGAAATTACACTTGAGCTGTGACTAACACCGCCGCATTCTAGCCATCCACTCCGCCGTACTTGTAGCGCCTACAAATACGGAACGCAACACTGCTGAACCGGGGTTTTTCTGAGTCCTCGGCAATACCGACGAAGGCCAGATATCCATAAATCGTATATGGCAGCATGAACAGATCCACCGACAGTTGTGATTGTCCATTGGATGACAGCGTGTTCGGTTTCTTCCTTACCTGTTATGTATCAGTTGACGAAACAGAAGCGAATATGGGAACTTACTAACCCAGGCCCGCAGCAGATAGCGGATATTGCAGACAAGAATTGGAGAGAAATCATCATTTTCGCCGAAGGCTAACACTGAAGTATTGAGCGTTGGACCGTAACAGTGATATGATGGAGTTTCAGAAGATAAACGAGAGCTCTGGCCTGAAGTGGTTGTTGGCGGAAGATCGGTTTGAAGTTGACGGGCCGCGGAAGAGTCTTTCTGCACTTGTTGCTTTATCTCTGCGAAACCATGGAGCACACAGGGCATCGAGAGCTGTTGAAAGCGATCGAGACTGTATATTCACGGTGTGCAAGTGATAGGCACTGTTGAACGTTTGAACGTTTGAACGTTGACGCTGTCGTTTGCCAAGAACGACATGGTCGAAGATAGATCCAATCAAGGCAAGGAGAACATGAAGGACAGGATGCACGGTTCCAGTGATGATCTGACACAAAATGGCAAGACGGATATGTCCCCACCCTTGTGATTAAGATAAGCAAGCAAGCGCACTGACGCTGGACAGATAGAATTTACCTGCTTTCGGTTTTCCTAACATTCAGTCATGCACCAGTATAGCCGTAGAATTTTCGGTATACTCGACGGTGGGCAGCAATTTTGCAAAGACAGATTGAGGTAGCAGATTGAGGTTTTCTTGATTTGTTCACAGTGGAAGACACCAACAGGCGAACGGGTAGCAAAAGAGAGCTACGTCATAGCTAGGCAAAGAAGTATTCTCACAGTCACATGCTCGCGTGCGCTGTCGTAGCGAAGAAAAGTCGTTGCTATTGCCCAATGCCCAGGTCTCAACGAGTACTGAAGCGTATCATTTAGCGAGCGATAATTGATAATCGACTATCTGCGGCCTCTACCTAGGCTACTTCGTACTTGAAAGCTGATTGTACTTGGATCTTGCTCAAATTGAGTATAGCCTCCTCATTTTCAGATGAATCAAAATCTGGTCACGAGTAATTATTTGGGTAACTCGGGGACATGTACTTAATATAATTAAACGTGTAGACAAGAAAAATGGTCTTGAAAAGGGTAGGAGATCGAATCCATCACCCCCCTCCATGAGCAGCTATGATCGGAAAAGGACCAGCCTGTCCGCGTTCAAGGACTTGAGGATACCGAGAGGTGGGCTAGGCTATTCGTCAGAGAAAACTCATTGAGCTAAAGTGTTTTACTAACGATTTCTAAGTCCTGAGTGCTGGGGTGGGATGGATGCATATCTAGTACAGCGATCGAGAGTAAGCAAGAACCAAAGCGCGTGTGATGCACATCTAGTACAGCGATTGATAGTAAGCAATAGCTAAATCGCGTGTACAGGCTACGCACCGTGTCTAGGCAGGGAAATTGAACACCGTTTCAGGCAAAAAGAAGCTTGGCTTCAATCCCGACTTATGACTGAAAGGTCCCACCGAAGGGAACTGCAGAGCGGGACCGGACCAAGGCCTTAGATAGGGCACCTTCCATGCAGGAGGTGGCGGTAAATATCTAGCAAGAGTGTGCTTGCTAAATATCGGCCGCCACTTACCGAAAGGAGGATTAAGATCCTATGGCTAACTTACTATGAAGTCAAAAGTATATTTGATAAACAGTGCGTAGAATCTATCGGCTGTGGAGTGTATTAGCCTACAGTTGTTGGGTAAGATAGCTCACATACCAGATTACTTTTTCGATGGAAAGTAGCTCTCTGCCGACTTATGACTGACGGCCTCGAAGGGAACTGCAGTGCGGGGAGTACTTTCCACCTATTCTGAAAGCATCATTGAGTTCAAAGGTTTATTTGAGGTCACGCAGATTGAACTTTATGCTTCGGCCCCTAGCTCAACGCATTAGCGTACGAAAACCATCGAAAAAAGCATCACATACTTGAAGCATATTTACGTACCGGAAGACACTCGTAGGTGACCCACTGTAACATTGCGAGTGAGTGTTAGAGAGCGCCTTCCGGTACACATAGATAATATCACACAACAAAGATAGGAATCCTGTGTGAAGTTGTTTAGCATGTAAAACCGATCGAGAAAATGAAGACGTACATGAAAAGGAAATTGCCCGGAAGACGTTCACTGCCGACTTATGACTGACTGCCCAAAGTGGGAACTGCAGAGCGGGGAGCGTCCTCCGAAGCAGGAGCCTATGAGTACTGGAAAGGCAAGTTGCGCCTCGAGTTGTTGAGTTCACACGGAAATACACGAAAGCTAGCGAAAAAAACGACGGAAAGAGACATATAGAAGTTCGAGTAATTGCAGCAACAAAGACCAGCTCGCTGCCGACTTATGACTGACTATGCAGAGCGGGGAGTGACCTGAGTCGCTATAGGTGGTTGAAGGAAGGGATACCGATGAAGATAAAAAGCATATAAGCACCTAGAAAGAGTATGTGACCCAGCCAGCTCGCTGCCGACTTATGACTGATGATGCAGAGCGGGGAGTGGCGTGAGTCACTGTAGAGAATCAAAGAAAGGATATCGACGAGGGAAGAAGAGCGTATTAGCGCATAGAAAGAGTTTGGGGCCATTGAACCACTCTTTTGCGCATGGGGACGCCGCATTCGAATAAAACAGTCTGTTCAATGATTATTAAACGAGGCGCGTATACAAACCAATGGAAACGTACGCGGAAAAAGATATGATGGCGCGGAGAAGGGGCTCGCTACCGACTTATGACAGACGGTTCAACCTAGAGGAGTGAAAACTGCTGAGCGGGGAGCACCTTCCTGTGAACCCAATGAGTAAAGTATCGCTAATCATCAAGGAAATTCATTTACTGCGTCAATCGCCGGACGAGGAGATTGAAGGCTACTTGCTGACGACTTATGACAGACGGTCCAATTAGCCGGAGGGAAAGGAACTGCTGAGCGTGAAGCGCCTTCGAAGCGGACAGTGGTGCACCGAGAGTGTAGTTTTTATAAGTGCGATTGCGGCACGGGTATATGGCAGTGCACCAGTGACTCGGTTTCTGTAAAACGTTGTGTGATATTAGTACGACGCAGTCGTGAATGGATGGCGCTCACTGTAGTATCCAACGATTGAAACGATGGGGAGCCATGGTTCATGACATCACCCAGGGTTCGCTCGACGGCTGGCAAGATTATTGCGAGCAAGAAGAGTGCATGGAGCACAATATAGTGAGTGTAAGTCGAGTAGAGGCTTTTCCTGAAGCTCCAGAGCAGGGAGCTTTGGATGCTGAAAAGACGAAAAATCTGCTGGCTTTTATACTCTCCCACTTACCATAAACAGGTTTAGAGATGGGAATTTCCGAACAGTCATTGTGGCGAGGAACACAAAAGAAAAGATTGGCAAACAAGCGAACGCCGCCGTCACCGAGGAGAATCGTACGAAAAAAGGCTAGAAGCCCCAAGAAAAGATGAAGAACACAATTAATTTGTTCTTGTCGAACATGAACAAGAACAAAAATGAACAAATTGGAATAAAAACTCCCAGACAACGCCCACAAAGGACACTCCAAGTATCCCTAACCGTCACCTCGTGCCTCGTTTTTGGTTATTGATGCCTCCGACATCAGCTTCTCGACCCCGGAGAAGATCCTATATCATGTGGCGAAGAGTTTGGGCGCTGATTTAAACGAGGCAAGGTTAATTACTGAGGAAAAGCACAGAAAGAGAGAGTGCCATTAATGAACACCTCAAGAGTCGAAAGGACGTCGACCGATGTGGGACTAGGTCAACATTACACGCATGAGGATTGGCAATCGTACGACCTCGTACACAGGACACGATTTGCCAATGGTAGATTTTTTCATCAATCTTGTGCATATGGAGGACCCACAACAGATGTTTGTTCAAGAAGCCTGATTAGGAATGAAGAGAGTACTCGAGCGCCAAACGGGCCGCAATCGATCGATATCTGCTCAGTTGCTAACATCCTTCTGGCGCCACCCGATAATAGGCAAGCGAAGGAGACGGTTTGTCGATGATGAAGCCAACAAACGTAGAGACGTCGGCCGTCATACACAGTGTCAACGTCAGGGTACCCAACGAGCGAGCTTCTCTGGTTGAAGGATACAGTAGATAGTTACTAGCTGATACTCAGACCTTACAAAGCGGTCTAAATACATGTTCCAACCAATCATATCTTTCAACAAGGGAAGAAAGGACCATTTCACTAGGAGTGATGCCTTCTATGAGAACACCAATGAGAATATAACCGACTTGCATAGCGGTAACGACGGCCGGATGCAATTCTGGTGGGATCTCAACAACGAGAGCTCCAAAACGCGTGAGCCATGGGTAGCGTAGCTTCAGATATATGGTCTACACGTCGATGGGTCTTGACAGCTAGATACCGAATGCACCAGGCGTTCATGCCGAAAGGGAGGAGACTAGCTTGTTCCCAGTCGATCAGACCGACAATATCTGCACCGTCGTTTACGATGATCTGATAAAACGTGGTGAGGAGACAGGAAACGGGCAAAAACGTATCGAACGAAAGGCGTACATTCCGTTCGTTGATATCGATATGACAGAGCGCGAGAGGAAGAGCTTTCAGCTCGTCAACTTTTGTCAACAGATTTTCTATGCGCGATCGGGCATCAACATCCAGTACCTCATTCTCCAACATTTAGCAACCAAACACCCAATCTGAGCCGCAAGGTGAATGCTGTGGTCCCTAGTCAATTGACCAGCATCTTCCTTTACTGACCAGATTACTCCGGGAATGAGTGAGGACACATAAGCGTAGTGAGCTTTTTCACATTTTGCAGCGTGCATGGAAGGAACAATGGCGCCTAGAAGAGCAAGAGCAAGAGAGACTTTGGTCAAGTCTATCTCGTTATCTTTCAACTGGACAATCAGCTCGCTTCCATCAGCCAACGCAGCCACAAAAGTTCTGTCGTCCAAAAGAAGATATGCTTGTATTAGGAGGGCGCTTTAGATGTGGCGAAAGGACTTACCGGCTATACATCCCCTGCTCCTCAGCTAGATGGACAGAGACGACTTCAGCGGTAGAATGGCTTTCGATTGCTGTTTTTGCATCGGCTAGAGCCTGCGACTTGGGGAGGCTACTGATGAGGATGGGCATCGTGTCGAAAATAGATGGACCCACAAAAGATATCCATTTAGAAACATTTCATTCAAGGTACCTGATTAGTACTAAAGGCGTACAATTAAGTTTATCATGGTGGGAAGCCCTGAGCCCTGAGCGCTCGCTAGGTGACCCACAACGAGAACAAAAGGATGATATAGCTGATATTCGAGTCAGCCTCTGTCAGCCTCACCGGCGCACAATAGTCCTGAGCAGTGACCCACAGGCAAACGGGCCGAAACTGAGAGGGGGCGCGGCTGCTAAGGAGCCCACGAGAGTATGCAGTAGTCTCGCCGTCACATCATAGTCCCAGGAGATATCGATAAGAAGGAAAGTACAACAAAAAACGACTTAGTTCTCAAAAAGGAGAGAACAGGGTGATGACAGAATCGGATAAATTGCGCATAACACACTATCTCACCGAACTATCAGTATCACAGTGAAAAGACTTATGGATCCGAGGGCAGCCCAATCGTTCTAAGGAATCGATCGACTCGTAAGCAAAAGAAACCGAACCAGGATGCGAACACTCGATACTCACTACTATGAATATATCTCGAACCACAGTACATTTTGAGAATCATGGAGTCATGGAGTACAGACCAGAGGTTCCAGCTAATGCCACGCCGAAGGCATTGCTTTTACCAGCAAAAGGCGACGTTCTTTCTTGAAGGGTTAGTCCGCCGGGAAACTTCAGGAGGATATGCTGATCAACCACTACCCAAAAGCGAAATAGGCCGAAATAAGAATTCCTTGTATTCTCCGGGTTTCGAAGTTGTCCTAAAAGTGCCAATTCGAACCTTCATTCACTAGATTCTGTCGTTCAAAACTAATTATCCTCTTTTTTGGGTCCAGCACTGAAGTACTGACTAGGGAAAGCTTCCGAAACCGCAACCTATGTCATTCACGAAGCTCATACAGGTTGACCTAGAGAGACAGAGCGAAATTAGTAGCGTGTTTTGCTCGTTCACTTCGCACACGAACTATCAATTATGTTCAGCTCTGCGTTTTCCTAACGAGACATTTGGAACCCCGTCTTTGCATTGTATCGAGAAAGAAGCTGAAGCGTTGAAGACCAGTTAAATGTCAGAGAACCCGAAGCGGAGAAGGTTCATTTTCGAGCTCTAGTCGGTGGCGGGACCTGCGTATGCTGATGATTTGTTGGTTCTGGTTCATTATACGTTATGAGCAGATAAAGAATCTATACTTGAAAGCAGAACGAAATCAGAAAAACAAATGTTACAAAAATGAACAGAAAGACATATCTATCAAGCCAGGAGAGCCGCTGTTTTTCGTCAAGCTTTGGTTTATTTAACACCTTTTCTGAGGCTCGCAGCTTGATTCACCCTTGATCTGCTCACCTCTGCCACCGCCCGCCGTTTCTCATACTCGACGATTATGCGATTACGGATCTGCGTAGAGAGTGGTTACATTGAGCTCTTCTCAGTCCTGGCACTTTTGAAACAATCTGATTTGCTGATGAGTTTTTATCCACACGATGCTCGTCCAGCTGGCTTTGGGTGGTGGTGAGGAACAGTGTAGACGCGGAATTGTCGCAAGCGCCAGCCACCAATGATCAATCACGGGCGCTTCAATCGTCTGACGGTTCAAAGCATTGGCAATTTCTGGTTTTACAGCTAGCTGCTACGCCCAGTTAACGCTGACTATTACCGTCACAAAGACATATTACGATGCTAGCAGCTAGACAGGTAAATTACTCGCGTCGATACTAACAATGGCCATGATCTCCGATATATTCCTTTTTGTTGTTGTCGTTTTCCTTCAGACACCGTCGACCGATTCCTTCGTCTCAGAACATAGTTTACAGCTCATCACCGATTCTAATCCTTATGCCTTAATTAAGGTCATCCAGCTGCCCAAAGTGCTTTTTCCGCTCTTGAAGATGATTCAATGGTGTTTCTGTCGTTATTCTTGATCAGCGAACTTCAGAGAAGGCTTGCAAGGACTTGGAAACAATCTCTCCACAATATTTCCTTCAAGTTATCCGAAACCTCTATGTATTACTGATACGTTACTCCTCTCTGCGACTCGTCGATTCTGGGGTCAGCTACACTCATTTACTCTACATGTCGTGCACGGAACATCAATGTGAACGCTGAAGACCATCCCACCCCGATAACGGGATCTTTCATCACGTAGCACTTTCTGGATACCTCCGACCCGTATTACTCTACAAGCAGTTCGAGAGGCTACAGCTAGCCGTTACGACCAGGGATGTCGGCTTGCGGGTTGTATGAACTGCGAGATCGTTGCACAATTACCGAAAGACGTAGGAAAAGACGTGGGATATGTAGAAAGGATGAGAGGATCGGTGAAAGCAAGAGACGGAAACTACGCAGTAGATCCTTCGGAAGGGATGGACCCATGTGTGGTACCCGTTCCTCAGCAAATGAAGAAAAAGGTGTTGGATTTAGAGTCGGAAATTTCCTCGAACGAACACGACGACGGATGACCAGCGAGTAGTGGCCTTTTGCAAAGTTCATAGGATTGACGGAAACAGATATGAAGAGACATTTCGAGGACAAGTATAGGGCGGTCATCCAATAACCCGGAAATCATATTGATTGCACTGACTGTACCGCTTACATGTTTATCCGTTGCGTTTTGAGCTCAGGCAGCCAACTTATCACATCGAAACGAGAAACGCAAGTTTGTGAGCCCGTCATCACCGCCACGATTCGGTACGCGTCACAGGTACGATCACACGGTCCAAAACATTCCGAAATCTGACCACTTTAAACCAGTATGTTCAAGTGTATTTCACGCGTCATGCAGGCACTTATGTGTATGCAGTGTACAGAAGTCCAGACCAGCCTGTAATGCCAACTTGAAGGCACGGTTTAGAGGTACCCCAGCATGCCCGTATTACAAGCCGCTCTAGTAGCAGGCAAATGGTATACTACACATTCAGCCCCACTTTGACTCGCTAAATCGTCAATGCGATTATAGACTGCACTGGGCTCGACATCAGGGCAGTCCTTGGAGCAAATGTCATCTAACGAAAGAAGACGATATCTACGAAAGGTCATTCGATTATGGCTACGTAGCTGCTCTCAACTTGAAGTATAAAAGCAAACCAAAATCCTCATTCTTAAGTATCGAACTATCCTCTAATCGAGATATCCAGATAAACACTCTCCTCACGACTTCACACAATGTTCTCTCGTATCTCCACCATTGCTTTCTTTGCCTTGTTTGCTTTCACCCTGGTTGTCACCGCCTCTCCCGGATATGTTAAGCGATGGGCCACGACAACCCCGCCTGTCACCACCACGGTGACGGTTACTGCAGTTAGCAAGCTCCTTGTACCATTTACAATGCATGCTCATGAACAACCATTTTAGCCCGCGACGACAAGCACGGTCACTGCTAGTCAATGCTCCACCGGCTCTATTCAATGTTGCACTTCTACGGAGACGGTAAGAAAAGAATATCCTTCAGTCGCTAACGTTGCTAACAATTTGGACAGGCTGGATCTGCTGCCGGTGCTGCCCTCCTTGGTCTGCTTGGAATCGTTGTGCAGGATGTCACTGCCTTGATTGGTCTTGGCTGCAGTGGCATTAATGTTGCTGGCGGAGGTACCTGCAGCTCCCAGGCAGTCTGCTGCCAGGACAACGCTGTTGTAAGACTCTCTCTGCACATTGTAAAAAACCTCAAAGACTAACTGCTTGATAGGGTGGCCTCATCTCCATCGGGTGTATTCCTGTCACTCTCTAGATGGTATTACCGTCTTTGAAGTCTGGTCCTAGGATAATTTCTTTCCTTTCGTTACTCTAAACTCATATATAGTTTACCAACTCGATAGATTTTTCATTGTCGTGGACTTGCATAACGTACTTCTCCAATTTTATCTCCTGATTTACATTCCTTATCTCGCCTAAGATTAACGACAGAGGATAATTGAAGCTCGCTGCTCCTTCATACAACACTGTCTGTTATTCTTTCCTGTTCGCAGAATTTTGAATTAGATGCTTCATGGTAGTCTTGCCCAACTCGGGTTCAGATACGGAAATTCGATTCTGATGAACCTTGGCCTACCGCCTCCATAGTTGCTTCGGGAATCAAATGGGTGCTTTGCAACAGTGAAAGAGTAAAAGTGTCCTTTCTCATGCATAAAACGATCCTTTCCACTCTATGTCGGCTCCTTATCTTCGATACCATAGCTGAAGTAGAGTAGTATCCAGTCAAGTACAACATGAAATGCAGCTACTTATTAGCGCCACTACGCTCAACTCGCCAACTTGGGAAGCAGTCCCGCGTTCTGCATCCGCTCAAACGACTTTAACCACGACTGGCTTGGATCCAGCTCCTCCTCAAATCCTGCCAGTCTCGCCTTTTCTAGACTCAACTGCCGGTGGAACGAAAGGTGATATCCAACGCCATCGAGTTGCCCCGTACCCCAGACCTGATTCGCACTGATGCCTGCCTTATCGAGGATATCTTGATGCTTGGCGATATATTCACTCGGTTTGACAATACCTCCATGAACTGGACCAATACCAACAAGACCAAAAAAGCTTGCCAGTGCAGGCCAGCGCTCCGCCATTGTCGATGGTACTGCACGATCAGCTATATTGAACGATTCACCGCTTGTCTTTAGCGGGTTCAAAGAAGCCCAGATTGAGATTTTCGCGATGATCTCTGATGAGCCTTCGTTATACATCGCATGCCAACCTTCTTCTGATCCGGGGAATGGAACGGTTGCGCCTTTTCCTTCAACCGCAGCAAACACGGAAAGGTACAAAGCCCAGTGCGCAGTCAAGTTGTACGTCGAACCGTTTGGGGTGAAACCAATCTAGTTCTGCGTTAGCGAGTTATCTGTTTTGAGTCGACGCAGCCACTTACGATTGCATCGGGCGTAACCTCACACCAAGTCCATTTCTTTCCATCGCTCCGTTCCTTCAGCATATCTTCAAATTTGTAATAATAGATCTCATCGCCAGCGGGAGGTGGAAGACGACCCATAGATTCCTTTAAGGGTGGAGACCATGTTCCACCGGACTGATAGATACCATACGCCCTGGTGCCCCCCGGGAACACCACGAATTCTAAGTCGGGACAGAACTGCTCTAAAGCACCCAATGCACGATCAAACATGGAGCAATTCATTTCGACTTCTACTTTTGCGTCATCGTTTTGATTATAGGCTAATGAGCGCATTTATAAGTACTGCATGAGTCTGCAAAGCAAAAAGAAATTAGCACGTACCGAAATAAAATGCATGTGTAACTGTCTCCAAACCCTCAACCCTTTTGTTTAAATCGGTGGCAAACTGCTCGACAGACCTTTCCATAAGATTTACATGCGGCACAAGTTGGATTTTAGGTCCTCTTGGATTGTTGGTGGTCCAGCCTGCATGTGCCAATTCAAATGGACGATTTACAAGGGCAGAGATACGGTTGAAAGTCCCGTAGGATGGATAGCCCTGGAGTAGCTGATCAACAACGCCCCAGCCTGCAAGACCGGATGCGCCGAAGACAATTGCGTGGTTGGTGTGTGGCATGATGGCGTTTAAGCTCGTCCTAACTCTCGTTTAAGTATGCTTTACTGTATGGTTGACTTGGAGTCATAACACGGCTCCGATGTGTTCTCGCTTCCGGATATAGTTTCTTTTGGTCCTTGTATTCTCTAGAAGGTATATTCGGTTCAAATGACTATTGCAGTAATCTGAGAAGGAGAGTTCTTGTAGTCTTGAATTCTGCTTATCCTTAGTAACAACTTGAACAAGATTGAATATAATAGACATATTTTACCAAACAAGCAAATCAGACTTGAACTCCATTTGTCCCAGCGACTACCACTCTCAAGCCCTCGTTGTCCAGATTCCGTAGCGGTTTATAAACTTCTGCGTCGACCTCTCGCCAATCAAATTTGAGAACGACAGACCGAATACAACTTCTGCCCATCATGGACATTGCCGCAAAACGGTCAGACCCAGGTCTAAACCAGCGTGACTCGACCATGTTAACAAAAGCGGAGTCGTCGAATGTCCCGTTATCATACTGGGAGACCAGATGAAGAGTGTGTAGTTTCGAAAATGGAAGTGTATTCGTGATGAATTAACCTCGAGATGAGGTTTGAAGTGATTGGACTGTACTGAGCCGGTGGATGGACCCTTTGGTAGTCCTCAATCTCGAGATGGAGGAGAGAAGGCATAACTTGAAGGGCCGCGAGAAGGTCCAAATCAGAGAGGGATATACTGCGGAGGGTGAACGTGGTGATCATACACGATGATCTGGATATGAATGAGATAAAAGTTTCTGTAGGCCAATACTTGGGAGCCTCATCACACTACGGCACGTTCTATAAATGGCACGCGAAAAAGTCAGCAACATATACAACGACAAATTTTGAGCAAAAATTGATAAATGTCCTAGGAAAAAGTATAGATTTATCTTGCAGTAAAGTAAATGACATTTATGATTATTATTCTGAACAATTGCGCTTGAAATTCTTCTCCTATATCGGGCGTAAAAGGCTTTGAAAATCAATTTCTTTGTCACACGCCATTCATATTGTTTTTCGCGCGAAAAACACAAGCGGGAGGCGGTGGCATTTTATTTTGCGCGCGAAAAACAATATGAGTGGCGCGGGCGACAAAGAAATTAGATTTCAAGGCCTTTTGCGCCCGATATAGAAGACAAATTTCTTGAAATAATAAACTTAAATGTCATTTACTTTCCTGTGTGATAAATAAATACCTTTTCAGCGGAAGTTGATTAATGTTTGCTTAAAGGTTGTCGTTGTATATGTCGATGACTTTTTCGCGCGCCATTTATAGAACGCGCCGTAGTGTCATAACTGTCTAACACAATCGTATTCAACGAAGGTAAGTTAAAGGTTAAGAGTACCAGTTCCAAGTATGAATCATAGTCTCTCATGATGGTAAGTGATGTGATGTTGCGCGACATGTAATGTGTACTGCTTTCTAAGTCATAGTCTTCCCAACCCACAAGTCCAAGAGATTTGACTGAAGGGCATCTGTGTAGCGTTTCCACTAAGCTTGAGTGACTACTATCCCAGAGCTTGAAACGACGAAGTGATGGTATGGGACTTTGGATGTAGGCACCTCGGAAGTACCAAGTGTACAGAGCCTCGGAGCATGTTCGAAGCAATCCAAGTCAGGCAATATCTCTTCGCGCTCATCGAAAGTGCCAATATCCAACTCTGCAAGTAAAGGAAAATGGAAGTTGGACAGTGTCACATGCTTTGTAAGCAAGCAATCCCCTCTATACATGAAAGTTTTCCAACGGCGAGCATGCTGTGTCAGGAAGGTGAGGGGTGGCTGGCCTGTTTCATAACTGGGTATACCTTCCATATACAGCGAGAGGCTCAATGGCCAATTACCCGATCTTTCCAAAAATCGAGCGACAGTATCAACGAAACCAACGAGAGCTGTTGCTTTCTCCCCTGCAGGAGTGTACATCTCCACCTTTATATTAGCCCACAAACTAGGTGAAGATAACGCAAGCACACGCCAACGGGAGCATACTGAGCTAATTGCCATCGTAGGGAGGTAAGTGATGACGGGAGATATGAGTTCAATGAGAGGTCGCCGGTCTGAGAACCACGGATAGCTTTGAAGGAGATTTTCTTCGCACACATACTCGAAGATATGCAACAAGACTTCATTTGACAGCCTCCGTATCGGCGACATCGGCGACAGGAGAGAGTGTAGCTTGGCACGCTGTGCCACAAGTCGTTGTTTTTCGGCCTGAACAACCATGATTTGCTCTTGGAGGCGAGCCACCTCAAAATCATACACTTCGATATCCTTGTCAGCGAGAGCCAGTATCTCTTTGAGCTCTTCTGCTCGCTCTGGGCTGACCACGAATGGACCAAATTCCGAGCGAAGTTCATTTTCCAAATGAGCTAGTTCCGCAGGGCTCAGGTTTATGCGTATGCTCGAAAACTTTTGAGTTGCACGTGGTGGATCTGGTGAGGCCATTGATTTTAATAAGCGCTCAAGTCTTTGGCGCCGTCCGTACCCCAGGATTGTGACAAATTGCCCTTCAATTATTTTGTACTCGCAAAGACTGCCAGAGTGCAGATTTTCCTAGGACAAATCCAATACTGAACTGGTATGTTCAAGACACACTGTCATTTTTCTCTCTTTGCGGCTACTTAGTTTCCGGCTATACTAGCTCAGTGACCGTTGATACCCCGATGTAAACCAATTGCATAAGTTATGACCTCCCAAAATCACTACACCTCTCCTACATAGATGATAGCACATCACTTCTCAGGTCTGCGCTTCGAAAGGGGATGCAGCTCCAACGACCTATTAGAACTAAAAACTGGAAAGGGAAGCATGGAAGGCAACAAACAAACAACAAACTTAAGCCCATGCTCACTACGCTATAGTGTTCCATTTGTACCCTTTCACACCCTGCTTATATATTACAACTTGGAGCATAATGGTTGCCTAATACTTACGAATATATCTTGACCAACATTGAACATTGATCAGGATGAATATTAGAACATTTGAACGCTTACTACCTCAACACCAATGGCCCAAGTTCAATGATCCTAGTCCATACGCCACGACGGGAGACTATGGAATTTACGTCAATACTGAGTGAAAACGCTGGGGGCTATAGTCGGTGGAGATAATTATAGAGATGGAAAGAGCGGTGTGCAATTTACACATATGCTCGGGCATAAGATCGTATTTAGATACACGTACTCTTGTCTATAAAAGATTGAATTTTCACTTCATTACTAAGAGCACAGAGGTATCGGAAAATACATACTCGGATGCACGATATTTTGGGTAGTGTTTCACCAGGACCTTCACAAAATCATGCTCTACGTATCCGGTTGGTTTTGCAAACGAAGACAATGGCTAAATCTGCAGTCTCGATTCTGAAGTTTGCAAAACGGAGCCACTTGCAAGCCCCTTGAATCGGCCTTGAGTTGCTGGAGTACTATAGCTAGTCGCCTCAATACATAGGTTGTGGAGGATCATAGTACATCGCTCCCGAATTTCAAGAGCTTTGGTTCAAGATATCCACATGAGTATATGAGTGAAGGCTCCGAGCGGCCGCCGGCGCTCAAAGCGCGCTTAACCGGTATCCGGTCCGTTTTTCCTCTTCTACCTCACTCAAGCCCCGACATCTTTGCAGAACCTGGCAGCTCTCTCGACCACGACACCCAAGCCGGGGGTACAATACCAGTCACAGCTTCCTCTTATCTCTCCCAATCTCCACCCAACGCGAAAATCTCCCAATCTACAAACACCGTTCCAATATATATCCTACAGGATCCAAACACAACGGAGTCACCATCGTCGTCGGACAAACAGGATGCGGCAAAATGACTCAGTATTTGATGGAAAGCGGCTGGGTGGGTGTTGCTTGCACGCAGCCAAGGAGAGTATCTGCGACGTCTGTTGCGAGTCGTGTGGCTACGAGTTTGGGTCTCTTTTGGGTGACGAAGTTGGGTATATTGGTCTGTTGCGAATTGTGTGGGGTATGCGATTCGGCTTGATTCAGTTTCTTTGCAGAGAATAAGGATCTCATATATGACGGATGGGATGTAAGCTTAAGCGCTTACTACTGAGGAAGCGGTGAGCGCGCAACGTTCAAGCTTAGCTAACTCACAATGTTTTTTGACTGCAGGACCATCTAACATTATTGAACGGTTTCTAAGAATAATCTACATTCCACGCTCCTATGCCTCGCTCTCCATTTTTCATTCCCAGTATCTCATCTGACCGCTTTTCTCACTTTTCCAGTCTATAACGCTTTCGTTCGTTCAACTCGTTCCTCCAAATCCTTCTACTCCCGACACACACACTCTCCTGCACCATGTCAATCCACTCCCAGCCAAAAAGTACATGCAGTGCTTCAACCTCCCGCTCGAGTCCTGCGAGGGCGATCCAAAGCGCCTAAGACTGTGTTTGGCTTGTGGGCTGTGGAGGAACGGTGCACGGTGGGCTTGGGATGGCAGTGTTAAGAGTCTTAGGGGGGATTATGATCAGGTTCGTTCGTTCATTTTGCTCGTAGTTTGAGTGTTGACTGGAGGCTTTGTTTTATTTTGTGTTTCGTCGATGAATGATTAGATTGGATGCGGTAGGATGTACATCTATCTTGTTCAAGAGGAAAGTGGGTTGTGTTTCATGAGATAAGGGAGACGAAGATGGCATGGTGAGTGGGTATTGCTTTGGCCGTGTTCCCTCAGTGTAACGCGTTACTTGCAGAATTCGTGGAGATCGAACCCGAGTGGTATGTTTGTCCCGTTTTTTTGGTGTGGTTCGTATTTACTGATAGATATATCTAGGCTACGGTAATCAATGCGAGGACAATAATGGATCTTCCAATGACGTTGCCGTATTTACTTTTGGGGCGTCGGTGAGTTTGTGGACGAGAGGACTCGGTAGTAAGAATAATCACTGTCTGGTCCAAGCCTGTGTGGCTAAAGCTTATCATCTTCGAACTTCCTCTGCGGTATTCTCTATTTCCTCCTACGTGTTCTTGCCTCTGAATATAGTTTCTCTTTGGATTCTCTGGTCACTTAGAGTATTTTAAGTAGACCTAACTTATATCATTCCAATGGCTAATGTGGTAACATCTTGAATTCTGATCATTCGTTACAAGTTACAACCTGAACAAGCTTGAACATATGAGATGTATATACAAACAAGCCAATCAGACTTGAATTCCATTCGTGCCAGCAACTACCACTCTCAAGCCCTCCCTGTCTAGAATCTGTAGCGGTTTATAAACTACCGCATCGACCTCTCGCCAATCAAACTTGAGAACAACCGACCGAATACAGCTTCTGCCCATCATGGACATTTCTGCAGAGCGATCTGACCCAGGTCTGAACCAGCGTGACTCGACCATGCTAACAAAAGTGGAGTCATCGAATGTTCCGGTATGACGGCACTGGGAAAGCAGATGAAGAGTGTGTAGTTTTGGAACTAATGAGATGGAAGTGGATTCATGCTGAATTAACCTTGAGATGAGGTTTAATGTGATCGTGTACTGAGCGTGTAGATAGCCCCATTTGTAGTCTTCAATCTCGAGATGGAGGAGAGAAGGCATGACATGAAGGACTGCGATAAGGTCCAAATCAGAGAGAGGTATACTGCGGAGGGTGAATGTGGTGATCATACAAGATGATCTGGATATGAATGAGATAAAAGTCTCTGTAGGCAAACTAACCCAACCCCCCTCATAACCGTCTAACACAATCGTATTCAATGAAGGTAAGTCAAAGGTGAAGAATACCAGTTCCAGGTATGAACCTTGATACCCTTCAATTATAATGGCAAGTGATGTGATGTTGCGCGAAGTGTAGTGTTCACTGTATTCTGTATGGTAGCCTTCCCAGCCCTCAAGTTCAAGAGATTTGATTGAAGGGCATCTTTGGAGCATTTCCACTAGGCTTGAGTTACTATTCCGGAGCTTGAGATGACGAAGTTGATGGTATGGGACCATGGATGTAGGCACCTCGGTAGTGGTAAGTGCACAGAGCCTCGGAGCATCTTTGAAGCAATGCAAGTCAAAGCCCGACAACTCGTCATCCTGCTCGGAAGTGTCAATATCCAACTCTAGTTCTGCCAGTAAGGGAAGATGTGACCCGCACCACGACGAGTGCCTTCTAAGTGGGTAATGCCCACTATATGTAAAAGTTTCCCAACGGTGAACGTGCTGAGTTAGGGAGGAGATGAGGGCCTGCATTTCTTCATGAGGTACACCCTGTATATACAGCATAAGCTTCAGTGGTGAATCATCCGATCTCTCCAAATATCGAGCGACAGTACGAATGAAACCAACGAGAGGTTTTCTTTCATCCGGCGGAGGGGTGGGCATCTCTACACTTATATTAGCCCATAAACTAGGTGACGACAATGCAAGCGCGCGCCAGCGGAGCATACTGAGCTGATTGCCATTGTAGGGAGGTAAGTGATGGCTGGAGATGTGAGTCCAATGCATGGTTGCCAGTCTGAGAGCCATGGGTAGCTTTGGAGGAAGTTCTCTTCGCACACATACTTGAAGATATGCAACAAGATTTCGTTTGACAGCTTGCGCATTGGCGACAGGAGAGAGCGTAGCTTGGCACGCTGTGTCTCGAGTCGTTCTTTTTTGGTCTGAACAACCATGAGTTGCTCCTGGATGCGAGCCACCTCAGAAGCATACATTTCGATATCATTGTCAGCGAGAGCCAGTATCTCTTTGAGCTCTTCTGCTCGCTCTGGGCTAACCACGAATGGACCATATTCCGACCAAAGTTTGTTGTCCAAATGAGCTAGTTCCGCAGGGCTTAGATTTATGTGTATGTTCGTAAACTTCCAAGTCGCACATGGTGGATCTGGTGAGGCCATTGAATTGAATAAGCGCCCAAGTCTATGCACTCCGTCCTGGACAACTGACGAATTGCCATTGTTTGTACTCGGAAAGACTGTCAGAGTTCAGATCTCCCAAGGGCACATCCAATATCGAATCGCTATTTTCAGGCTATCTTATACACACTGTACGTCCTTCCATTTTTCTATCTTTCCGACCAGTACTTAATTTCCATGCTCCATCCACACTGACCTGTTCCTCAGCAAATGAAGAAAAAGGTGTTGGATTTGGAGTCTTCCTCAAACAAACACGACGACGGATGACCAGATCAGTGAGTACTGGCCTTTCGCAAAGCTCATAACGAGTTGACGGAAACAGATACGAAGAGATATTTTGTGGACAAGACCCGTCTTCATCCAATAACCCGGAAATCATCGCAGTGCAGTCAGTGACTGTACTGCTTACATATTTATTCATTGCGTTTTGAGCTCAGGCGGCTAACTTATCACATCGAAATGAGAAACGGAAGTTTTTGAGCCCGTCATCACCGCCACGATTCGGTACGCGTCACAGGTACGATCACACGGTCCAAAACATTCCCGAATTCTGACAACTCTAATCAACAAGGCGCCGTTTTGTTTGCCGTTGAAGTTAACGTGTGGTTAGGCGAACACAGGAGTTGTCCTGAAGACTGAATAGAGTAGATTAGCATGGAGCTAGGTAATACAGAATACATGTCTAAAGAAAAGGGTGTAGGAGGGCGGGTAGCGCAAAAGACAAAACGGCTAGTGTAGATATTATCACTGTATAGTTCGCAGGCTAGTTAGAAATATAAGGAAAACTTGAAAAGTAGAAAGTAATACCTGAGGACTCGCAGGCAAGTTAGACAGGGAGGAAAACTTGCAAGTCTACTGCGGCCCTCAGGTTTATAAGTACATGATTGATAGACAGGGGTCAGGAGAAATAGCAGAAAGGGCCGAAGCCGGAAGGGATAGAGAATATCCGAGTGCCGGAGCACTAGTTCGAACCGATGGAAAGGAGAGCGGGGTCTGAGGCGCGCGGAGCGTACACTGACCATCGGTGAGTGAGGAATTGGGTAGTAGGCTTAGTGACCACTTACCTCGTTGATTATATTTTTATAAACATCATATTTTTAAATCCAATTAAACCAGTAAGGTAGAGAGCAGCCAAATACAGTTCACGTCAGGTGATCAAAGTGTGACTACCATATATGGTGAAATTCTCACTGAAAAAGAAAGATAAATAGGTAGATAATTATTCTGTCCACCTATGCACAATCCGTGCCATGAATATGTGGGAAACATATTTAGGACTAATGTTCCACCAAAACTTTCACAAAAAGTGACTATCTGAGAGAAGAGTAGCAGAAACAAGCCTCGAAGTTTTGTTCATCAGATAGTAAATACAGTATCATCCCAGGAAATACTTGGTGAATGACTAAAAACCTCAAAGGGAATGTCAAGACAGCTTCGAGGATGCCAAAGAGGGTTGCTCACCAGAAAACAAGTGAATAATTGCAGGTGCGCTACCGAGATATAGGCAGTTATCAGGTGGCATGGACTGGAGATAGATACAAAGGCCATAGAATCCTTCCTGGCTCTTGGATAAATGATCTCGAACACCAATGCATGCCCAAACAGTTGTATATTTTGTTGTTATTCTTACCCTACTTATCTCAGTAGCATTTTGAAAACTCCTCTATCATTTCTTAGCTAAAACTTACCATACGTGCAAATCATGTATTTTATGGCTAATGCAACAGATTCATGAGACCGATAAGAGGGAATGCGCCTACTCAATTTTATAATGCTTTTACAATGATTTTTGAAGATAATTTCACCATATATGGTAGTCACACCTTGATCACCTGACGTGAACTGTATTTGGCTGCTCTCTACCTTATGTTCAAGTGGATTTTACGCGTCATGCAGGTACTTATGTGTATGCAGCGTACAATGGTCCAGACCAGCCTGCAATACCAACAAGGCACGGTTTAGCAGTCCTTGGAGTAAATGTCATCTACCAAAAAGTCGATTTCTACGAAAGGTCATTCTGTTGTGGCTACGTGGTTACTTGCGAGTGTGGGCCACCGCGCCAAGCGCGTGGCAGGTACAAGTCCTGCAAGATGCTAGTTATAAAATAGAGACTTCAAATGAAAAAGGTGGCCACACAATGAACTGCATGACAATAGTTCCTTGGATTCTGACAAGTCAATAACTACATTCCATCTTGTTGGAACTTGAGGACACTGACAAGTTAAACCGCTAACATTTAGATAGCAGCTGTACACGCATTATCTTTTCGCTGTTCCAGCTATCTTGCAAATATATTAGCTGGTAAACAACTTCTATAGATGTTCCCTGTCCTCTGTCTTCTCTTGCTCCTCTGAGATGTTGGTCCTTTTAAGCCTGTACTTGTGTTCAGGTTTTCGTCAGATGTCGGGTAAAAGGGTTCCATGAGAATGAAAAGAGATAAGGATAAACAAAAATCATCAGCTTGTTATGCTTGTACATCTGAAAAGAAATGTAAAACAATACTGTCACTTCTGCAAAATACCGGTGCTTTTGATGTTCAGGCTTGAGTACAACAGACTGGGAGTACAAGAGTCAAAGGAAAGAGCACGCCAATAAACCATAAAGTCACATGACACTCGCTTTGACATTTCTAAATATGGGGAAACAATTCTCCCAAATTAGGGCAAGATCAACCCTAATCGGGAATAAATTCCCACGCGAAACCGGCCATAAGGACGAGCCTTCATTACATTCAGGACTCGTAACTTTCAAGTATAAAAGCAAACAAAATCCTCATTTTCAAGTATCAAACTATCTTCCAATCAAGATATCCAGATAAACACACTTCTCACAACTTCACACAATGTTCTCTCGTATCTCCACCATTGCTTTCTTCGCCTTGTTTGCTTTCACCCTGCTTGCCACCGCCTCTCCCGGATATGTCAAGCGATGGGCCACAACCACAGTGACCGTTACTGCAGTGAGCAAACTCCCCGTACCATTTACAATACATGCTTACGAACAAACATTTTAGCCCGCCATGACAAGCACGGTCACTGCTAGTCAATGCTCCACTGGCCCTATTCAATGTTGTAGTTCCACAGAGACGGTAAGAAAATATCCTTCAGTCATTGATGTTGCTAACAACAGTTTGGACAGGCTGGATCAGCTGCAGGCGCTGCCCTCCTCGGTCTGCTTGGAATCGCTGTGCAGGATGTCACTGCTTTGATTGGTCTTGGCTGCAGCGGCATCGATGTCGCTGGTGGGGGTACCTGCAGCTCCCAGGCAGTCTGCTGCCAGGACAATGCTGTTGTAAGATTCTCTCTGTACATTGTGAAAAACCTCAAAGACTAACTGGTTGATAGGGCGGCCTCATCTCCATCGGGTGTATCCCTGTCACTCTCTAGATGGTATTACCGTCTTTTGGATCTGGTCCTAGGATAATTTCTTTCTTTTCGTTACTCTAAACTCATATATAGTTTTACCAACTTGATTGATTTTTCATTGTCATGGACCCGCATAACATATTTCTCCAATTTTATGTCCTGATTTGCATTCCTTATTTTGCCTAAGCTTAACAACAGAGAGTTGAAGCTCACTGTTCCTGCCAATGATACTGTGTCTGTGATTCTTTCCTGTTTGCAAAATTCTGAACTAGATGCTTTATGGTGGTGTGGCCCTGACTCGGGTTCAGATACGGAAATTCGATTCGGTCTACCGCCTCCATAGCTGCTTCATGAAACAAACAGGTGCTTTGCAATAGTGAAAGTCTAATCTAAGTAAAAGCACCCTTTCATAAAACCATCCTTTCCACTCTACGTCGGCTCCTTATCCTTGGTCCCATAACTAAAGTAAGGTGGAAAGTGCCGTAAGATGGGTAACCCTGGAGTAGCTGATCAACAAGTGTGTTTTACTGTATGGTTGACTTGGACTCATAACCCCTCCCATGTGTTCTCGCTGCCAGATATAGTTTATCTTTGGATTCTCTAGTTACTTGTAAAAATTTCAAGTAGACCTAATGTATATTCATTTCAATGAGTATTGCGGTAACCTGAGAAGGAGAGTCCTGGACTCCTTGTAGCCTTGAACTCTGATCATCCTTTACAACTTGGACAAGCTTTATAGACATATTTACAAACAATCAGACAATTCATACTTGAATTCCATTTGTCCCAGCAACTACCACTCTCAAGCCCTCGTTGTCTAGAATCCGTAGCGGTTTATAGACTTCCGCATCAAGCTCCCGCCAATTGAACTTGAGCACAACCGACCGTATATAGCTTCTGCCCATCATGGACATTGCCGCACAACGATCTGACCCAGGTCTAAACCAGCGTGACTCAACCATTCTAACAAAAGCAGAGTCGTCAAATTTTCCGGTATCATGCTGGGAGACCAGATGAAGAGTGTGTAGTTTCGGAACTAATAAGATGGAAGTAGATTCATACTGAATTAGGCTCGAGATGAGGTTTGAAGTGATTGGACTGTATTGTGCGTGGCCCCATTTATCCTCAATTTGAACCTCGAGATGGAGCAGAGAACGCATGACTTGAAGGGCTGTGATAAGGTCCGAATCAGAAAGGGATACATTGCGGAGGGTGAACGTGGAGATCATACAAGATGATCTCGAAATGAACGTAATAAAAGGCTCTGTTGGCCAATTATCAGAAGCCCCCTCATGACCATCTATCACGATCACATTCAATGAAGGTAAGTCAAAGCATAAGAAGTATGATTTCAAGTCATATTTGCTCTTCAAAGAAAGTGATGTGATGTTGTGCGATGTGTAATGTGCACTGTGTTCAGGATCATAGGTTTCCAAATCATCAAGTTCAAGAGATTCCACTGAAGGGCATTTGTGTAGTATTTCCATAAATCTTGAGTCACTATACAAGAGCTTGAGATGACGAAGTTGATGGTATGGGGCCTTGGATGTATGCACCTCACTAGTGGCAAGTGCACAGAGCCTGGAGAATATTCGAAGCAATCCAAGTCAGACGACATCTCCTGCCGCTCCCAAGTGACAATATCCAACTCTTCAAGTAAAGGAAATTGCAGCTCGGACAGTGTCATGTGGTCTGTAAGCGAATGAGACCCACTATATGCAAAGGTTTTCCAACGGTGAGCGTGCTGTGTTAGGGAGGTGAAGAAAGACTGCTCTGTGTTATAATGTGTATCGTGTATATGCAGCATAAATCTCAGTGGCCAATCACCAGATCTCTCCAAATATTGAGCAACAGCATCAGCAAAACCAATGAAACTTTTTGTTCCATCCAGAGGACTGGGCATCACCACACCTATATTAGCCCACAAACTGGGTGAAGACAGTGCAAGCATACGCCAACGGGAGCATACTGAGCTGACTGCCATTGTAGGCATGTAAGTGATGGCAGGAGATGTGAGTTCGATGGGAGGTGGCCAGGATGAGAACCACGGGTACCTCTGCACAAGATTTTTCTCGCACACATACTCAAAGATATGCAACAAGATTTCGTTTGTGAGCCTCCGCGTCGGCGACAGGAGAGAGCGTAGCTTGGCACGCTGTGTCTCGAGCCGTTCTTTTTCCGTCTGAACAACCGTGAGTTGTTCCTGGATGCGAGCCACCTCAGAAGCATATATCTCGATATCCTTGTCAGCTAGAGCAAGTATCTCTTTGAGCTCTTCTGCTCACTCCGGGCTAACCACGAATGGACCGAATTCCAAGCGAAGTTTGTTTTCCAGATGAGCTAGTTCCGAAGGACTTAGGTCAATGCATATGTTGAACAACGTTGCACATGGTGGATCTGGTGAGGCCATTGAATTGAATAAGCGCACAAGTCTGGCGCCTTCCATCAAGTTTCGATTTCCCTAATAGTAAGAGTTTCTTCCACGCTTATTATTATATCCTGGGCATACGATGCATGTCTTTTACTCACCCTTATTACTCTCCTATCTAAAATCTTTACGGCTACATAGTTTCCCGCTATGCTCACCTTCCCTTGCACCTTCCTCAATTAGTGATGGTTTGTACACCAATTCCATAGACCGTAATATTCTGTGTTTTGAAGGAGCATCTGCGGCAGCACAAGCTTGGTATCTGTAAAGACCCATTAGGACTAAAGATTCACAAGGGAGGCATGGACTTGTTCTCACTATGCTCTAATGCCTTCCATCCACTCATGGGTAATCCAACGATGGTCTTTTTCAGGTGGACATCACGGGTCAACTGTACAACCAAGCAGTCAGGATTCAAGAGCGAAGAGGAGCATTGTTGTATCGCCTAGCACAATTTTTTTTCAAGTCAACATTGAAAATGAACATCTGAACGCTTACCTCTCAACCCGATATGTCGAAGTATGCAGAGTCAACAGAACCACCAAAGCAGTACAAACATAATATCAGAGAACTTGAAGAAAGAAGATTTTGCTGCGAGGGCATATGAAAAGAGAAAGAGAGCGCTGTGAGACGTCATAGATATAATGACCTCAGTATAAGCTTTACCTCGGCAACGTAGCTGTTGCATTGAACGGAAATGATTTAGTGGTTCATATCCATGTCCGTGTTCAATACTAGCTGACAGGGAACCGCAATTGTTGCACTGAGCATGAGTACTGGTCGACTCGTAGACGTGATGCGAGGATAGCAGAAGAGAATGATAGTCCGCCTCGCTCCTAAACGTAAACGTTTAAACATTGAGCTTTATTGGTTGCCACGTTGGTCCATCCCTTCCGAAGAGTCCTAGTATTCGTCCCTCTTTTTACCAATACCCTTATCCTTCTAACAGTTACTCCAGCCTTTCCTGCATCTCTCGGTAATCATGCAACAATGTCCCATTTTATATGACCACATACCTACCCATTAATTGTAACACCTAGCTGCGGAGAGTTCCTAAACTGCTTGTAGAGGAGGGCAGGTATGAGCAAGCTTGGATTCGGGAAAGCGGTACGTGAAATATCCCATAAATCAGGGTAGTCTAAGTCTGCAGTGTTCACGTTGCCAGTGATATTCCGTCCACGACATGAGTATATGAGTGCAGCTGATACCCGAGATCATCGAGTCGAAAGACACATAGCAAGTTGAACGTCGGATCTCCTCGCAAGCCTCGGAGGTTTCCTGGCCGAGAACAGCTACAGAAGCATCGCCTTCATGTACATGAGCAACAAAGCACGTTGTGCAGCTAGATGAACTGTCCAAGGATTACAGTAAAAGGCGTGAAGAGCTGGACTGCGCTGCATTCCTGGACGAAGGCATCAGTTGGTGTTGTCTGAAGGAAAACCGGACTTAGCGCATAGCTAGCTGTAAAACCAGCAAACGCTTACCATCATTGCGTTGAGACGGAGGTGCAAGTATAAATGACAATGTTGCGTTGAACGTCAGAAGCAGGTTGGCGCTAAAGCGCGCTTAACCCGGTATCCGGTCCGCCATCTCTTTCCTATGTTGCTCAAAAAGCCCAGGTACATCTCTCCCGGAACCTGGCAGCTCTCTCGACCGCGACATCCAAGCCGAGAGTGGGGTCCCAGTACTCAGTCGCAACTCCCTATCTCATCTCTCTCAATATCTGCTCAACGCGAAAATCTTCCGATCTACAAACACCGTTCCAAAATCCTCTACACAATCAAAGCAAAGTCACCATCGTTGTGCGGCAAAGCAACTCAGTTGCCTCAGTATCTGATGGAAAGCGGCTGAACGTGTGTTATTGCTTGCATGCAGCCAAGAAGAGTACCTGCGGATGTCTGTATCGTGTGTGTATACGATTTGGCTTGAGTCAGTTTCTTTGCCAAGAGCAAGGATTTTGTATATGACGCGTGTCGGATGGGATGTAAGCTTACTACTGAGGAAAGGGTGCCCGTGAGCGCTTGAGCTTTCAAGAGCTTTCAAGTCTACAATGTTTTTTGATTGCAGGATCATCTAATCTTATTGAACGGTATGTAAAAATATTTGACATTCCACGCTCCTCTGCATCGCTCTCCATTTTTTACTCCCGGTATCTAACTGCTTCTTCTCACTTTCACAGTACACAGCACTCTCATTCTTCCACGCCCTTCTACTCCCGACACGCTCTCCTGCACCATGTCCATCTACTCTCAGCTCAAAATGTACTTGCAACGCTTTAACCTCCCGCTCGAGTCCTGCAATGGTGATGCAAAGCGTCTAAGACAATGTTTGATCATTGGGCTGTGGAGGACTGGCAAATGGTGCACGGTGTTGCGAAAGTACGACTTTGTAAAGCTGTGCGGGTTGGGGATGAGAGTTTTAAGAGTCTTAGGGGGGATAAGGTTCGTTTGTTTGTTCGTTTTGCTCGTAGTTTGATTGTTAATCGGAGGCTTTGTTTTCTTTTCCGTCGACTGATTGGATTGGATGCGATAGACTCTTTATGTGTTTCCCAGCTCTGTTTCCCGTCCACGAGGAAACTTCGGTCTGTGTGAGCTGTGTTTCATGAGATGGAGGATATGAAGAAGACACAGTGAGTGGGCTATGATTTGTCTGCATTCTCTCAGTTGAACGCGTTAGTTAAGATTCCAATCCTGACAGAGATCGAACCCGAGTGGTATGTTTTGCCCTTTTTTTGGTGGTTAGTATTTACTGATGGATATATCAGGCTATTAGGCTACAGTAATCAATGCGAGGACAATAAGGGATCTTGCAATGTTGTTCCTGTATTTACCCTGTGATGTCTGTGGGGTGTGGGTGTCATTCAATGCAACAGCTAGCTACTTGTGCCGTCCCGAAGCCATTTTATTTGTGGCGGATTCGTTCCTTTCCAGGATCAACATTCAACGTTCAACATCAACCCTCTATCCTTGCTCTCCATCTGCAAAGAAAAAGTCGTCTGTATTTATGATACTATGACTGAGTGTACGCGTGGGTTGCACACCGCTCCCTAATGATCTCTTCCTATAGCCTCCTCGCACTGACATAATCCTCCGTCGATTTGGCCACACAGAGCATGCTGAACGTTTCCAAGGAAATCGACACTCATACCTATTACCATATTTTACGCCACCTCCGGTGTTTATATTGACGCAAAACCCCAGAGTCTCCCGCAACCGCGGCGTATGGAGCATATTTCATCGATGTTGGGTTAAGAGGTAAGCGTTTAAACGTTCATCCTCAATCCTTTCAAATGTATAGATTTGTATTAGGGGATACAACGCTCTGCTATCCTGTCTACAGATCATGGAGAGGCCGGTTTGTGGAAGGGCAACAATCGTTGGATTATCCTCGAGGAAACGCCCACCTTCGATGGATAGACTATCCTAGAGAATGTGCAGTGAGAATGGGTTCAACTTTGTTGCGGCTCAGAATTGCCAAAGACAATTGTGCACTTGGTTTGTAGCATGATCGTGTAAGCGCGTCCGAACTCTCGTTTTAACTATGTTTCACGTGTATGGTTGACTGCGACTCATAAACCGGTCTGATGTGCTCCCGCATCCGGAAATAGCAGTGTTGTGGTTAAGACCTAAGACTTAATTAAGATTAAGGCCTTAATTTACTTCTTAATTTACTTCTTAATTAAGCAGATATGCACCTGACCATAAAATGACCAAGTAGACCCGAGGGCTGTAAGAAAAGAACCCGGTAAATGATAAAAGGTAACCCGGTGGGCGAATTCTCCCACACTATATAGTCTAGACAAGTGTTTACATTGGTATATGTAAAATTAACAGCATCAGTATGCTGCCCATTTTGGAACGGGCGCCAGGAAAAAAATAGGACTGCCTCCTTATCATAAAAATGCTGCCAAGGGTGATGGGGGAGACAGTAAAATTGTGCTACCGCTTTGTCACCTTGGGGAGGCAGCAAGATAATGCTGCCTCCCAGTCCTCCTTAGCAGCATAATAATGCTGTCAAGGGGATTGCAGAGACAGCAGAATAGTGCTGCCTCCTCCCCCTGGCAGCTGTCTCATCTTCCTCGATGGCATAATAATGCTGTCAAGGGGATTGAGGAGACAGCAGAATAATGCTGCCCCCTTGACAGCAGTATTATGCTGTAGTTGTCTCATCTTCCTTGACGGCATAATAATACTGTCAAAGGGATTGGGGAGACAGCACTATTAAGCAGTCAAGCTGGGGAGAAAAGCAATGGTTCCTCCTCATACGATAATACCCTTTGACAGCATAATACTGCTCTCAGGAAGAGGCAGCGAAATAATGCTGCCCGCTACTTCTCCTTAGCAGCATAATAATGCTGTCAAGGGAACAACAGATCAATGTCTGACATGTCTCGCTTGACAGCATTATTATGCAGTGGAGCTAGGGAGAAAAGGAACAGATTCTCCTTGTACCCCTTGACAGCATAATAGTGCTCTCAGGGGATTTGAGAGGCAGAAAAATGATGCTGCCTCCTGCTCCTCCTTGGTGGCATAATAATGTTGTCAATTGGAAGACAGAAAAATACTGCTACCTTCTCATTCCCCCTGGCAGCATTATGATGCAGTCATGCTGGGAGACTGCAGAATAATACTTTCTCCCAGCTGATTATTTTTTGGCTGGTCAAAACGCCTTAATTTCTGCCATTTCCTTGATGGCATAATCATGCTCTCAAGGGTGATGGAACAGCAAAATAATGCTGCGTTCTCATTCCCCTTGACAGAATTATTATGCTGCCAACTTGGTTTGATCAGAGTAAGGAAATTTTAATCGGATCTACTCCCAGGATAGTAATCAAAGGGCTTGGGACAGCTGAACCTCCTCCGTTGTAGTACTTACATCTGCCTTGTGTGTCTGCACTCATGATACACAGCCACATACAGCCACATTGCAAATTTTTGCTTAAACTAGGCATCTTCAGGCAGCTGGGCCAACGGATAAGGATTACAATATGGTTTATTAATGTGCATCTTTCATGCCTGACACTTGTGAGCTTCCATCGTGTCCAACTTTTGTGCCCAGTCCTGGAGCTGTTCCTCATCCAGATCGGCCATGCTTTCTCCATTCTAGCCTGGATTTTTTCCTCTTCAGCCTTTGCCTTTCTCTCCTTTCTCTCAAGTTCCCAGATGCGTACTTTCTTCTCATAGAGGTGTTGATTTTGTGGAGAAGTGGAATCCCGCAAACCTAATAGATAGCATGGTCGGACGTTCCGGGGAGAATATTCATTTTGAGCACCATGCTGTTTGACATGCTTCCTATTTTAACTGTGAGACCACCGTGGACTATTGAACAAATCATTCATACACACTTTTGACGGGCAAGTTGCGCTTTGTCCAGAATAAGCTGTCACGATGACTATGGATCCATGAGTAAACAAAACAAGAAATTGACGAGTGGCCACAGAATCAATCATGAAGCAGAATTGGAGAATAGCATACCAAATATAACTGACACAAGAATAGTCCTTTTGGATGGCCTTTGCTTCTTTTGATTGTGCTTCAGACTGCTCAGCGTGTTTCCTGCAAACATGTTGATAATTTATTAGAAGAGATGGATATAGACTTACCTTGCCATACATTCCGAGCCTTTCGATTATATTCCTCTGCATTTCTAATGTACAGATCATATGGAATCGGTACTCATCAATGAATAATACTTCCTACACACCTGTGGCGATAATCTTTGGAGGCCGCAGCGCTCTTGAGCTGTTTTTCACGTTTAGCCATATTCTTTCTGGAGCTCATGTCTATAAATGAATGCTCCTATGAGCTGTCCATTATATTAAAAGAAATATGTGAGGACATACTTGAGTTCAGGGGGAGGATGCGGAAAACGAGTGATGGTTCAGAGTCAAGTTAGTACTGCAACGTAATCACACTTAATTCTCTTAATTTCGAGTTCATCATTTGTGCATTATTTCATTTATTAGCTCTTTCTTTTGGATCTCAATGACATCAAAATGTAGAGAACATGTATGAATTATGCATAGCATACAGAAAGTAATATTTGTGAGACATCCAGCCTTGAGGAATTCAGATGACAGTCAAAACTAGTACTACAACTACATATTGGCACCACATAGACGGTCCAGTTCCATCTCCTCTTCCTTGCATCGCAGAAAACTTTCAAATTCAAATATATATCAGCACACACATCCTCCATAAATTTACGATTGGCCTTCGCGAAATCGATGGCTTCCAGTGTGGTAATGTGTTGGTGAGTGTTGGCAAGCGTTTAGACTCGAGCCAGTAGTTTCTTGTTGACACTTTGATGACTGACGATCAGCCGTGTCGGTGAAACGACTGGTTTTTAATCCGGCAGTTTTAGCGGGTCGGATTTAAGTCATGTGCTTCTTTTGACTTAGAGAAATACGAAAAATTAGAGGGTTTTGAACGTCCATTTAGGAAAAATGTAAATAGATAGAAAGTTGCGCATTAAGAGTGCAAGAAACGAGTTTGTTACTGATTTCTTATACATGAACTCGTTCTTGAGATATTCAGTGATCTTTATCGCAGAGTCAAGCAGAATTAGGGTTAGGAGTTACGGCAAGCAGCTTGCCGAGTTCGTGCAGACGAAATTCTTCACCCCATTCACTGGCACAGTGAGCTTGAGCAACAACAAGCTTGACATAGTACTCTCGAAATGTCCTATTTTTTGGGGGCATTTTCATAAAGGAAAGTTGATAGAGCAGTTTTGGGTAAGATGAACAGTGGTTTTACCTCGTAGTATGTTCTTTCCAGTAAGTTTCTGGTTCTCCCTCAGTCTAGAACACCAAATATCTTGCATGAGAGCCTTTCAGTTTTTTTCAGATGCCTTTTGTCAAGTACTTGAGGTATTTGGGAGGCATGAGACGGAAGTGTAAGGCAAGTGCTGGAAATGATCGACACGTTTCTCCTGGACGAACCAACACAAATTTCAAAAAGAAAAAAATAGCTCGTTATTCATGGAAAGTCAACGAAGATTTCTAGCTACTTCATAAGGTTGTACGATGAGTTTGGAAACACTATGAATCGAGAATAATGGCCAAGTCCAAAGAAGCACGTGATTTAAATCCGACCCGCTAAAACAGCCGGATTAAGCTCCAGTCCCTCTGCCGAGGGTGTGATTTCACATCACAACTCTACAGCAGGGACTGGTTCGAGTCTAGCAAGCGTTGGCGACTTTGTTGGCGATGCAGAAATTAGTGTTTGTGATATGTTGGCCATGTGAAATCCACTAGAACTTAGGAAGTGGAAGAGTGTGGATGGGAAATTGCCCAATGCGGTTTAATTTGAGGGCCAGACTGAGATTGTATGTTTCATTATCTGGTATGGTAATCTACTTTTTCGCTGAGTACTGGCTACCTGAAACAATTTACCAGAGTATGTATTGAACCTCCACCTACTTGGGAAGTAACTCGGGAAGTAACTCGGGAAGTATCTCAGCCTTCCTCAACCCTCCTCAGCTTTGCAAGTGGTCAATGCTGTCTGACTACAATATACAGATAATTAAGGTATGAAGTGGTTAACGGTCCCATTAAGGAACAGCCAACCCTTGTGTGGTGTGCACGCCACGAATGTATGACATCGGCAATTAGGGCTGCTCAATTCCACTCGCCCTGTCACTCACGAGCGAAATCAAATGCAAGCTGATATGATGAGAAACAAGGGCTCCTGGACCCAGCCCAATCCTGACATAATTAATGAGCTGTTTTAGGGAGGCGACGGAAGGGGGTGGGCTGTTCTGAGGCGAGCAACCGGAGCTCTACCCTGTTGAGATCAAACGGCACTACCGGCTTGCGTTTGATTTCACTCATGAGTGACTTGTGAGTGACATGGCGAGTGGAATTGAGCAGCCCTATTGGCAATCTGTTCATTCACTACAGTTCACTTGGCTGTGTAGTCAAGAGTGACGGTAACTTAGTCACCGTAACGGGTCCCCACGGGGTCAAAAAATCACACCTGTAGATCCTGCAGTAGCGGGTACAGGTTTCCCCGTGACCGTATTCATTGACACATACTGTATAATCAATTGGTTGGGCGCCTGAATTGGGATATCAGGCTAAATGTTGAAGATTTGGGCTGATAGACCATAATCAGGCGCTCAGATGACCTATTGCCAAAATAATTCTGCCAAGGGCATTAGATTTAGGGAGACAGCAAAATAATACTGCCTCCTCCTCCCTCTTGACAGGACTATTCTGCTACCAGGGGTGCTGTGGAGACAATAGCGTACTGCTGCCACCTTGTTCCTCAAATAATTCTATTCTGCTGTCTCAGCAACACCTTTGGCAGAATTATTCTGCTGCCAAGGGCATTAGGGAGACAGCAAAGTAATGCTGCCTCCTCCCCCCTTGACAGGATTATTCTGCTGTCAAATGTGCTGGGGAGACAGCAGAATACTGCTACACCATAAGAATGCTGTCAAGGGGGACAAGAAGGCAGCATTATTTTGCTATCTCCTCAGTCCTCTTGACAGCATTATTGTGCTGCCTTTCAAATCCTTGAGGGGACTATGATGCTGTCAAGGCTAAGAGGATCCTTTTGCTCCCTGGGTCAACTGCATAATAATGCTGTAAAGGGCATTGGGGAGATAGCAGGTATTCTGCTATCTCCCATCTCGCTTGGCAGCAGTATCTTGCTAAGTTTCAAATTCCCCTGAGAGCACTATTATGCAGCCAAAGAAATTATCCCTTTTCTCCCCAGCTCGACGGCATAATAATGCTGTCAAGCAAGATGGGGAAGCAGCATTATTCTGCTGTCTCCTCAATGCCCTTGACAGCATTATTGTGCCGCCAAGCCTGAGGAGTATGAGGTAGCATATCTTGCTGCCCTTGAAATTCCCTCTTTGAGGGGACAGCAAAATAATGCTGTCATGGGCACTGAGGTGATAGCACAATTTTGCTGTCTCCCCAGTCTATCTATCGATGTTTCCCTTGGCAGCATTGTTATGCCATCAAGGGGATGAGGAGGCAGTAGTATTGTTTTCCTGGTGCCCGTTCCAAACTGGGCAGCATACTGATGCTGCAAAAAATTATATATATCAAAATGTAATTTGCTAGTCGAGACACAGCATGGAATTGCTGGTCCAGCAGCCTCAATCTACATATACCAATGTAAACGCTTGTCTAGACTACATAGTGTGGGAGAATTTGCCCACCGGGTTACTTTTTATCATTTACCGGGTTCTTTTCTTACGGCTCTCGGGTCTACTTGGTCAGTTTATCGTCTGGCACATAGGCCTAATTAAGACCTAACTTCGTTGGAATCTTTAGTTAAGGGTTAGTTAGGTCTTAATAAGACATGTGATCAAGTGGCTTGCACAGGGAACATGTCACAGCTGTGTTCTGGCACCCGTCCTTCTGCTCTGCAAATGGTATCCATGGTTGATTAACTGGAAAGGAGGTTAGATGACCGGGGAAGCTGGCATGCTCATGAGGTCCTCTAGGGAAGTGGAATTGGGGGGACATTCAATATTCTCGAAACTTGTTTGGGTGCAGTATTTAGTTGATAATGGAATTGCAAGCACAAAGAAGGACACTGAGATACTTGATGATGGTGCTTTGGATGGCTCTGGAGACAAGTACACTGGAAATTAATTGTTTTTACCTAGGCCTTAATTTGCACTTAGATTGCTATTAATTTGCCATTAATTAACCCCTCAAATTAACCTATTAAGACCTAACTTCATTTGGTGGGGTTAATAAGTTGTTTAAGTATGCTATACTGTATGGTTGACTTGGAGTCATAACATGGCTCCGATGCGTTCTCGCTTCCGGATATAGTTTCTTTCAAGGTTTCTTTGGTCCTTGTATTCTCTAGAAGGTATATTCGTTTCTATGAATATTGCGGTAATCTGAGAAGGAGAGTACTTGTAGTCTTGAATTCTGCTTATCCTCAGTAACAACTTGAACAAGATTAATATAATAGGAATATTTTACAACCAAACAAGGAAATCAGACTTAAAATCCATTCGTCCCAGCAACTACCACTCTCAAGCCCTCGTTGTCCAGATTCCGTACCGGTTTATAAACTTCTGCATCAACCTCTCGCCAATCAAATTTGAGAACAACAGATCGAATACAGCTTCTGCCCATGATGGACATTGCCGCAAAACGGTCAGACCCAGGTCTAAACCAGCGTGACTTGACCATGTTAACAAAAGCGGAGTTGTCAAATGTCCCGTTATTATACTGGGAGACCAGATGAAGAGTGTGTAATTTCGGAACTAAGGACGTGGAAGTGTATTCATGCTGAATTAACCTCGAGATGAGGTTTGAAGTGATTGGACTGTACTGGTCCGGTGGATGGACCCTTTGGTAGCCCTCAATCTCGAGATGGAGGAGAGAAGGCATAACTTGAAGGGCCGCAAGAAAGTCCAAATCAGAGAGGGATATACTGCGGAGGGTGAATGTGGTGATCATACATGATGACTCTCTGGATATGAATGAGATAAAAGTTTCTGTAGGCCAATACTCGGGAGCCTCATCATGACTGTCTAACACAATCATACTCAACAAAGGTAAGTTGAAGGTTAAGAGTACCAGTTCAAGGTATGAATCATAGTCTTTTGTGATGGTAAGTGATGTGATATTGCGCGACATGTAATGTGTACTGCTTTCTGGATCATAGTCTTCCCAACCCACAAGTCCAAGAGATTTGACTGAAGGGCATCTGTGTAGTATTTCCACTAAGCTTGAGTGACTATCCCAGAGCTCGAGACAACGAAGTTGATGGTATGGGACTTTGGATGTAGGCACCTCGGAAGTACCAAGTGTACAGAGCCTCAGAGCATGTTCAAAGCAATCCAACTCAGGCAATGTGTCCTCACACTCATCGAAAGTGCCAATATCCAACTCTGCAAGTAAAGGAAAATGGAAGTTGGACAGTGTCACATGCTTTGTAAGCAAGCAATTCCCTCTATACATGAAAGTTTTCCAACGGCGAGCATGCTGTGTCAGGAAGGTGAGGGGTGGGTGCCCTGTTTCATAACTGGGTATACCTTTCATATACAGCAAGAGGCTCAATGGCCAATTACCTGATCCTTCCAAAAATCAAGCGACAGTATCAACAAAACCAACAACATCAGGAAAAGCCGTTTTTGCCTAGGTGACCCCAGAGTAGCCTAAAGCAAACATCAGGAAAAGCCGTTTTTGCCTAGGTGACCCCAGAGTGGCCTAAAGCAAACTAGGTGACCTATGAATCCTATGGCATCCTAGGAATTTGGGCTTGTCCCTTGCCAGTCAAGGCTCTTGAGGATTCCCTAGGGTATCCTAGGCAAACCCAGGGCAAGCCTAGGTTTGCCCAGGTTTGCCCAGGTGTTCCCCAGGTGTTCCCCAGGAGCACCTGGGCAAACCTGGGCAGACCTAGGCTTGCCTAGGGAATCCTCAAGAGCCTTGACTGGCAAGGGACGAGCCTAAATTCCTAGGATGCCATAGGATTCATAGGTCACCTAGCTTGCTTTAGGCCACTCTGGGGTCACCTAGGCAAAAACGGCTTTTCCTGATGAAGAGCTGTTGCTTTATCCCCTGCAGGAGTGTATATCTCCACCTTTATATTAGCCCACAAACTAGGTGAAGATAACGCAAGCACACACCAACGCCGGGAGCATACTGAGCTAATTGCCATCATAGGGAGGTAAGTGATGACGGGAGATGCAAGTTCAATCAGAGGTCGCTGACGTGAGAACCACGGATAGCTTTGAAGGAGATTTTCTTTGCACACATACTCGAAGATATGCATTAAGACTTCATTTGACAGCCTCCGCATCGGCGACAGGAGAGAGCGTAGCTTGGCACGCTGTGCCACAAGTCATTGTTTTTCAGCCTGAACAACCATGATTTGCTCTTGGAGGCGAGCCACCTCAAAATCATACACTTTGATATCATTGTCAGTGAGAGCCAGTATCTCTTTGAGCTCTTCTCCTTGCTCTAGGCTGACCACAAATGGACCAAATTCCGAGCGAAGTTCATTTTCCAACTGAGCTAGTTCTGCAGGGCTCAGGTTTATGCGTATGCTCAAAAACTTCTGAGTTGCACGTGGTGGATCTGGTGGCCATTGATTTTAATAAGCGCTCAAGTCTTTGGCGCCGTCCATACCCCAGACAAGTGACAAATTGCCAAGTTATTTTGTACTCACAAAGACTGTCAGAGTGCAGGTTTTCCTAGGACAAATCCAATACTGAACCGGTATGTTCAAGCTATCTTAGACACACTGTCATTTTTCTGTCTTTGTGGCTACTTAGTTTCCGGCTATGGCACTTGCTCAGTGACCGCCATTGATACCTTGATGTAAACCAATTGCATGGGTTATGATAGGTTATGACCTCCCAAAATCCTTACACCTCTCCTACATAGATGATAGCACATCACTTCTTAGCATGTCTGCGCTTTGAAAGGGGATGCAGCTCCATACGCCTATAGGCTATTAGAACTAAAAACTGCAAAGGTATTGAAACTATTGAAATAAAAGAGAGTTCTCAGTGACAGTGGTAGAGCGATGCTATATTATGTACCTATTGAAATAAAAGAGAGTTCTAGGTACATAGTCAGTAATAAGTACAAGAAATAAACAATGTGAGTACTAACCTCAGCGACAGTGGTAGAACAATGCTGAGGTGTCAATATATGTAGAATACAATTAAAAGAATGTGTCACATGGGACATATGTAAGTAACATAATGAAAGCAGAAAATATTCTGGTTTCATTACGGCATGAATCCATGAACATATAGATCACATAACAAGATAAGATCATCAACTTTTAACACTCCCACTCGGGCATGGCTTCATACCTAGCATGCGCACAAATGTCAAGTGCTTCTCACCAGATAATCCCTATGTAAATCCAGTTGGAACATAGTCCAGATCAATCTGGCCATCAGAGATTGCAAAACAAATAAAGTGGTGACAAAGTTGAATGTGCTTCATACGGGGATGATCAGCAGGGTTCTTGGAAAGAGCAATAGATGACATATTATCACCCAACAAGCAAGTAGGCTTGGTTTTCTGAAAACCTAGCTGTTCAAGGAGTTGATGAAGCGAAATATCTTCCTGTGCTGTACGAGTAAGAGCCATGTACTCAGCTTCAGTAGAAGAGAGTGCTGGGGAGGTTTGAAGTTTGCTGCTCCAACTAATAGCAGCTCTGCACATGAGGAAAACATATCCACTAGTGGATCAGTGAGTATCCACATCACCAGCCCAATCTGAATCAGAATATCCAAGGATAAGGGAGATGAGTTCATCTATGATTGTGCCATCATACTCAATAACCCAGTCTTTGGTACCACCCAAGTAGCGAAGACAGTGCAGAGCTTCATTTAAATGAATCTCACCTGGATTTGAGCAGTAGCGGCTCAAAATACCTACAGCAAAGGCAATATCTGGGTGTGAAGCAAGCATGGTGTACATGAGAGTACCAATGAGAGCCTGGTATAGCGTGAGTCTGTCAGCCATAGCCTCTTTCTTGGCGTCTGTGGATGGGGAATCAGCTTTAGAAAGCTTAACTCCAGATGATAAGGGGGTGTGACATGTGATGCCACCATCATCACAGTGGAAACATTTGAGTGATTCCTCAATGTATCTGGTCTGAGAGAGCCGAAGGACATGCTTTTCTTGGTCATAGTCAATGGCAATGCCAAGCAACTGTGAGATAACACCAAGATCCTTGATCTTAAAGCGTTGGCCAATCCGGTGCTTGATCTCCTGCATGAATTTGAGATCATCGCATAAAATCCCAATATCATCAATGTAAACAGCAATAAAGCAGATGGACTTGCCACGTTGGAGGATGTAAATGCAGTAGTCAGCATGGATATGACAAAAGCCAAGTTTCTTGAGCTCTGCATCAAGAAGTTTGTTCCAGACACGGGAGGCCTGCTTGAGGCCATAGATAGAGCGGCGGAGACAAACAATTTTACCAGAATGTTCACTAATGCTGTTTGGGAGGTGCATATAGAGCTCCTCTTCCAACTCACCATTGAGAAATGCGGTATCAACATTGAGATGGTGGAAGTGAAGGCCTAGACGCATGGCGAGGGCACAAAGGACACAAATGGAGGTAAGTTTGACCACAGGGCAAAATACCTCATCAAAGTCTAAACCAGGCATCTGGGAGAAACCTTGAGCAACTAAGTGTGCCTTGTACCGCTCAATGGTACCGTCAGGGAGGTGCTTAATCATAAAGACAAGCTTGGAGCTAATAGCACGGCGACCTTTAGGCAAATTGTCAATATCAAAAGTTCCCATATCAATGAGAGACTTGAGCTCTTTGTCTACAGCTTTCAGCCAAGTGGTGGAGTCAGGACCACGGAGTGCTTCCTGCAGAGTGCGGGGCTCTGAGGCTCCCTGAGCATGGACAGTGGCCATGAAGGCCATGGCAACACCTTCTGCAACATCTGGTCTATTGCCTGGTGCAGCTTCTGGAGGATCTGGCGCAATGTCAGGTTCTTCACGGAAGCGGGCAGGTAGGCAATGAGCACGTGGACCATCTACTTCTGGAACAGGCCCAAGAAGTTCAAGTTCTGTACGACAACGGCAAGCAGGTGGAGCCAGTGGAGGGTCATTGGGAGGAGGGAGATCAGGGGAGTCTGGGCGAGAGTCACTGATGTTATCCTCAGAATCAACCTCAGAAGATGGAGCAGGAGGATGCGGATCCGCTGGAGTCCCAGGGGGAGAGTTATCTTCCCACACATCTCCCACTTAAGAAAAGCCAGGTAGGCCATCTCCAGGCACCTCACCATTGTAAAGGATCTGCGAAAGATCCGGAATGGGTAAAGGCAGGCCAGGAGGGTGAGGACGTTCATCAAAAATGATGTCTTGTGAAACAAAAGTTTTTTGCTTTTTCGGATCCCACAGAAGGTAACCCTTGGTGTGCTCTTTGTAACCAAGAAAGATGCACTTACGAGTTTTAAAGTCAAGCTTTGTACACTTCGATTTGGGGATGTGAGCATAGGTGGGACAGCCAAAAGGTTTGAGTTCCTTGAGTGAAGGCTTTACACCAGACCAAGCTTTGTGTGGAGTAGAATTAGGAAGCTGTGAGGTAGGTGAGCGGTTAATGAAGTAGACAGCAATAATGACGGCGAAGACCCAAAACCCAGCAGTAAATTTAGCATCGTGCATCATGCATCTGGCACACTCAACAATAGTGCGGTTGAGGCATTCAGCAACACCATTCTGCTGTGGGGTGTGAGGGACTGTGGTCTCATGGATAATACCAAGGTTACGGAGATAATCCTTGAGCTGATCAGAGGTATATTCTCCACCGTTATCTGTACGAAAAACCTTGAGCTTAAGCCCAGTCTCGAGCTCTACCATAGCCTTCCACTTGCGGAAGCATCAGTACGCCTCCGATTTGTGATGGAGGAAATAAACCCAGCAGTGGTGGGTGTTATCATCTATGAAGGTGATGAAATACCTATAGCCACCATTGATAGAGTTGGGTTTGAATGGACCGCAAACATTGGAGTGAACTAAAGCTAGTCTCCGATGAGCCCTTTTATTGGATGATGGGAACGGAAATACATGCTGTTTACCAGCTGTACATGACTCGCAGAACTCTATTCGACCTCCCACTTCATCAATGCCCGTTGCCATGCCTTTTGCGATCAGACATTTTATGTTGTCTTGACCAAGATGACCTAGGCAGCAATGAGCATGATTAATGTTGATATAGCGGGATGTGGTAGCGAGATTTGCATACTCTTGGGATTTCAGCGGATGGGCGTGAAGAAGGTAAAGACCTCCTTTGGTCTTGCAACCAGATGCAATGCACTGGCCAGAGCTTTGAGCTTTGACAAAGCACTCCTCTCCATCAAAGAGAATGGTGTGTTTGCGCTTGTCAGTGAGCTGAGAGACAGAAATCAGAGTGGCGGTGAGATCCAGGACATGTAGTATATTGGGTAGAAGACCAGTGATGATTCCATCCGGCGTATCCATGAGGTACTGAAGAGTACCCTTACCAACAGTGTAAATGGTAGACGTGTCTCCAAGATGAATGGGATGGGTTTGTTGAGTTTGGTGTACAAACTGTCTTTGAACCAGTCATGACGTGGACTTAGGTGGCGAGAGCACCCAGAGTCAATGTAACTCTTGTCATTGCTTGTCTTGGCAAGGAAGGTGGCAACATCAGTGGAGATAAAGACATGGACAGAATCAGAACAGACAGAGGGAAATTCTGAGTAGGTGGAAGCAACTTTTGCACTGACCTCCTCATCCAATGAGCTATTGCTATCAGAGTGTTGGGCAGCAGCGGCAGTAGGCTTCCTACTAGATCTCCCACTGCTTCTAGGAGCGGATGCAGTGCGGCGGGATGCTTCCTCATCTCGCTTCTTGTGGTTACAGTCTTTGACAAGGTGAGGACCTTTGTGACAGTAGGAACAGAGCAGACCTTTCTTGGGTTTCTTCTTTGCTTTAGATTTCCCTCTAATGGTGGCAGCATTAGCCGCCTTGGAAGAATCATCACCGGAAGTGAGACATTGATACTCCACAATGAGGCGGGAGGTGACAAAAGAAGAGGTGAGCTTGTTTCAGTAACGGCAGCAAGAGTGACGATGGTAAACGTCTCCCAAGTGCTAGGAGAGTCACCGACAGCACAAGGAAGAGAAGCAAGCACAAGTCCCGCGAGGAACTGGCCTCCAAAAGCGTCAGTGTCAGAGAGCATATAAGTTAACGTGATCCTGCGTGTTATCACCGTGTTCATACCGTTTATCCATCATACCACGCTTGATATAGAAGGCTTCAAGACCAGCAGTGGTGCCAGCATGAGCTTCCTTAAGCTTAGTCCAGATGTCCTTGGCGGATGTGAGCTTTTCAATGAGAAGAAGCTGTTCCGGCGCAAGGTGCTCTTTGATGATCCCAATAGCCTTGTCATTACAAGTAATTGATTCCTCGTAGGATCGCATATCCTCCCTGTGATCATGTCTAACAGCAGCCCGGTCAATGGCAGAGGCATCATTAGGCAATGGATAAGGATGGGAAGGTTTAGGATAGACAGACATCTCTCCACTGCAGAATCTCCAGACCATAGCCCTCTGGAGCTTGCCAGAAATAGGGCCAACCCATCGAGAATAGGTCCCGTAGGTAAGGGTAGGGATTTGAATGGAATCTGATGATGTGGCAGATGTAGGGGACATGTGGACAAATGTATGGGATGTGTAGGTGAATGAATGAGTGTGAGAGAGTGAAATGAGTGTGTTCCAAGGTCTTGTGCGCAGTAGAGAAGCTTTGTTAATTCAGTACAGACTACCGGGGCCCATAACCTATTGAAACTAGTGAAATAAAAGAGAGTTCTAGGTACATAGTCAGTAATAAGTACAAGAAATAAAGAATGTGAGTACTAACCTCAGCGACAGTGGTAGAACGATGCTGAGGTGTCAATATATGTAGAATACAATTAAAAGAATGTGTCACATGGGACATATGTAAGTAACGTAATGAAAGCAGAAAATATTCTGGTTTCGTTACGGCATGAATCCACAAACGTATAGATGACATAACAAGATAAGATCATTGACTTTTAACAAAGGGAAGCATGGAAGGGAACAAACAAGCAACAAACTTAGGCCCATGCTCACTACTCTATAGTGTTCCATCTGTACCCTCTCACACCCTGCTTATATATTACAAATTGGAGCATAATGGACATATTCCAACAAACAAGCAGATCAACCTTGAATTCCATTTGTTCCAGCAACTACCACTCTTAGGCCCTCCTCATCTAGAATCCATAGCGGCTTATAAACTTCCGCATCATCCTCTTGCCAATCAAACTTAAGAATGACTGACTGTAGACAGCTTCTGCCGCACAGTGATCTGACCTGATCTGACCCAGGTCTAAACCAGCGTGATTCAACCATCCGAATAAAAGCACAGTCCGTCAAATGTTCCGGTATTACGCTGGGAGACCAGACAAAGAGTGCATAGCTTTGGAACTGATGAGACATATCATTGAGACAGAAGTGAATTCATGCTGAATTAGGCTCGAGATGAGTCGTGAAGTGATTGGTAAGAACTGACCCGCATATGGTGTAGTCCACAACCTCAAGGTCAAGTAGAGAAGGCATGGCTTGGAGGGCTGCGATAAGTTCCAAATTAGAGAGAGAGATATTGCGGAGGGTGCATGTGGTGATCATACAAGATGATCTGGAAATGAATGAGATAAAATCCTTGTCCATTGGCCAATTGACCGAAGCCTCCTGTTGACCGTCCAATGCAATCACATCCAAGGAAGATAAGTTGAAGGATAAGAGCACCATATGTAGGAATGAGCTGAAAAATCTTTGGGATCCCTGATAGTAAGTGTGCGTACAACCAGAATGACTCTCCTGACCTTTTACCACTCTCAAAATCTGATAGGGCTCTGTCAAGTTGGAGATTTAGGTTTGGGACAAGTGCATGAATGGGCGTGCACAAGGATTCAAGGAAGAGGGCTGTGTGGAGAGATTGGAATTCAAAACTCAGATGAGGAGATTGTGGGGCCATACACTTTGTATGGTACGCCTGGGTTCCCAACAGTTGTGCCCTGTGAGATCCCAATGGCCACAGGACGGACAGTATTTCATCAGAGAGACTATGGTGCAAATTCATCTGGAGCATCCTGTAAAGTAATATTCTGGGCCACTCCGTGCTGAATCAATGGTAGTAGCTATTAATTAAGGTAACAAAATAGGCGGCAAAGCACTCCTATTTTACCTGAAGATTTGATATTTCCTTGTGCATACAAAGAATGTTAAAATTACAGTATGCAAGGATATGTAATTATACTACAAGTTATATACCAAGCTTGTCTTTGTCAACATGAAGTTTACTGACAATATTCTCAAGTATACAATTGGGTTCTAACGCGGCCATTTCTTTTTGGATGAGACTCTCCAAGTGCTCCAACGAGTCCACAGTGTACTCGAACGACCTTGTATTGCACTTCAAGTACTCTATAATGTCATATTTCGGTCCTGAAGCTTTGGGCCGCTGGCGTAGTGTCTCTGAAGTAGAAATAAGCATCAACGGCGGTATGGAATGCATTATCACCCACCAAGAATGCGATTGTCCGAGATATCCGCATTTATTCCATGAATTATAGGGAAGGAGAACTTTCCCTCCTCCAAGTCCTGTGAAAAATATGTGGTTAACCGTATCCATACATGGACAAAGAATTGGAAACCTCAGCAAATCCTTTAGCATCGGAATACTGCAAGATTTGGTTAATCCTGGTTATTTGATTTGGCTGTGATTAAGACCACATACCTCCTTGCTGATAAGATTGAGTAGATCGTCTCGTATCTGAAAGTAAACACCAATCAAATTGGCCAGTGTGATATAGCTTGATGGTGGAGAGGAGCATTTCGAAGAACATGCAATCAACAGCCTGATTGCTAGCCTAAAAAGACCACTTGTTTCTAGAACAAGATCAATGTATTTGGATCAATAGAGCAAAGAAACACGTACTTTTGTTGGCCATGTCTACATACTCCTTCTCCGTGGGGCACCTTGAAGTATCTCTCCAGACTATCTCTATACCTTGACCCGCATATAGATTGATCAGCTCCGCTTTTTGCAAAGAACATTTAGTGAGGGTGGGGTCATCAATAGAGTCTGGGTACCATTGAGTATTTCATGCAGAGTGGGGCTACATTTTCCAGTGATATAGCATCCTAGAGACTCAACCGATTGATGCGCTAATTCAACAACGTGGTTTGCGGCATTTATAGTCCAAGCAACTCCATAAACCTTGAAGCGACATAAGTAGTCATAGAAAATAGTGAGACGATGAACTACCGTGTGTGCCGCTGCAAGGAATGTATATATATGAGCTCATAGTAGTCAGCTCATTGTTGAATGAAACTCACTCGGTTTTCCTCGCCGTAAATCGGAATTGTCTTGAATATCATCAAGACTTACATACAAAAGGTTAACGTGCCATATAAACTGCAAGCTAAACATACTCACAGGAGACTGGCATTGTGCAGCATGTTGGTGATCTGAATGATGACATTGAGTTGTCCTTGAGGGATTTTGAACCATTTGTTGAATCCTTGTAGAAGGAGGGTGCGCGTCCTAGGTAGCACATCAGCAGGGAGTGTGATGGGGCCAGTGTCATGAGAAACTGACCCTTTCCCGGGATTGTCCTCTATGTGATGAAACGGCTTTAGCAATATCTGAGGAATGCAGCAATGTCAGAGGAAAACACGATTTTCCCGATCAGTGAAATACCTCTTCATCAGTGTCAGATACCATGGTGGGGGAGGACAAAAGGTTGAGATAGTCAAGCATGGCTGGTTGAAGGGTGCAGGGGAAGTTCTTAGCCCAGATGGTCGATAATATTGATGCAAAAGGTACGGACTTTTTATAGCTACTTAACGCGAATAGGTCGCTCAATTTTTTAAAAAGGTTGCTCCGGCAGTCGGGGTCTTGATAAGTTTGAAATACTTCCTCGCGTTCCCCGGGGAGCCGCCGGGCAGGCAGCGTAGACTGGCTGCAGCAAATTATACCGATAAGTATCGATCAGCCTTCGCTGATAGTAGGTATACAAAATTATAAGGTAACCCATAATTAGTACGATATCAACTTATGTATATGCGTGAAACTGATGGATGTATCAGGGTGACAATATATTTATGACATGGCTATAACGACGTTACCAGACTTATTGCTCGCTACCGGACTTCATCCCCAGTGAAAATCATGATAATATACCTGTCATTGCCTGACAGTTCTCAATATCTCGTTCAATCACACCCAGTTTCAACCAATCTCAATTGACGTAATTTCCACTGGGCGTGGCTTTATTATTCAATTGAGTTTACAGTTCATAATCTCCTGCGCGTCCATCCCACTGTCCCCGAGTTGCAATGGAGAGCTTAGTATTTCGCACACCACCCTCATTTCCTGAAGGCCTAGGCAACGGCGATGAATCTGCGCATATGTGCCGTATAGCCCTCTGAGCGCTCACGATAGTTGAAGAATTTTACTTTATTATACCTGTAAAATATAGCGTTTGCACATAGATGATAAGATCGTCTATAAGATTTTTAATGCACAAAGTCATTTCAGAAAATGTTATTCTTCTTGATTTTTTCCGTTGTCAATTCATGTATGCTCAGCCGGCGTAGTTTTTCTTCCATAAAGTCCTGACAGGTCTTCAATCTGGTTTACTCAAGGTTCACTTATCCAAGGTTTAGGTGAAGCTATCGAATTCCTACGTGTTTACCGCAACTATTGAATTCCTACGTGTTTACCGCAACATAAATATGCATTACCATCTAGAGGCCGATTTCAGTGCTCGGTAAGGTCTACGGTGTTTTGCATAATAGTCCAATTCTATTAAGAGAAATTTCGTTGAGAGAAATTTTGAGCTTTTGACAATTTAATTTTTGACAGCGCCACAGCCGCCACTCTATCTCGTTGGATTGCCTGTGTTGTACTTGTGTCTAGTCAAGTCTAGTGTACATTGCCTCAGAATCATTAGCTCTCAAGGAGGAAAACTTGAGGCCGCATTTCGTCAAAAGATCTGAATCATCGATGCTTTAACTAAGTTCAACAAAGCTCTGCATTGAAGGTAGAAACAAGATACAGATAACTTATTCTTCCTGAATGCGCCATCAACTCCGCGCTGTCAAAAATTACTTATATTGTCAAAAGTTCTCTCTCAAAATTTCTCTTACTATGGACCGCCAAGAAGTGCAATTTCTTTGATAGTCTTTAATAACTTCACAAGGACTAATGACTTGACTCAACTGCTACTTAGTACATAATATCCCTTGTTGTGAATTCTGTATTTTTAGATATTTTTTCTAGCCTGTGTCGGGCAATGTCCGAGCAAAGGTCAAGAAGTGCAACTCATCAGTCCCACATCAGTAACGCAAATTCCACTCAACAGCAAAGCGGCGCGCGCCATCATTTGTCACGTTAAGGTGCTCTGGTTTACGACTTTACCCATTACACGGATACTCCATAGATTCTCATAAAAATTGAGATCTAAGGTCTTTAGATTATCCTTCAAAAGTATATAGTATCTTTTTTCTACTTTCTATAAATATTCTTGGCGTTCCTGGCTGTTTAATGGCAATATCACACCAATGGTGCTTGATGTTCAGCTCACTGTTCTGATAATTCCCTAGAATATCCCAGTTTGAGGACACAGAATCATCATAGTACATTGATGTAAGTATTGCCCAAAAAATACTCTAAGCCAGTACCCCACGGGAACACGTTATTCATTAACCTTTTTTTGAAGAGTTGTACTTCCTGATGGGGAGCACTTCTTGGCGGGCCATAGTAAATGAATTGGACTAGTATTATGCAACTTGAAAGCATTGTTGGGATCAGTACTAACATTGAACGCATCTGAATAAGCGATGGATCACTCCATTCATTACCAAATAAAGAGTAGATTGACTACCAAATTTAGGTTGCTCACGAAAGGTTTCGATGCCAAATACATGTGTGTTTCGATGTAACGGGAATAAAGGAAGGAAGCGGGCATCCGAAGTAGCATGCACTTCACCGGTGCACTGAAAACGTACATGTCTCGAGGTTTATGAAAATCTGCAGAGCCGGAAACTATGATACCCCTACCCGGACATCACTTATAAACCAGCAACCAAAGCTGGGTCCTCCAACTTGTCCGAGTACCAAGTCATCGCCCACATCTTCCCATTCCTGAACATAAAGAACACCATCAAAATGAATACTGTGCCATATTTGCTTTGTTCTAAACTCAACTTCATGCTGATATATATGTTCACAGAACCCTTACAAAGAAGAAACGTCTGCCGCCGCGGTAGCCACCACGCTGGATATTTCCACTAAAGTATGACCGTCTCTTATTGCGATACTTAAGTAGCGGAATTAAAATAGTGTTTTCAGACACCGATCGAAAAAATTGTGCTCACTGCCAAGGATCATGGCAAAACGAGCTTCCCCAGTGTTGTACGCCATTATTCCCCCCGTTCTCTGAGTCCATAGCAGCTAATGTGACCTTCAGACCACTGGTATAGAGAACGCGTGCATTTCACTCGAGCTCGCACTTGCCAATAGCCCGAAAGGTTCTATCACGGTTGATCAGGATGTGATTGATCGCGTACGACACGATGCAGCAGGTTCCTCCATCGCGGGGTGGGACACGCTCTCGAGTCTCGCCCCAATCATTCGACTCCCCTCTGGCATGATCAAGGACGTTGTGGTCTGCCGAGATGTATACAAGCACATCCGCCAAGGCGTAGAGCACGATGTCATTCGTCCGGTCGATGGACTCGAAATGCTGATCACTCGTAATCCCAACGCCGACTCACTTAGTGAAATCGGGCCAAAGACCAGTACTGGTGGGAAGGCTTGGATGTACAACCCAGAGTATATGGACCTCTACCGCCGGGGCTGGGGCAATATTGGCTTTGGCCCTATGGGTCCTCTCATTACATACGGGATTCTCTTCGGTACTGTCATTGCGAACCCGGAGGATATTGTCAATGTTGATTCAGTCAACCTTCTCGGATCCGTTGATTATGACTTGGATCGCGACGAGGGGCACCATGGGGGCTTTTTGTATGCAATGGCTGTTGCAGACCGGTACGGAAAGGAGATTGGAACGAAGATGCAGGGAACTATCTTTGCTGCACTCATAAACTATGACATTCAAGTGTTTGTACGCCCGATCCAGGAAAAATGGGTAGAAGGGAACGGCGGGGCATCAAATTTGGGCCCAGCCGACATATCTCCCGAGGACTGGGTCGCTCTCACCATTGGAGATTGTGCTATCCTCTGCCCAGCTGCATACCAAGACAGCAGTCTCTACGAACGCTCCAGAGCAGGTTTATTCATAGGCACTGTCATCTCGAACAGTCATGACTTCCTCTTTGATCGTGCTTGCTCCAATCGTATGTCAGCTGTAATGTACGCCTCCGCGGCTGGAGTCGCACAGTACTCTGTCCACTGTGCTTTCTCCACCTCCGCCATGGATGCCTTAATCCAGCGCGTCGGCCGTGATGGCACAGTTATATACGGTGATGTGGCAGGTGTAGCCACAGCGGCTTGGGCCCCGTTCAACACTCGCTACAGGTCGTGGCAGAGGTTGGTCAAGTACACTCGGTTGCTTTCTCGATCCTCCTCGCCTGAAGCTGCCAAACTCCTCGCTTCATCGCGCCGAGATGTGGTGCTCTCTGGATTCGACGTCAACGATATCTCTGGTTCCTGGGCGCGCGCGATGGCTGTCGGTGCTGAGAATCTTGTTCGGGACAGGATTACAACCTCTTATATGCCAGCACCCACCACCGAGCTTCTTGATATCCCCGGCATGGTCCCTCCTGATCTATGCTCCTCCTGCACTCTCCTATTCAGCGCAGCTATCACAACTGTCGATGGTTTCTGCACAATCGATGGACTTTCGGATGCCGTTGTCTCCTCTAGATCCGTGGCGCTGGCTGCTGGGATTCGCCGTGCATGTTTAGCCGCCTGCGAAAAAGAATTTTGTGATGCGTGTGCAAGTCGTGTCGGCATCTGGGCCGACTATGCTTCGTATCTTGTTCTTACCGCACTTATGACAAGTGCCTACAAGTTGACACCCGCGGAATGGGTCACAGAGTGTTACACGGTTGGGGCGGTTACTGTCTCCCCTGTCTCCATTATGACTATACTTTCCAGATTTGATTTAATGTGCGGGTTGAAGTTGGGAGAGGATGATTCCATGGGGATTAGAGATGTTATCGATTTCTAGTGCCTAGATATGCCATCCAATGTTTTTGGGTAATTAGAGAGGCCTTTGATATCTAGCACCCGTAATCTCGAGCTCAGACAAATTGGGAAAGTTGAATATTATGGAACGCTGGAAGGCCTGCCCTCTAGATCTTAAGTCCGCTTCACCATTGATCCGGGATCAGGACCCAGGACGCTGCATGTAAGCGCTTGTGAAATGCCGCAGTGCGGGCTCAAAGCTGTCCTTAGGAGCAGGGCTTAGAAGGGCTCAGATTTCGGCGAATATCAAGAATAGGCTGGGAGTGACCACGCTATAAGGATATGATATGCACCACTGCCGAGAATGTGACACATGTACTTACTCCTGCAGTCGATGACAAATCACAAATCTACAGTGGAGTCTGACAAGCTTGAGACCCGTGTCTACGTCACGGAGACATCCATTACTTTTCTAAGTACTTAACTACCTATAATCATATGCTTAAGAAATGGACAACCAAAACTTTGAGGTAACACCTAACAGTGAGGGTTGAACATGGATAGGATAGGCTGCTGGATTTGCCAACCAATAGTCAGGTGCAAAAGTCACGGACTATGTGTGGGCTTGTGTGAGGGAGTTGTTGTATGACAACTATCAGGTAAAGTCAGCCTTATATACTTCAAGTAGATAAATGATTGAAGGCGTTTTGCCTCAATTTTTCCTGGGCTTGGCCCGGCATGTGAGTGGACAACCCAAGGGAATGCAATGGGGCAAGATGGAGCAACTGAACGATTGTTGGCGTGCCAACCCTGCGCCCGGTCTTCTCATCTCTGCTGATCTTGTTCTAAGATAAGCCGCTTCACAACTTATCACGGAACGCAGCACCCAGAAATTGTAGCAGACCTATTTTCAGAAGGCTCTTAGAGCCAAAAAAAAAAGCTAATCTTTGCTACAAATTTCATAAGTAAAATGTTACTAATCTAACAATACTTGTCTGCTTTTCCCTTTCCTTTACTTTTGCCTTGACCCATAGGAACTTCAGCATGCTGCATTGTATTTTGGATCTTTACCATAAAATTTTGATCTTTTGGTTCTTCCCAGGGTCCGCCCCATTCTGTTCGTCATTTGAGCTTGGCAGCAGTCTGTAGGAATTTGTGGATAGGCAGATATGCAAGCGCCTCCGTGTACAAAACCAGAATGACTCATATGGACTAGAGTCATGATGTGTTATGTGTCAATATTGCATTGACTCATTTGTAGTACATAGTTCCTGTGCATTGAGTCATTGACTGTGCTTGACTGTGCAATGATTCTAAATGGCTCATAATGACTTGCCTGTCAGACTCCTAGCAAGTCAATTCCCTTATATAGTGTAGTATACAGTTGCATTTTAGGCAACTACTTTTTCTATCTACTTAGTCTACACTTTGTGTGACATTGTCCTGACTAACTAGAAGGAAATGACTAGGGCATGTCCTATACCTAGGTCCTGCCTTAGGTGGAAATTTTTTTTAATACATACTCGGGCTCCCGGAAAGTAACGGTCCGGGTATTTTCTGGCAATATCTCAGCAACGACCTGACATTTTGACTAGGTCCAAGTTGTAAAGTTAAACTATAGTACATTTCTGGCTTGTTGAGATGGACACTGCATGCAAATCACCATAAATTTTGGTGGAAATAGTAAAATTATGTTAAACTTGTATGAAACTTCATGCAATTTTAACATAATCTTACTATCTGCACACAAGTTTAATATAATTTAACCACTTCCACAAAAATTTATGGTGATTTGCAGGCAGTGGGATAAATAGATGTGGATGTGAGAAATGAATTCCATATAAGGAATACTTAAAAATCCCAAAAATCTACAGCATGAAATAATTTTTTTGTGAACAAGCCATGTTCACCATTAGAAAGAGCAACATCGAAAATGGTAGTAACCAGTTTCACCTCAGTGAAATAGACAAATCTGATGCTACAATTTGGGCTCCAAATGTGCTGATTTTGCCTGATTTTGCCTATTTTAGTGTATTTTGGCAATTTTAGGGCAACTTTGCAGGTTAATAGGGAGGTCAAATAAAAGGATTTATCTAGTGTTAAAATTGGAACAACCATTTTCGATGCTGCTCTTTCCAATGGTGAACCTGGCTTGTCCCCAAAAAAGTTATCTCATGCTGTAGATTTTTGGGATTTTTAAGAATTCCTTATATGGAATTCATTTCTCACATGCACATCTACTTATCTATCTCAACAAGCCAGAAATGTACTATAGTTTAACTCCACAACTTGGACCTAGTCAAAATGTCAGGTCGTTGCTGAGATATTGCCAAGAAATACCCGGACCGTTACTTTCCGGGGTAGTATATGGGTATAAGAGCAAAATTGGGACAGCTTTGACCTTGTAGGACATGCCCAAGGTCAGTTAGGACATGACCTAGGTGGGGTAGGCCATGACCTAGATTGAGTAGGGCATATCCTAGGTAAGGTAGGGCATGCCCTAGGTCAGGTAGGACATGCCCTAGGTAGGGTGGGGCATGCCCTAGGTGAGGTTGGACATGCCCTAGGTGAGGTAGGACATGACCTAGGTCAGTTAGGGCATGTCCTAGAGTGGGTAGGGCATGCTCAAGGTAAAAAAAAAAATTACTACATAAGGAAAATTTTCACATTTTTGCAAAGGATGAGGTCAAAGCTGTTTTTATTACCAAATTAGGCGATTTTCAAACACTTTATGTTTTCTCATAGAGTTAGACACATTTGGAATTTTAATAAATTACTATATTAGGTAATTTTATTTCAATAGAGTTTTATTTCTTAATTAGGCAATTTCAAAATTTTGCAGTGGATGAGGTCAAAGCTGTTTTCATTGCCTAATTAAGAAGTGGCAAATTTTTGGCAGTGGATGAGGCCAAAGCTGTTTTTATTACTTAATTGAGAAACCACAAATCTTTTGCAGTGGATGAGGTCAAAGCTGATTTCACTACCTAATTGGGAAATGGCCAAACTCACCACAAAAACTGTCTGGACTCTGTCCATGAGGACAATAACTTGTAGTAGGCATCCAGACTCCTTCTCCATACATAGAATAGGTGGCTTATCCCAAATGAAGGCAATCCTGTGGTGGGAAGGGGTTGGATTGCAAAATATTTTTTGGATGACCTTTGATTTTAGTTGATGAGGACAAAGCTGTATGTCCATAAAAGGAAATTAATGAAAAGAGGTGAGTCTAAAGATTGCTTAATATAACATGCAGATTGACATGGATAAGGGTGATCCTTTTCATCCCCTGATACCCTGATATGTTCTCTACCCTTTCTGGGTCTCTGATATATTTAGATGTCCCATGGAAGATCAGTCCCAGTGAAAAGCCCCGACAAGTTGATCTGGGTTAATCTGGAAATTTGGCACATATCTGACTTGGTCCAAGTCTGTCTGAGTCTGTCCGAGTACAGAATGAAGGGTAGATTTTTCTTCAATTTATTTCATGTTACACTTCAAATCTATTAGTGTGAAATTCATCCGAACAGTCTCTAGGTTTGAGCTCAGTGCAACTTAGTTAATTTGCTTTGTGTTTGGCACTTGTACTTCCAACTTTTGACTTCATGAAACTATGAATGCCACTGTGCGGCTTAACATGTGACATTATAAGTTTTGAGATTTTGAAACTTTTCTTACATTGTTCTTTTGTTCTCTTCCTGTTTACTGTCATCTTGAGGCTCTATCTATTTTCAAGACTTCTTCAAAGCTTTAACAGCTCCTCAACCCACTTCAGACTAGAGAGTTGAGAATGGATTCATTGGGCTGGGCTGGGTCATTCAGGTGAGATATCTCAGCCTTTCCTTTGATAATTTATTGAAAACTTTTTTTTTATTAGCTCTGTCGATGTCGTAGCATGCCGGTATGTCACACTTGATTGCTTTCGTTAATTCCTGTACATCCCAAGGTTGAGCTGTCTTAACTTTGTCTTTTGAATGAGTTAATTTTTTCAGCTATCAGTTGCCTTGTTTCTCAATATCCCACGCCCAGTAATCAGTTCAATGTATAGGTACCTTGTAGCTAGTTTGTATGTTGTATTAAGTAGCCAATAATTCAATACAATCTACTCAGATCATCCCAGACCATCCCAGACCACAATAAGTTCAGTAATGCAGCTAAGCCCAGAGGATCCCAGAGAAACTCAATTGAATCAACAAACCAAATTTTCATTTCCAGTGCTGCTTTTGGTCAGATATGCCCAGACAAGCCCAGACTAGCCCAGACCACAACATAGGAAATGGTCACCATTTGTATATGAGGTGGCGTTTCCCTTTGTTCTTCTGGTATGGTAACACGGGTTGAGGTTAATCAGTGAGTTGTTGTGGTGGGCACTTCCTCTTGTTCTAACAATTTTGTAGAAGAAGAATTCTCTCTTGAAAAGAGGGTTGACCACAGGGAAGGAGACTCTAACTCATCTTCCTTATAGGAAGGCCAATTTGATGAATCTTGGATGAAGGTTCAAAAATCCGGTGTCTCTAGTTCTTGTATCATCTGTTCTAACTTTCTCCAGTTAACAGGTTTCTTAATGAATTGGATTACCAAGCTAGGATGCATTTGTTCGTCCAACAAATACACTCTGCGCAGAAATTGTGCCCACCCAACTGCAGTTCTCCCTTCAATATCTTTGTATCCTGCCGACAGTAGGAAGGTGCGAGCACAATTAGCCAATTCTTGGAATTCGGCTCTAATATTGGGTAACTCAGATGGTAGATACTGTACCATTGGTAAGCACAATTACCGGAGGTTGTCGTCGTTGTACTGGAGTATGGAGTAAGTGTTGACTAGCTTCTGTGTAGTCTTCCTCGCTGTTCTGGGCTGGCGGGGATTGGCCCATAATCTCTCGGTATCCTTCTGTGTAATTTCTGAATTCCGGAGCGTTTGTTGGTGTAGAATGTGCCAGTGGAGAATCTGCAAATTCACTTTCAGCGATTGTCAACCTGTTATATTGCACAGACTCCGACAAGTGCTTCTCTTCATGGGTAGCATTGTCCTCGCCTGATGTATCTCTTCGCTGTTCTCTAGGGTAGTACATGATTACTTCCGACGCTCTTCCTTCCCCATCTGTTTGTACCTGGGGTACTGGAACACATTCGGATTGTCAGAAATCATTACGCTTTGAGTTTCTTCGTGTCATAAGTAATCATGGAAGACAGTGGGTGTAACTGGGGTTTGGTAATCCGCTGAGCCTGGTTGGTGCCTTGCTGGTATCCCTTCCTGTTCCCTCAAATCCGAGATGATTTCCGCCATGAGGTACTGTCCTCTGGTGGGAGGACCTACACTGGGATGGGCATCCTCCTGGTCTACCCATCTCGATTCCGACTCCCAGCTGCTCTGTCCGGGAAGAGGTTGAATAGGTATGCCTGCTAGGGTTTGAAGGTCCAATCCAATTCAGTTTATTTACCAAAATTTCAATGAATCATGAATTGGACCAGTCCATAAAAAACCTAAATCTGTATGAACCATGGACCTGCACTGATTGCACTGGTCCAATTTAAACTGGTGCAGACTGGTTTAAACTGATTTAAACTGCACATGCATGAAAGATATTCAGATATGTAACAAGTGAGACCATGTAAGAAACTACTATAAAACAATATAAAACATTCAATATATGCTCTAGGCTGCCTTACACTGCTCTTTTACCATGCAGAAATGCTTTCCAGGTTTGGCAGTCATTGGTCATCTGTTAAAACAGACCATGGATAGTGTATTGTATCATGTCAGGCTCTCAGACTTGTTGCATGGTACTGTTCAATAGGTTATGAGTAGTCTTTCCAGTCCTGTATTAGCTTATTGCTTGAGACCATTAGAAAATATAAATTTTATTGATCAAAATTGGAGAAAATATACTCATTTATCTAAATTATTTTTGCTATGTGGCTGTACCGGTTTAGACTGGTTTAAACTGATTCTTTGTGGTTCACTTTTTTTCTGAGATTTTGATGAACCATGAACTGGACCAGGTTTAAATCATGGACCGGTCCATCTATCATCAGTTCATTTTGCAGTTCAGTTCAGTGCAATTCATCAGTTTTTTGCAGTCCATTGAATTGGACCTTCAAACCCTAATGCCTGCCAATTCTTGTGTGTAGTATTGATGTTAAAATGATCGCTCGAGTTCCCTAGGGGCAGAGTCTCTTAACCTAAGTCCCGGCAGACGTGTTGGAGATGCAGGTAAGGAACGAGGACAATTTACTAATTGTCTTCCTTGGGTATTAAATCCTCCGTGAGGTTGTGGGGTAGTTATTCTCCCAAAGCTCAGGACAGGATTGAGGTGGGTAAAACAATCCTGTCCAGGAGTCATCGTGAAGGCGGAGTATGGGGTATAAGGGTAGTTAACGTTTCTTTGATTTTCCTCATTGGTTTTTGTGATTCTTGTAGCCATTACGACGACAACGGAGATCTGATATTATGTGAGCTTAGGTATTGTCGACCTTTAGTCTAAGCTTTAACGGGTATTTGATATTCACTAGTTAAGTAATTAACTAGGGTTGTCAGTCGTGATAACTTCGGAAATCCTTAGAAAGTGGATATATTCTGCTGGTAGTACTCAGGAGTGTGTTTCAGTAGTCTCTCAATAACAGTGAACTTCAATATAAGATTGGTAGCTAAGTAGTCAAAGAGCGCTTGGGTTACAAAATATCAGATTTAAGGACAAAAATCGGTATACCGCTACTTATATACTCAACATTTGATTCTAAATAAACTTATAGTAGTGTGATTCACCCTCATTGTATGCTAATCTATTGATTTACTTCTTATGTTGCCAAATTGTGCCATTGTAAGTAAATTGTAAGAGCCCTGACTCTTAATGCCTCAGACCATGAGCAAGATCTCGTTCTATTAGAGAAATAGACCGAAACGAGTATGTGGTACGAGGATACATCAGGAAAAGCCGTTTTTTCCTAGGTGACCCCAGAGTGGCCTAAAGCAAACTAGGTGACCTATGAATCCTATGGCATCCTAGGAATTTGGGCTCGTCCCTTGCCAGTCAAGGCTCTTGAGGATTCCCTAGGGTATCCTAGGCAAACACAGGGCAAGCCTAGGTTTGCCCAGGTTTGCCCATGTGTTTCCCAGGTGTTCCCCAGGAGCACCTGGGCAAGCCTGGGCAAGCCTAGGAAATCCTCAAGAGCCTTGACTGGCAAGGGACGAGCCCAAATTCCTAGGATGCCATAGGATTCATAGGTCACCTAGTTTGCTTTAAGCCACTCTGGGGTCACCTAGGCAAAAATGGCTTTTCCTGATGTAAGAGTAGACTAATTATGTAATATCGGCGCTAACGGCAATGAACGTGCCGTAGGCGTTACATAAATCACGCCATCTTTTGAACATCATGATGTTCGGATATCAGTTGTAAGGTGCCGGACTAGCGCTTATATTCCAAAAGCTGCTAGACGCGCTCGATTAGTGCTTGTGATAGTCAGGATTGGTTCCTGACACAGAGTATATAAGAGTGGATACTATCAATATACAGATGGATAAGTACATATAAGAGCTCAAGCCCATGGGAATATGAAGATATAAGGACAAGACTGACTAAGCTAGAGGCGATATAAGGAGACACTCCAACACTTTAGCATTCTCGCTACATTCCGGGCTGGTCACTGGTGTATCTGCATTTGTAGAATTGATTCTTATTCATAAGTTTCCTCCTCCATCTCCCACCTACATGGGGCCAAGCCCCAGGCAAACCACGTCTTACAATTTATCCCTTATCTACATATGTACAGCCTATCTTATCATCAGTTATCTGGCTTATGATGTACATTATCATATGCATCTGAGTGCAAACATTCCTTGTAAGACACATACAAATTGTACTCAAGTCTCACCATGTTATTTAATCAACAAGTACTCTATCTATCTTTCTATCTTTCTAGTACAAGTTGAGGTAGAGCTTACTAGATATGTGCAGGTCTAGACCAAGTTGAAATAAAGCTTATTGGAATCTTAAAGATGTCCACAAGTCCGGATCGCCGGCGGTTACCCGCAAGTATTCATGTGGAATACTTGCAAGTATTGTACTTGCGGATCCAGATATCCGTTTCCCACGGATCCGTATGGGTAGCAAGTAGCACTTTAGAGTAAAGGTGGACACGAGTCCGGGTCCTGGTAAACCCGCACCCGCCGCACAGGTACCGGCGCAAAATAAATGCGACCTGTGACCTGACCGGGACCCGTGGCAACCGGTACCGGGATCTGGCGAGTCCCATTCATGCAGGTACCTGCCAGTACCTGCACTAGTATATAATTTATTGTAATAAGTATGTACTATAAGCAATAGACAAATTAATTTGGGTGAGTACAGGTCACCATGGGTTTGATAGTTTCTGAGAGGCGACCCATGACCTAACCGGGACCCGTGGGAACCGGTACCGGTATCTGGCAGATCCCGTTCAGCCAGGTATTCCCACGGGTGTGACCCGCGGGTAACCGGTTGGGACTTGGACTTGTGTCCACCTTTACTTTAGAGAAATTCTAACTACCTGCAAGTATTCCCCTGGGGATCTCTGAGGCTCCCTGACTGAGGCTGAGCTTGCTCTTTGCCAGGGTCTGCCCAAGCACCAATTCAGAAATCAGTATTATTAGACTTTGAATGCATGTTATCAAGAGAAGCAGAAAATCATTTGTATACTGATTTAGTAACATATTACACACTACACTACTAACTTTAATGCAGAGTAATGAACTGCAAGGGGAGGAGGTAGAAAACATGATGGTGATTCAAAACTTATGGAGCATAGAGACGATTCCAAACGATTCTAAACATGTCCTATATTGTAAAAAATGAGTGAGAAATGATAGAGATATGTTTAAAACTCAGTTTTGGGTCTGGGCGAAAAGGAGGAGGTAATGAACATGTAGAATAATGCCCTAAAAGGTACGAAGCATGAAGACGACCCTATACAACTCTAAACAAGCCCTGGATGGTGAAAATTAAGTGAGAAATAATGGAGATATGAGTAAAACTCACTTTTGAGCTTAGGGGGAGGCAGTGTTGTGGTTAAGACTTAAGACTTAAGTTCGGTCGGATTTCTCTTAAGGGTTAATTAAGTCTTAATGTGCACGTGAACACAAGTCAGTTCAGGCGCGTTTGCGAGTTTGCAGTCCCGACTTCAGCAATGGGCCCGAGACTGCAAACTCGCAAACGCGCCTGAACATACTTGTATGGCTCGTCAAACGGGAGAAATGTGGCAGTGGCAGGGGGCAAAGGAAGATTCTACTCACCATTGAGCTTTCTGTCTTGGATGTATACACAATCCGCTAGGCCTTTGATGAGAGTACATGTGAACTTTCAGATGATAGTGCCTTTAAAATTAAAAATGGTATGTTATAGTCCAATTTAATGTAGAGCTTAACTCAGGAAGTGGGGAAACTGGTGGAACTAGAGCTCGACAGGCATGCCATACTGTGTTCAGTGAAGGACAGCTACTTATGGAGTTACTAGCACAGGAAAAGGAGGGTGAACCTATCCTAGATGATGGTGTCTGGCGCAACTCTGGCAATGAATACAACAGAAAATAATTTGATTGTTCTTAAGCCTTAATTTGCACTTAAATATCCCTTAATTATGACTTCAAATTAACCTATTAAGACTTAACTTCAAGGAGAGGGGTTAATTAAGCCCAAGGTTAAGCCCTTAACCACAACACTGACATTGCCTGTCGAGGTCTAGTTCCACCAGTTTCCCCACTTCCGGAGTCAAGCTCTACATTAATTTGGGGAGGAGGAGGAGGTAGTAACAAATATAGAGAATGATGCACTGAAAGTTATTCCAAATGGAGACAACTTATAGACAATCATAAACGCGCCCTGTATTGTGAAAGTTTACCAGAAATTTGAAGCGGTGTGTATAGTTCAGATTCTAAATCATAAATCACACCAGGTATGACAAAACAAGCTGCGAGGTATGGTCACCCTGCCAGAGAAGCAGGAATCAACATGTCAAACTAGGTTTTTCGAAAAACGCTAGTAGGTACCAGCAGATTGGGAAGTTAAGAACCATGAAATTTATCAAAATCCCAATTCTGCTTGATGAAGACGAGTGGATGACTTCCCGTAAGGTTTAAGTGTTTGACAAAAAGTGATCAATCATTAAGATGGCCCGCCAAGAAGTGCTCCCCATCAGGAAGTACAACCCTTCAAGATAAACCTTAAAATGATGTGTTCCCGTGCGGTAATGGCTTAGAGTATCTTTTGAGCAATACCTAAATGTACTATGATGATTCATTCTGTGTCCTCAATTGGGATACAAGTTCTAGGAAATTATCAGAACAGGGGGCTGAACATCAAGCACGCCGCACCATTGGTGTGATATTTGCCATCAAACAGCCAGGAACACCAAGAATATTTATAGAAAGTAGAAAAAAGATAGTATATACTTTTGAAGGATAATCTAAAAACCTTATATCTCAATTTTTATGAGAATTTATGGAGTATCCATGTAATGAGTAGGAAAGTCGTAGACCAGAGTACCTTAGCGAGACAAATCATGGCGCGCGCGGCTTTACCGTTGAGTGGAATTTGCATTACTGATGTGTGACTGATGAGTTGCACTTCTTGACTTTTGCTCGGACATTGCCCGACACAGGCTATAAAATATCTAAAAATACAGAATTCACAACAAGGGATATTTAGGGATCCGCATCGTAACCTTATACGGTTACGGCCGTACCAATATAACCCGTAAAATTCATAAAAATAGGTCCTTACGGTACAGCCGCTGGCACCCGTATACCCGTATACGGCACGTTATATCTCAGGCTGAAGGGTCCCAGCCAGTATCAATCATGCAAAACTATCTTGAAGCTCACCAGCATATGGCTGACTGAGTGCCAAAAATCTGGCTTTATGGGTACCCGTATAGCAACCGTATAAATATGACCGTAAAAGTGTCCACAGACCTGGGACACCTTTTACGGTACGATTACGGCGTGAATCCCTAGCCCGGTTATTGTGTACTAGCAATTGATCTATGTCCTCAGATCTGTGAGTCATTAGTCCTTGTGAAGTTATTAAATTTTTTAGTGAGCCATAGTAAGCGAGCTGCGCGATCATTGAAGACATGGTTTGAAATTTATCACCGGTCAAGATCACAGAGCCTCGGGACCTCCCTGTAAAGTTGTGTAAACGGGTTTTTGTATCTAATAATGGTTGGCTATCATTTTCACCGCATGGCCTCTTCAATGAGGTGATATAGGCCAGAAACTGTGACAATAAACAAGCAGAACCTCACAAGATGGAGAACTGCATCCACTTACCAAGGACTTGTGCAAACTTGGGCTGTCCTATTTTCTCAAAAATAGTGACCGTCTCCAACCTTGTCTCCAGCAGTACCCTCCCATTGACTGCCAAACACCCGGGTACACAAACAAGCAAGGTGGATTGCGTTGATGTCATGGACATGGTGTTACAGCTTTTATAAATTGTCACATTGCCGATTCCATTGGCTCAAGTTTCTAAATCGCGCAGATTTCGCATCAACCGCCTTGTATCTTCCCAGATTTAGTTCACCTTGATTTATAGAAGGAAGGTTTAATTGAACGACTGTGCAAACCACTATGGCCAGGAATACTTAACTTTATTTTTTGGCCATAAGAAAAAATTTCCGCCTTCCCCCCTCTCTAGGCCCCTTATATAGAGATTTTTTACCACCCCTTAGCGCCGGCATCTCCGGCACACAGTATTGGCTAGCCCAGACATCACCTACAGGTCCTACTCTAGATTTAGACATAGTGTTTGGACCATTCCTTAACCATAATATGAAGATCAGTGTAGCATTATGACTCAATCAGCTCTACTAGGAGCAGCATGAAGAGCTCTAAAAATGCTCAGACTTAGTGTACTGTGTTTGGCCTGTTGACATGTTGTAGCTTCATTTTTTTTAATGGGTTATCCCTAATTTTCCATCAGAACAGCATATAAAGCAGGTATAGACCACCCAAACACCGCACGCTGGGAGACCACAATGTAGGGTCAAACTTCATCTGCAAAACCCAGAGCAGCGCAAAGTGCCCTACAATGAGTACCCTTGCTCTGAGATGCACCTGTATAGCCCTACTATTCACTTGTCTACAAGGGATTGAACCATGGTGTCAACCCCTTCATCACCAAAACCTAACATCTCTGGAACCTATCTGGAAAGGAGTCCCAGACCCGGTGGATTTAGGGAATCTGGGAGGTCAGGAATCATTCTGTTAAAAATCTGGATCCCATCTGGTATGTTTAGGCAATCTAGAATCTCTCATCCATTCTGGAAGTTCTGGATTGAAATTCCAGATTGGATGAGAGTTTCCATGAATCCCAGATTGGATGGCAACTACCATGAGTCCCAGATTAGATAATAGATAACGACTGCCCGGACTCACAGATTGGGTGAGAATTACCACAAGTCCCAGAATGGGATAAGAAATACACAAACGTCGAGGTTGGACAAGAAGTCTCAGATAACCATACTCTGATTTGACCTATTACAATGGCTATGATAGCAACAATAGTACAGTACATCAGGAAAAGCACTCTGGGCTCAGGTGGACTTAAGGTTCACTTAAGTTTGAAGATTTGCAAAGGCTTCACCTGAGCACCCCAGGGTGCCCCAGTGTTGAAACTAGATTACCGCTTATGAGTCGTATCTAATCAGTAATGTGAGTCGACTAGATGCACTTGGTATATGATCGATGAACTGTCAATATATGCTATGTTGAAACTCACCCTCAAACACTAGACGCAGCCTCTAGGCAGGTTCGTATAGATGTAGTCAATTATGCCATTTGCTATTAGTCTTATGATACATAGCTTGTATGCTGCCTTGCAGTACCTATGAACAATACCTATAGAATTACCATACTGCATCAGGAAAAGCTGTTTTTGCCTAGGTGACCCAGGGTGGCCTAAAGCAAACTAGGTGACCTATGAGTCCTATGGCATCCTAGGAATTTGGGCTCGTCCCTTGCCAGTCAAGGCTCTTGAGGATTCCCCAGGGTATCCTAGGTTATCCTAGGAAGCCCCAGAGAAACTCCAGGTCAACTTTGGGAACACCTGGGCAAGCCTGGGCAGACCTAGGCTTGCCCTGGGTTTGCCTAGGATACCCTAGGAAATCCTCAAGAGCCTTGACTGGCAAGGGACAAGCCCAAATTCCTAGGATGCCATAGGATTCATAGGTCACCTAGTTTGCTTGGGGCCACTCTGGGGCCACCTAGGCAAAAACAGCTTTTCCTGATGTGACTCCATCTTCTAGGGTACATTATGCACATGTATATGCACTATGTTTAGCAGTATGACTCAAGTAGACTCATACATTGTTATAGGGTTTATTATATTCTGTAGTATAAATACTGTAGATATTTTCCTGTAACAATAACCAAGAATCCTACTATTCATCTGGACACTTGTTCTGCTCTCAACAAGCACTCTTATATCTCCTGTAACCTCCACACACTCTAAGGTGAGTATGCTGTCAACCTTGTGTTGACTGACCGCTGTTCCTACAGGTTATGGGCCCTGGATTGCTTCAACACATGTTGTGCCCTCCATTGTGCTTACTGCATTTGGTTAGACAGTGTTCAATGAACATCCAACGCTCATTCCTGGAGTGTACAAAGTTCGTGTGTTGTGCATAGCTGGTCATGGTACATGGTAACATTCATGGATCGCATTTCTCTCCATTCCTGCATTGTTCAAAAATATACATGACTTTGCACACTGACACACACAGGTATTTACATAGGCACCTGATGATTGAATGAATTGTTTAAGGGCTTTGCTGTGATGGCATTCCCTTTAGGTTTTATTCCCTGCCAGGTAGACCTGGGTCCCCGCTATAATAGCCATAAAAGTGTTCATGTGCATCCGCTGGCAAACTGTGAATGATCATTGGGTTCTTGGCCTTCATAGAATAATTGTACATACACATTACCTACCTGCTGCTTGCCTTAAGTTCTTCACATGCTGAAGGGATACTGTTCAATTGTGCTGCAAAGCACATCTGAATGTTGACTGAACGCATATTCTTGGCATTCAGTTACCCTATTTGTGTTCCAATCAACTTAAGTGACTGAGTCCAAATTGGAATGATCGATCAGTGGATGGAAAATGGATGGATAATTATATGCGATCAACACTGAAAACACTTGTCACAGGTTTCCAACTTTGTTGTTGTGATCTGAGTTCATGACTTGTGGAAGCATGTCACTGACTGTTGCTCTACTTTTTCTAGAACCCTATCAAAACATGTCTCTCTCCAACTTATCCAGTGTTCCTCTCCTCACTGGGGCTAACTACCCCTCTTGGTCTGGCTCAATGACTGCACTCCTTAGAGCCTCTTGTTGCTGGTCTGTTGTTTGTGGCCGTTCCACTCAACCTGTCCGCCAATATCGCAAAGCTACTGCCAATGAAGTCAAAGCTGGCACCCACAAGACCAACAAAGATGTGGATATCACCACCGCCGAGTGACAGAAAGAGATTGACGACTGGGACAACCTTGATGACCAAGCCATGGGCTTAATTGCCTCTGACTTCCTGACGACATCAGAGCACTGTCCTGAAGGATAAAGCATATGAAACCTGGGCTGAAATCAAAAAGATCTATGGAAAACCGGCTCTGCTGGCACTTTTGGCATCTTTAAAGAGGCCATTAACTTCCAATTGATGGAAGAGCTGATCCCCCTTAGCCTTGGCTTCATTGACATCAACCTTCTCCCGCCTTGACGGCTCCGGTCCCGAACCAGTAAAAGCTATGATGCTCTTGGCCGCTCTTCCTACCCAATGGGATAGTCTTGCAATGACAATCCTTTCTCGAGATGCTACTCTCCTTACTCCATCCAACATCATGCCAATTATTCAGGACAAGTACCGCCGCCGCCAATCCAAAACTACCTCTCTTGCGGCCTGCATCTCCGGCGTCAAACGTCAATCTGACTCCAAATCTTCTTGAATGATCAGAAAAAGAAGAAGGACACCAAGAAGGGAGCGCCTTACCCAGCTAGCAAACCTTCTAGCGACTCGTCCTCTTCTTCTGACAAAGACAAAAAGACACGCCATGGAAAGAAAGGAGGAAAAGGCAAAGAAAAGGCTCATGAATCGGCTGAAGTGGAGACTTTCAATGTCTCTAATTTTGCCACCTGCCTTGCCTCGCGCATTAATGACAGCTTCCTCCGTGAAGCCTCCCATGACTCCATCCTTGACAGGATGAAGATTGAGGAAGTAGAAGTCAATCTCTCTGATCACCTCTGGCCTCAGACCAAAGTCAACATGGACATCAACGATTACAAGGAAATCTATGGCTCTGGAGACAAGCGCCTTATTTTCTGCAAGCTTCCCTTAATATTTTTGAGGAAAAATTCAATGACCAATTGCACTCATTACAACAGATGTTCAATAATATGGCTGGAATATTGAATGGTCCAAATGGACATTATGTATCACATTCTCCACACTTCTTGAACTCTGTACCTCCTAGTAGTGAGGGTAAATTAAATAAAATGGTTTCCAATGATGTGCATGGTGCAAATAAGAACCTTAGTCAGACATTTAATACATGGCTGCTTGATTCCGGTGCATCTGGATATTTCACCCCTTATCGGCAAGACTTTGTGTCTTATAAAAAACTCACACATCCAATACCTGTCCAGACTGCTGACGAACAAAGGTCAACCTTTATTGGAGGTGCCGGAACAGTCTACATAAGGCATGACAACAGCGAAGGAAAAATCCTCATGTGTCATGCCCTAGGCATATACAGACTGCCAACGTTTCCTGCTTACCATTACATAACCCGCTTCCGCCGCATTTCCGGTTCCGATACACTTCCACTTTGCTTCCGTTTTACTTTTTCCTTCACTGTACACTTTCTATGATCCCGTCGATCCATTCTCCATCATTCTTACAATCATACATATGCTTTATGCTCATCCCGCCGCTTCCGCTTATGTTCATTGTTGTCTTTCATCCCTTGTACTTCTTTTGGCTATTCTTGTCTTTTCTACTCTCAGATTATTACCTATTGCTACTCCGGTCCTCGAGTACCCTTTATATAGTTCCGTACCATGTCAAGTACAGTAGATTGGAAATATTGCTTAACCCCTTGACTCGTGTGCTCTTGTGTGTTCTGGTTTCTCGCTTTATCTGTTTCTTTAACTCTGTTTCTTCACTCCATCGTTTTCACAACCTCTGCAATCTACTATCATCTATTTGGTTCCGCTCTGTTTGCACCACATCAGGTCAGCTACCGCTTGACCTTCCGCTTCCGCTCATATTGCTATCAAAGCCGCTTGCACTTAGTGGGTCCTACCCTTCGAGTCGGAAACTCATCTACTCTTAGGCTTACTCGCCAAGTTCATTCTATTGCCTGTACGGACCTGCCGTCCTTACATTAGTCCCTTGGACAATCCCGACACGAGTCTTACATCCCATAGGCACTTCGGAACCATTCTACACTCACATCCTTTCACATCTCAAACCAACTTTCCCAGTTCGGCTGAACGACGGCAGTACGGAGCGTATCCGCACTTTGGTTTCCAGGTTTGTAACCCGCGCTCGAAGGATTCCGCCTAGATCCTTACATCATGACTAAGTTACACCCAGTGTTTTACCAACCGCATTGCACACACCGACTTCTATCTGCTGGTTTATTAAATTGACAAGGTTGTTACACAACTATTAATGTTGAAAAATCAGTTATTCGTAAGACGGATGATGACTCAATAATCATGAGCTTATATCCCAATAACAGCACGGATAATATTCACTGGCTAAAGGCTGATGTAGTGAAATCTGAGATAGGCATGATATCATCTCCTAATGATTTTAACACCTGGCATAACCGTTTTGCGCGTCCCAGTGATGTCGTATTACGCAACGCTCCTGGAAATGTCAACGGACTACCTAAGTTGTTGATACCAGATAAAGAATCTCCATGCAAAGGTTGCGCACTTGGAAAGGCTGCCTCCAAAGCATATCCTAAGTCCAAGAAACGAGCATCCAATCCTATGGATTTAATTCACGCAGATTTGGTTGAAATTCCAACCGTCTCTTATCATAAATTTAAATTTGTGATCACTCTGCTGGATGACTGGTCTTCTCATGCTACTTCAATCATGCTGCAACAAAAATCAGAAGCGTTTCAAGCCTTCAAGGATTTCAAATCTTGGGCTGAAAAACAAACTGGATGCAAACTTGTGCGTTTCTGCATTGATCGAGGGGGAGAACTTATCTCAAAGGAATTTACTTCCTTTCTCAAGTCTGAGGGTATTGATATTCAAATGTCCGAACCTTATGTTCATCAACAGAATGGTAGAGCGGAACGTATCAACCATACACTCATGGAAATATCCGAAGCCATGCAACACCATGCATGCTGCCCGGAGTCCTGGTGGCAATTTTCATATTCCACAGGAGTACATGTGTACAACCGCACACTGATCCGTCGATTGAACTGGAAGACACCAATTGAAGGTTTTCTCAAAAAGAAGCCTGATGTCTCGTACTTCAGAACCTTTGGCTGTGGTGCTTATGTCTTTATTCCTATTGACAAGTGAAAAAATAAACAATCTTCACACTCTGAAGCAATGACTTTCATTGGATATGACCAAGGAAGCAAAGGATACCTATTCATGCATAGCAATAATTCCGTAGTGCATGCTGCACAAGCAACTTTCTATGAGAAATGGTTTCCATGGTGCAAATTTGAATCTGATTCTGGAGTAAAACCCGCTATACCAGTTGCCCCCACGCCTGTGAAACCTTCGCAACCTTCAAATGGTAATGATGCAGACATTCCATTTGATCCGGACACTGCCAGTACCTCAGTATATTACCTCTGAAAAAGGGATAGAAGTATAATATATTTTTCCCCTGAATTTTAACAAATTTTTCCAATGAAAAAGAGTGAATATTGCCCTGGAAATAGGCATGGGAAAATAAGTACTTTTTCGGCGGCTATTTCGCCCGAAATAGGGCGCTAAATATACCATCAATTTCGGCCGATTTACTGTAGCGCTAACGTGGGTAACTAAGCTTAGACAACTCTTAGAACTAAGTCAAGAGAAGCCTAGTTAGGTGTACAAGTGTACAAGGGAACCAGATGTGTATGTCCAAATCAATTAACCAAAACCAAAACCAATACAACAAAACTAAGATTCTTCTAGGCAAACTCTGGCACTAGCTGCTGTGGCGCTGTAAAGTCCTCGACCAAAATCTGGGCCAAGCTACGATATTGTGAGTGAACTTAATCACTAGGAACTTGTACCACAATCTTAGTGGCTCGCCTAACTTCACAGGGAAGTCAACTAAGGAACCCTCACTCTGGAGCCAAATAATTCCTTACTAGAAACCGTCCCCTCTAAGGAAGCAACTAGATTTAAGGTTGATCTGGAGTTCGAGGGAACTCACACGCTCAAGACTCAATCAGATTCTCAAGTGGGCCAAAGGAAGTTTGTGAAATTCTATTACAGGCCAAATTCTGCAGAGCAAGTAATATGACAGTAAATCAAACTCCTTGAAGAAACTATCAGTCACTTTGCAGTAAAGCATCAAGACTGGCTAACAACTTCGTGAAGCAACTAACACTTCTCCGCGGGAACACGTAGAGAGGTGACCAGCTACTTACTAGGTGAAGAAACTAACAACCGACTCACAGTTAAGTAGAGAAGCGTCACGCTACTAGTCCGGAGGATCTTCTACAGAGCTCACTTCTTAACATACAATTCGAGGGAAAGATCCTCTGAGGTGAAGAAACCACAACCAATCTCAAACACTGAGGTGGTAAGTAACTTTGTAAAGTTTATTACTTTCTAAAGATAACCAAGTCAGGAGGCATCACGCTACTAGTCCCAAGGGGATGTTCTACGGAGCACTGGTCTTAGTAGTCAAGTTGAGGGCAAGAAACTTCGAGGTGAAGGAACACAACCAATCTCGTACAGGGGAAGTGGCAAGTAACTTGTCTTATTGAATAAATATGTCTGGCTTATATACTGAGTAGAGTGAGTTTAATACAAAAAATAGATGAAACAGATTTGGAGAGAGACGGAAAGAGAGTGGAACAGAGGAATCTGGCTTGGAAAGGAAACTCCAGCCTATATATGGTACACACAATAAAGAAATAGTCCATTCTTGGATATATATCTATCTGAAGTAAAATATGATTTTGTGAGGATTAACATAGTTTTACAGTGTTTTGATCGGAGCGAGGTTTCTCTGATTACTCCACAATTCTCCGGGGTCAGGAGTACCTTTAGGCTTCATGATCACTCACTGCCTGGTTTCCCTTGGGTGAGTTTCATTCTATTCCTCGGATAGTTCTGTCCATCCTGAGTGTAATTAACATTCTCTCGAGAAGGCCTGTTGTCTACTACGACACCACTTATGATAGTCTCGAGCAACTGCGCTGAGTATGTACAAGTGGTTGACTTCCCATATCAATTAAACATCCAATAAACCAAATGATGGATTTTCGTCAGAATTGGAAATGAGGTTTTTTGAAAATTTAATCAACTTATCATTCCCGTAAGACAAAAATGGCATTTGATTTGTCTTGACACCGCATTCGGCTAAGCTCAGTCACTTGCTGGCAGCCCACAATGCAAAATGGACTTAATTTCTCTCCTTTTGCAACAGCAGGAAGAAGACGATGATGAAGAGCATCAACTTAATCTGCTGGCTGTAGCTGGCCTAGTTTCTGGTGTGTTAGCACAGGAGACAGAACAAGTGCGCGTCGTAATCCCTCAGGTTTATATCTTACTTGGCCTCATCTTATGCCAAATCCACGGCTAGGATCGCCATGGATTCGTCTTTGGATGGGCCAACAAGATCGTGGCCTTATTACCACTATGGGATTTGATGTTCAATCATTTCGGTTCATATTGGAAGGTCCAGCACATTTTGCCGAGGTCTGGAATAACACGCCTATTCCGCGAGGAGATGTGTCTTGTAATGGCAATCCTCGTTTGGGAGCACGTTCACTAGATGCAGCTGGTGCTCTAGGATTAACTCTGCACTATCTCGGATCTGCTATTCTGGAAGTACAACTCCAGCAGATATTCGCCATTGTTCCATCTGTGCTTAGCAGATATCTTGATTTTTCTCTCGATATCTTGCTTCAAGTGCTCCGTAAAATGAAGGCTGCTAGGATTACCTTACCACAGACTCATGCAGAATACCAGCATTATTCAGATTTAATCTCTGCTTGTCACTCACTCCTTGAAGGAGCCTTTGCAAGTATTGATGGCCTCTCACTTGCCGCTGAAGTCTCGGATGACCCGGAGATAGAAAATGCGACTTACAATGGTTGGAAGGCAGACCATTGCATAACAAATGTGTTGATGTTCTCACCAGAAGGTACATATTAGCCCACTATACTTATACTACTAGACAAGTTAATTCATGTTCTCTGTACAAAGGTACCATTGTTGATGCTGTTTTAAATGCTCCTGGGAGTTGGCATGATGCTCGCACAGCCAAACCTATCTTTGACCGACTCCGTTCCCAAGTTCCAGATGGGTTCTATGTCATTTCCGACACTGCGTTTCCTCGTGGGCCAGTGTCTATCAAAGGAAAGATCAAAGCGCCTATGAAAGGTGGGGAACGGATTCCGTCAGACCCGGTAGAACAGGATCATGTAATGCGCATCAACCGCCAGCTTTTATCTTTCCGGCAAACAGCTGAATGGGGGATGTGGACCATTCAAGGATCTTTTGGACGCCTTTGTGTACCCTTGGATATCAACAGTGGCTCTAACCGTCTTCGATTGCTTGAGATATGTTGTCGTCTATTCAATGTACGTTCAAACTGTGTTGGTATCAATCAAATTTGTTCAGTCTATTTACCAACATGGAGAGAATCCGAGGACACAAAATTATGGGATGAACTAGGAGATATGATGTTTGGAGAAATTCGCTGGAAAGATAGAGTAGCTTGATTTCATGTCCTACCCATTGAATAGTAACAATGTAAGCGTATTGTGTTATACTAATTAACATCTGTTTCGCTTCGAGGGGGATAACTCAACGTCGTAATACCCATCATCATTGGGCCAAATACTCAAAGTATCCCCTGCATCAAGCGCAGGAAGCTGCATAGCCATACTGGCCAGATCATCCAGAGTAACCCTTGATGTGGATGGAGGTTACCGTTGGTGTATCGTGCGGATCCAAAGGCTGCTGCAAGACAACATTCTCATTGACCGGAGGAGCCATGGGAGAAGTGGAGTAAGAAGAAGAAAAATTGTCTCTTGTGGGCCGGGGAGAACGAGAGTGCAATCGGTGATTTGAACGTGAATGATGCGATGAATATCGCGGGCTAGGTGAGTAATGCAACCGATGAGGAGTGGGATTAGGTGAGCGAGACCATGAACGGGAATATGAATGGCGACTTGGAGACCGGAACCCTTGATGTCGACTGTGGCGGCGTGAACGTGAATAACTACTGTGATGGGTAGGACTTCCCCCAAACAGGAGTTGATTCATTTTCAGATCTGTCTCTGCCCTGTCAAGTTGGCGCTGAAGTTCATTGCGCTCGTTCTGCGCAGTTGCAAGTTGATTCTGAACCGTCATGAGTTGATTTTGCATGTTTTGCAACATCAGCATCTGCATATTACCTGCAGATCGTTCTTCATCGCGCTGACGCTGAGTCTTGGGATCTAACGACAACGTCAACTTCTCCAGGAATGTATTGGCCTGGCTTTTCCGGGATGTGCGGGACGGTAACGTTGACGACAACGGAAGCTCTGTTCTCCAGCTCTTCGTGAGAACAGTCCCACCCTTGTCTTTCTTGTCTTTCTTCTTCTTCTCTGGAACCGCGGGTTCGACCTCTTCCTCTTCATCTGAAGATATGGAAACAACATCATCCTGCATGACACCGAGCTCGGATTTCTCGGTGATAGCAGCATCTACCTCGAGGGCATCAAGATACATCTGGCGACGTTCGGCATCACCAGTGGGCTTTGTTTTACCCTTATTCACGATCTAGGTCGAGGTCACGGTGAGTAGTAGCTATTGAATATTTACTATGCACTCACATTATTGAACTTTGCAGTTAAAGTTTTGGTGGTACGTTCTGGATAATTATTCAATTTCGCCCACTTGTTATACTCCCCTGCCACTGCCTCCCAACCTCGATTTACCCAGTACGACCCTTGGCTAAAACACCACATGTGCTGGGAATATTTGCGTGCCGGCGGTCCGACGGGCGCTTCGTCGTACGAACTAAAGTTTTCTGTCTCGTTCGTACCATAGATAATGTACCAAGAAATATATACCAACGAGAATGAATTAGTCCAGCCACATCGTTATACCTGTATGGTCTCCCCATGTTCGCCTCATTTTCCGCCTATTCTGATACTCTTCGATATCATGCACGGCTTTTTCCACAGGTGCAAGCACTTTATCAAGCTCTCTAATGAGATTAGGATGAGCTCCTGAGTTGCTGCAGTAGAGCTGAATAATTTGATCGAATTTTCTTTTCAAATCCTGTTTCCGCGCTTCTGATGGAAACACCTGTGTTTGCATTAATCATGGAGTTAGAGTCTGTTAGACATAAGTACATATGTGAACTTACACGTTCTGATTCTTTAATCTCCACGTTGTTTTCTTCCCCCTCGAACTGAACAGCCTGACCCATGTCCATATGCTCAACAACAGGAAGGGACACATGCCTATTCAACTGAGTTGGGCTTGATGATTGTGAAGGTGAGTGATCCATTAATGCTGGACTCGAAGATTTAGGTTGGGATCTGCCGTGTGAGCGTGAAACACGATGAGTTCTGATAATTTGGGTGCCCAGGACATGAACTTTGATCTCCTCCTCGCTCTTCTCTCCATTGTCCGAATCTGACTCTGTGTTTAGGCCCGGAATCGTGTAAAATGGTGCGTTTCGGTTCCTTTTAAGTTGAACAAAGAATTGAAAGTTACACCTCTTGTCCAGAGGCAGACCCTTGAGAGCTGTATTTGCCTCACGAATGAGGTGTTTGCATGTGAGGAAGCGACAGATGAGATAGTCGCGACAGCTGCAAGCCCAACTGTTAATATCAGTATGATATTTCCCAGGTTTCCGCATTTTTGCCTCTTCAATTGATGCTAACTTCTCCTCACGACCTTTCTCCCCAGTCTTTGCCTTCTTACAAACCTCGAGCTCTAATGCACATAGACGCTCCTCATCACTTCGGCTACAGTCTTCCCATTTAGCTTTGAGGGCTTTCTGCCAGGCTTTCAGTGCTAGCCCTCTCCCCACCCTACGTGTTTCCCGTAAATTCTGCAGGGTTAACTTGATGCGAGGGAGGAGTGAATTGATAACAATGTAAGTGACCAAGTCCAAGCGGGGCCGGTGATACATGGCTAAGTCCTTGTGTTTGAGATTCATCCACAGACTCTCAACAATCATGGTAGTGTTGATGTGAGGTATAAACGGTTTTGAAGCCAGAGACCAAAGCTTCCACTGCTCTGGACTATACCACTGATTCCAAAGGTAAGCCCATGCCTGTGCGAGGTTATGTCCTCGACAATAATTATACATCTCAGCAGTTACAAACTTGTGAATTTCTATAGTGGTTCAGTGGTCACCGTTTTCAGTGTAGGGAATACTAGGATGGAGGCGGATATGCTCCCGGAACATCTCCTTGATTGTGGTACGATGCTCCAATGGACAGAACTCCGAATCCACCAGAGTATGTTTTTTGATTTTGGGAGGATTGGGCCATACAGGAATGCGCTCACTGTTGGGTCCAATCAGAACAAATAACGGTGACAAGGCAGTCTATGCAAAGGTTAGTCATTACTTAATTTCAGAGTAAATAACAGTGACCTTTTGGGATGGATTACTTTTTGTGGTCTCTTCAAACAATGCAACACCTGGCGCCCATGTCAGATCTATGAATGAGAACGTATGATTTGCTTTCTGAGGATCATATGGGCGAGGGGGATGATTTTCACTGAGGCGCTGTTCAATGTAGCGTACAGCGTGCCAAGAGCAAAGTTGGTGTGAGATTTCTGGAGCCTCCTTCTGACAGGCATTGATTTCCAATAGATCCTTATCGCTCAAGAAAAGCAGGATATTTGGACACAAGACTCGGAGGTGACGGATACAGGCACCCACGAGACGCTCCTTACCACCTTCCGTCACTGAATCATCAGTGATGAGAGTGAACATAAACGCAAGAGGTAAAGCCATCCCGTCAGCCTCACCAACAAAGGCATACAGCTCATATCCAAGAGCATTATTCTTCCCTGTTTGTAAGGTAAGTCTTGTAACATACTTGGAAACTCTAGTACTTACAAGTACTATCCATAGTGAGTTCACAAACCTCGCCTCCATAATTCTTGAGCACATCCCGGAGTGCAAATGCAATAGAGTGGCGCCCTGACTCGGTAGGTACTTCAATGATCTCAACGTCATGACCCTCCTCTTCAAGTTTCCGAAGTAATCTTAATGCTGACTTGACTTGATCATCATCTAGCCGCCAGTTCTCTTTGTTTTTCACCATCCAAGCAAAATGGATTTGTTTTTCGGTGATATTCTTTGCCTTTTCTGGACACGTCTTCAAGATATGTTCCCAAATCTGACCGCTTTCTGTGAATAAAATGCAAATACAAGGGACAGTATTACAATACCTTTCCGGCCTGCAAGTGTGCCATTTCATGAATAATGGTTTTTATATCATTGTCCAGGGAGATGTCGCAGTAGGGAATATGTGGCTTGAGATGATTCAGTTTGATCTGAATTAGAGTATTGTCATCGATGTTATCGCTGACTTTTACTTGCAGGCTTCCTTTGCAGGAAAAGCGATCCATAGAGGTACGAGATTGCCGCTTCTTTGGATCTGAGTGTATTTTGGGCTTTGTCTGCTTGTCATTGCACTGTGCACAGTAGTACTTGTGTGTCTTGATACTGTCATTGCTGCTGCTTTTATGTGTCAATTTCATGCTTCAAATGCGTAAGTTTGTGATAGGCAAAGCTTGTAGTATAACACTTACTTCCATCTGTAGTCTGATATGCCCCACATAGATGCTGCAATTTTTTTTCGCAACTTCCTTGCTGCCCAATCCTTCAAAGTCCTTTTCACCTTCAATGTCCACATATACGCGTAGCTCAAATGCTTTAGCCTTGTGCTGTTCAACTAGAACAGTGACCTCGGCCCATGATAGAGTCGGAATGTCATCTCGACTTTCCTTGGCCCTTCCAACATTTCCGGGACGCATCGTTGACCCTTTGGGTGTTGGCGTAGGTTGGTCTGAGTTATTCCTCTTCTCCTCCTTCTTTTCCTCAAGCTTCTTGGTACAATCAGAACACGTTTTAATACGCGTAAGTCCAGTCCTTGCGTTTAGTGGAAACTCATGGTCATATCCTATGAAATGACATCCTTTTCGGGTACAGCATCTTGTCTATCATAATTCACTAGATTAATTTCTGGGCTCCATACTATGCAGAGTTAAGCAACACCTACTGTGCCCTCCATTACAGGAGTATTTGTGAGCGCGATGATAGTGCACTCAAAAGTTAAACACGACAAAAACGCAACGTTGAGGATCCCACTAACGAGTTCAACGTAATAACTAGCTACTACAAGTAACTACAAGTAATTAGGTACAAGATTACTGTTACAAGGGAAAGAATATCGGAAATAGCGTCCCGGAGTATGGTAGTGCGGATTATAGCTAGTATGGGCATATACTACGGTATAGGATGTGCAAAAGTACACAGCAAGGAAGGACGAGACGAAAAACTTAAGTTTGTACAATGAAGCGCCCGTTGGACCGCCGGCACGCGAATATTCCCAGCACGTGTGGTGTTTTAGCCAAGGGTCGTACTGGGTAAATCCCCAACCTCGGCCTCCCAAAGGTTTCCATTCGCCCACAAGTTCTACCAGCCTCTTGCATTCAGCAGTCCCATATGATGTCGCTCCTTCACTCCATCCTTTTTTTTTGACGGGTTCATTTTAGTGATCACTATCCTCGCTGGTCGGAGACCTCCCTCTTTTTGCCTTTGCTGTTGCCATCCTTTTTCTTGACAGCTGGCACCAAAACTTTAGCTACAGGTACACTCGCTTTGGCAGCGCCAGGTTTTGGCTGTTTGGGTTTTTTGGTAGGTTTGTCTTCGGTCTGTTGTGCATACTGCATAATCTGATTAGGACCAGGCAGCTCTCATAGCGATGGAGGTGGACTTAGTGGTGGCGGTGAAGCTGGAGCCTGGTAACCGTTGTCTTTGTGATGACCCAAGTTTCCGAAATCATCAGGAAGGTTGAATTCGGGATGTTCGCAAGGGCGGGCACAAGGACAAGGACAAGGACAAGGATGGACAGATGAAGCGGGGGTATTTTGGTTTGGAGGTGGCATGGGCAATGTCGAGGTAGGAGAATTTTGACCCGGAGGGGGCATGGAATAGGGCAGTACAGCATACCCATAGCTTGCCTGTTCGAACAAGTAAGTTCGTTTACAATTTGTTTACAGTCACTTACATATCCATAACCCGTTCCATATCCGTTGTTTGTAGGCTGTCTGTGACCATTGACAGTCTGAAATAAAGGTGAGCTTCGTTCATCCATATTATTGCATCGCATAACATACTGATCCATTCATGTTGTTCACAGATTGTCCATGGCCAATATAATGAGGCGGAGGTAGTCCAGGTGGAGGGTAGTATGCATAAGCTGGCATCTGAATATTGTGTCGGAGCGTGGCATGGCCAGTAGGGGCTTCTTGCCCTTGACTGGGCGTCGAAGGTACAGCATTGGGTGTTGCCACTGGTGTTTCTGTATTTCCATCAGTGTTAACATTGTTGGTTGGTGTTGTTTGCAGATGACATCGTGCGTGTAGTTTCTTACTGCTGGTGGTAGTAGTCGCAAAGATACTGGGGAATTGGGGACTAAATTTTCGAAATTAATCTCTGTGGCATGTCTCACTTGTGTCCCTTGTCCTCTTGTCCTCTACTTTACTACTACTTTGAATACTACTACTACAACTACAGCTACAGTTACCAATAATACTAATTGCATATGAGTTATCGTGAATATATAGGCTGTATTGAGAAGGAAACCTGCTTCCAGTACTTACTTATAACAAAAAGACCAAAACGGCACGACACGCCAGCAAGGGAAACCATGTGGTGAAACTGATAGCCGAGCATTATTGGACACAAAAATGGTTTACAGAGGGGTCCCGAGGCCTCTGTAAACTTGAGGATTTAGAACCGATGTTGAATTTCAAATCTGGTCTTCAGACATGATGGCGCTGATTTTTGGAGCTTGCTTAACATTCACGTAATGGTTAATTGACCGCGTTTTGTCAAATGAACCTTATGGGAAGTCAACCAGTGATTCCCGATAGTTGGCTTTAACAGATAAGACCTCCCATGTATGATTTCTAAGATCAAATGTTTCGATTTGCCAAGGCTATCCTGGCGCATAGCCTTCTGTGGAATCACTAAGCATGTTTCTACCATCTTCATGGTTACAACCGGTGCCACGAATAGACCTCTACGGTTTCCTCAGGATTGTTCTGGTCCATTGTTACGGACTGTAAAGTCCACATCTTAACATAGCTTGTTGGGGGTCTTAGTGCGAGGGATGCCTTCCCTCATAATTCCTTCACTTGAGTAACGCATTGGCTTAGTACTTATCCCGCTTCGAGATGTTCTGTAGCTTAGAGAGTATACACTCTTGGGTATAACTAGATTGACAATCTAGTGTTACATCTCCGGGCAGCCCAGGTATCCTTGCTAGCTTGGCTCTAGGCTACGCTTGTGGACGTGCCTTCACAGCTCGCTGAGTATTATTGTTAAGTTCTTTGCCTCGGCAACAGCTATCATGCTCGGGCTCCGTATAACTTTCTTATTGCATTGTATAACATGTACAAAATGTCAAAATGTATGGTTACACACCTTAGGCCAATTTTAGGCCTAATATTGTGAAGAACATGCTGAGCGCTTTAGACACGCTAGACGTGGACTTGTGCCTGCTCGCAATATAGTTCCTGATCAAGTTCCGCCACCGGTTCCACCACCACGTCCATTGAATCCTGATGACTGTATGGTCACACCGCCACCACCTGGCGCCAATCCAGATTCTGACATAGAAGAGGAAGCACTTCTGACTAAACTAGCTCAGGAAGGGGAGTTGAATTACAAAAATACCTTTTTTTGCAAGCAATCTCTGATTCTCTAGAAGAATCATCTTTTATCACAGACCTTGACAGTGACATGATACCTGCTAAACATGCAGCTGCTAGGAATAATCCTGATAATTGGATTTCTCCAACATCATATTGTCATTTACCATCTGCTGAAAGAAAGAAATGTGATCAAGCATGCAAAGATGAGATCAATGGTTTGAAGAAATGAAATGTTTTTGAAGTAGTTGATCTACCAAAAGGTTGCAAACCTATCATTGTCAATGGGTTTTTACTAAAAAATCTGATGATCGCTATAAAGCCCGACTCGTAGCAAAAGGTTTTTCACAAGTAGAAGGTGTGGATAATAATGAGTTGTTCTCACCGGTTGCCCGGTTTGAAACTGTACGAACTCTCCTAGCTTTAGCCACATTAGAGGACTGGGAAATCCAGGCTCTTGATGTCAAACAGGCTTTTCTTTATGGCAAGCTAGATGAAGAGATCTACATGGAACAACCTAAAGACTTCATTAAAGAAGGCACACCAAAAGTATGGCAGTTACATCTTGCATTATACGGACTGAAACAAGCTAGCTTATCCTGGTGGAAGGAATGTATTCTACTTACATACTTGTCTTTGATGGTAGATTTGACCATGGCTTCTTAGCCTATTGTGATTCTGACTGGGCGTCAGATCCAGATGATCAAAAATCCCATACTGGGATGATTATCAAACTTGCCACAGGTCCAATCTGCTGGACTTCTCACAAACAGAAAACAGTTGCTCTTTCATCGACTGAAGCTGAATACATGGCTTTATCTGATCTGTGTAGACAACTTATGTGGCTCAAGTCTCTCTTTTCTGAGATCAAAATTACTATCGCTGTATGTGGTGATAATCAAGGATCAATCTTTCTGGGATCTAATCCTGTACAAGAAAGAAGAACCAAGCATACTGATATATCATTATATCAGAGAACACATCAAATCAAAAGAAATAGAACTCTTCTATGTTCCAACTGATGATAATGTCGCAGATCTTCTCACAAAGAACCTTGCACTTGTCAAGTTTCAGAATTTCCGTGACAGTCTTGGAATTCTCTTTAATTGACTCGCTATAGACTGTGCAATATGTCTATAAACTATAATGCCGTTTAAAGTCAATAAAAATTATACTTCTTAGCTACAATTCTTAGCGAGGGGGAGTGTTGAAACTAGATTACCGCTTATGAGTCATATCTAATCAGTAATGTGAGTCGACTAGATGCACTTGCTATATGATCGATGAACTGTCGATATATGCTATGTTGAAACTCACCCTCAAACACTAGACGCAGCCTCTACACAGGTTCGTGTGGATGTAGTCAATTATGCCATTTGCTATTAGTCTTATGATACATAGCTTGTACGCTGCCTTGCAGTACCTATGAACAATACCTATAGAATTACCATACTGACTCCATCTTCTAGGGTACATTATGCACATGTATATGCACTATGTTTAGCAGTACGACTCAAGTAGACTCATACATTGTTATAGGGTTTATTATATTCTGTAGTATAAATACTGTAGATATTTTCCTGTAATAATAACCAAGAATCCTACTATTTGTCTGGACACTTGTTCTGCTCTCAACAAGCACCCTTATATCTCCTGTAACCTCCACACACTCTAAGGTGAATATGCTGTCAACCTTGTGTTGACTGACCGCTGTTTCTACACCCAGGCCTTCCCAGGTCTACTCAAGTCTGCCTCAGAGTTTGTGCATGACCCACCTTCATACCCAGGCTGGGTATGAAGGTGGGTCATGCACAAACTTCAGTATACCTCAGCTGACTCTCATGTGGCCTGAGTGCACTCCAGTACAGAGTCTACCCATCTGTATGCATTAGTTCACTTAAGCTACTCCAGTAGTCTGTTTGTTTATAAAGAAACTTGAGTACACCAAGTATTCTTAAGTGATCATATGTATATAATATCATCACTACTATTACTCTTGGGTGATAAGATCAAGGTTAACATGCAATCACAAATCACAATCCACACTGATCCAAGTGCGACTATAATTTACATGTTCAGATTAATAATTGTAAGTTTATTTGATCTAAGTATCCTTGTAAATAGTCTTGTAAGTATAAACTGATAGCCAATTGTTTACAACAAAACTAGTAGCGGTATCTAAGGTAGTGTGTGACAAGGAAGAAGAAGATTCTTTACAAAAATTTGGCACAAGCATGGAAGATTGTCGTATGTTAGTCAGTGTAATAATAGACCATGGGGGGCATCCATCAGTATACCACTCAATATAGGCAAGTGGAGTTTTGGGCCATAAGTTAGGAGAGGTTGATTTGAAACTTCCAATGATCTGTAAAGTTGCGGGAAGACAAAATATGGCCTTGATATATCTAATACATGAACCTAAGATGACTTTAAATCCAAATCAAGCAAGTGAATATTGACAACTTACCAGCGAGACTCACACCCTCCGCATCATCCCCAGTGATAACAACCACAGTATCAAAGCATCCTCCGTTCAGCGGTGAAGCCTTTACCACTCTTTCACCTCAACACCTTCCTCCAACTGCTCTGGCAAAAACTTTAAATATCCAGGCGCTGGAAAGGGAGATCCTTGGTCATGGCTTCAGCCACACTGTTTTGGGTTCCATCATATTTCAGCATCTCAAGATATGCCTTTAGATGTGCAGAGAACCGTGGAACTCAATGTCCCATTTCCACAGACCAAAGAGATTTGTTGGGAGAAATAGGAACTTTGGGAAGGAGAATAGGGTGCTTAGATGAGGAAGCAGGGGTAGCAGTGGCACTTGAGGAAGGAGTGGTAGCAGCTGAAGCGGTAGCTAGTAATGAATACTGGTTTATGATTGAGGATAGTTCACGGTTAAAAGAATGAATATTTTCCTGACGTGAGAACCAACAAGTCATTTGGGGAAACTTGTCGTGCTTGTTGGTGGCATGCCAACCCTTTTTGGCAAAGTCAATATGTAGTCGTTCAAACATCTCAGTATTGTAGTTGTCGGTGGTACCGAAAAAGCGAATACATTCAATACTCGAGAAGTGCCATGTGCCACGGCACCCCACCTTGCTTGAATAACAAAGGCAAGCGGGCATCTTGTATTGAAGTAAGTAGCACAGAAAGGAGGGGAAAAAAACCAGTGATAATTTCAATGAAATGGCAAGTGAAATTGTTCGGCACGGTGAGTATCTTTATAGCAGCGATACAAAAAGTATAAATCAAAAATACAAGAGAGGAAGAATGCGAATGAAGGAGCAGTGATGGAATAAACAACATTGAAAGGAGCACAAATATCAAATGAGGGGGTCTTGAGTGATGTTCCTTTATTTAAGGTGTTTTCTTTCAGAGGAACTTGAAGAAGGATGGAGAGCAAAGGTGCGATGCTTCCAGGGAGAACTTAGATGAGGAGATGGGGAGCATAGGCTACACGATGGGGACATGAATAATATTGGTAGATGGCAGTAAATGCCATTTTAATGCTATCGCCTTTACCAACAGTATGTTGAATAACCGTAAACTTCACCTCAGCAAGGAAATTCTCAAGAGTGGAACAATACTCAGTTGGAGCACAGAGTCGCACATAGACGGAAGTGTTGGCCATAGAATGGAGGGATATTGGGCATGCCGGGTCTATCCAAGCTTAAGGATGGACACGAGTCCAGCTCTTTACAGGTGACCTGCGGGTTTAATCCGTGGGAATACCCGCCTGACCCGGATCCGGCGGATCCAGGTACCCGCTCCCACAGGTGCGGGTCAGGTCACAGGTCACCCCTTGGGGATTTCTAGACCTTCTAATGTACTGTATATGTACATTATAAGGGTAAATATTGCCAGGTACCTGTTTCCCACGGGTCCGGGTCAGGTCACAGGTTGCCTTTTTGTTGGCCCAGGTACCTGTGCGGCAGGTCCGGGTTTGCCGGGATCCGGACTTGTGTCCATCCTTATCCAAGCTCATCCTGATTCCCTAGCTTGCAAGGCCTCATCACAAATAGGCCAGTTTCGAATAGATGGTGTAGGTAGCAACAGCTAAAATGTGTAGTAAGTATTAATGGCAATGTCTTTATTACGTATGTTGTTCCGTCGGAAGGTTTGTTTGTACTTTATTTGCAATGTTGGTTCCGTCAGCTGAATTATGGAAATTGAAAGACCTTGTCAAGCAAGGTAATAATGTTGGAGGGAGTGGAATTTAGGAATGTTTAAGTCATCATGAGCATGAAGGTCAATGAAACAAGATTTGGTCCGGTGACAGGTGTTGAGAGCAGTTTGCATGTAGCCAAGGGTATCATCATCATGCAGAGTGTACTGAGAAAGGTAGATAAAATCAAGAATCACTCAAACAGCAGTGATAGCCCTTTTGGGCATGGTTGAACCAATGAGACAGCCAAGAAGAATCTTCCCCATGTTCTTCTGTTCAGCTCCGCTAATCTGGGACAGAGCCAAAATCCTGTTCTTAAAATGTTGCACACCATATGAGGGGGGAAGGCATTGAATGTGACGGTTGAGCTCAGCTTCTGTGAGAATTTCTGAGCACCAGGTGACAAGGTGTTTGAGGACACCTTGGTACAGTTGGTGGAGGACGTCAGAGGTAATAGAAAGGTGAATATTAGTGAATGGACAGTACATGTAGCCAGATCCATCCTCAGCCATACAGGCTCTGAAGTACTGGGCAGGGGATTCAGTTGAGCTGCATGCATCATGCCACATTACTTGCAGCGTCCAAGCATGAGTGCAATGAGGAAATGATGCTGGGTCAGCAAGTTGAGGTGCCTTGACACGGCACTTTGGACAAGTCCCATACTTGCTACATGCCATTACCATGCACTGTCTGCAATGTAGCTTGCTAGGATAGGATGTACGTGATGTACTTCACCATCAGCTCTCGCCATTTGGACACCCTGTTTACCAGCAGAAATGAGAGGAGACAGGGTTTGACACATTGCTTCATGAAAAAGGCATTGATAATGCCCACTGACCTCCCGCTGCATCAAACCATCCTTGTTGACCTTGTCAACTGGAAGGTATGCTAAGAGTACACAAGCTTGCTGGGACAGCTTTCAATGTAAGGCACGCAGAATGTTACCAATAGTAACATAGACAGGATACACCAGCTTACTGCCAGAAAACTGTGTTAACTGAGTTTTGTTGGTTGCAAGAATCAAAGGGGCCATGGTTGCACCTTCAGGAAGTTGATCCTAAAGCAACAGATTAATATTATATAGACCTTAAAAGATGCCACATACCTGGGTGAAATGCCACCATTTACCGGTCCACATCTCCAAGTAAGTTCTGCGAGTCTTTTTATTGTCCTGGAATATCTTCTTTAGTCAATAAACAAGGTGTATTGCAAGCGATGGATCTCCCCAGAGGCTATGAATAACCTCTACAATATCCCAATGGCGCAAGATGAATTCCTCATCTGGACAGTCTTGGAATGCCAGTCATTGAACCTTCCACTCACCAATGCATGGGCATATGGAGTCAATGCATTTATGGAGCCCTGCGGCATTGGAGTAGGATAGTCCAAGTTTTTTGGCAACCTAAGTACCATTTAATTAACAAAGTAGTTGTTACGACCATGCCGCATCGGCATCCCTTGGATCATCGCCGGATCACCTCTACTATCATCCCAGCATCATTCCGATTCCATCCCGTCTATTTCTGTCATCTTATCTCTTTTCGTTATCTTCCTATCTTATCTGTTATCTTCGTCCGATGACGTACCACCATCGGACCTTTCGGATTACTTTCTAATTGGTTCTTATTATCTTTCGATTATATTCCCTTTCCGATCTATTGAGTATTATTGTCTTATGATTGTATTACTTACTTCAGTCTTCCGTATACGTTTCCGACTATTGTCTTCTACCAATCTGGAAGCCCCGGACTCTTAGTATATAAGTAGTACAACCTTGTACAGTAGTCCTCAGTTTAAATATCAACTTGGATAAACCAGACCTTCTGTCCGACTAAGTTCCGCCCTAGTCTATCCTTCTCTTGTCTTACTCGTCGGCCGTTACATCGGCCGAATCTATCCTTGTCTCCTGAACTTCATCTCGGGACTATTCGGCTTGACGAGGGTCTAGCTAATAGCTATACCGCGCGTCCCACTTCTTCTTTGATCTCCGATATCGGTCCGAGACCTACTTCGTCAATACATACCTTTCGGTTCCCTTCGGTCTTGCACGATCTTAACAGTATATTTAAACTTGTACTTGTTAACGCCGTATCTGACAAAACTGTTTTTTTTAAACAAATGCCTCCAAGAAAACCTCCTAGAATTCGGACAGTCTCTGAGACTCGGATCCAGTCGACCGAGACTCCTAATCCCTTTCTGGCCAATGCTCAGTCATTTGTGCCTTACAATGATTCTATTTCTGCGGCTCGAAACCCTCGCCGATGTGGCTCGGGTGGCTTCGGACCCGCAACAGCTGTTCTGAACACTTCTGTCTCTACTGAGGCAGTTCTAGGTAATATCAATGTCGACCAATACGACATTAAGGAAATTCCCAGTGCTAGTGGTACTGCACTAGTCCTTACTCCTTGTCGCGGAAGGATTGCTTCGGCACCTTCCCCTTCCTTTGCCAAACAGCTCCAAGGAGCTCTCTTCTCGAACCGATCTTGTAGCATTACGGGTGACGACCGGCCTCCAATTGTCGAACAACCAGAGGACACAGGAGAAGGAGGATTTGCAGATGAAGGTGAGAATCCGTACAATAATCCTCCCGATGACCCTCCTAACAACCCGGATGGTGATGATGGGGACGCTCCCCCTGATCCTCCTGGACCCCCTGGATCTCCGCACGACCCCGATAATGGTGGTGGTGGTGGTCCTCCTCCACCTCCTCCCCCAGGTAATGGTGATGGTGGTGGTCCCCCCGGTGGTAGATTTCTCGATGCTCGCGGCCAGCCCAATGCCGGTGCAGTATTGGAACTAATGGACAAATTTGGAGGATCTATCGATTCCATCGCAAATGCTTTGAACCTCCTCGGTGGCAAGTCAACCGAACCATCGGAAGGCAAAGCCAAAGTCAAGGAGCCCGATGTTTTCGACGGCTCTGAACCTCGGAAACTCAAGGAGTTTCTCGTTTCCCTTTCCTTAGTCTTTATTGACCGCCCATCATACTTCACTGACCAGAAAAAGGTCATGTATGCTCTTTCCTTCCTTAGCGGATCCGCTCGGGAATGGTTCGTACCGGACATCCTGGATCCGAACCCGATAAACCCCCCGGCATGGATGAACTCCTTTTCGGCACTCGTGAAGGAACTTCAAGACCATTTCGGTCTTTTCAACGCCCAGGGTGAAGCCGAGGATAAACTTGGTAATATTTGGATGAAGGAGAATGAGTATAACACCCGATTCAATACCTTGGCGGCAATGACAGGATGGGACGACGTCGCCCTTAAGTGGGCTTATCAACGTGGTTTGGCGACTAGGATCAAGGACGAGATGGTTCATGGTCCAACACCGGCAACGCTTTCGGCATACCGCGCCAAAGTGCTTGAGATTGATAATTCGCGCGAAAGTGCTCGAGATAGATAATCGGCACTGGCGGCGCAATGAAGAACGTAAAAGAGAGGTCGCAAGGACTTCCGGAGGTGGCTCCGGCGGTAAAACTTCCTCTCCGACGAAAAAGGGTTCTCCAAACTCTTCCTCTCAAAATAATCCTTCACAGAATTCCGGTTTTAACAAACCTAACAACTCTTCCCAAGGCTCCGGACAGCAACCGAAAAAGCCTTGGAACAACAACAAAGCGGGCCCTTCAGGTTCCGGTTTCAACAAATCTGGATCTTCGGTCAGCTCTGCACCGAAGCCTTACGCCAACCTTCTCGGCGCCGACGGACGACTTAAGCCTTCCGAAGTGGAACACCGAAAGAAAGGAGGCCTGTGCATGATTTGTGGTGGAAAGCATAAAGCAGAGAATTGTGATAAGAAGAGGTCAGGGGATTCTCGTGCCCGGGCCACTTCGACCGAGGAATCTGCGACTAATCCGACCGATACCGGTTCGGAAAAATAGTCCGCAGCTCCCGGACCCTGGTACGAAACAGGAGCTGCGTTGATCAGGTTCGTGCCTCTGGGGAAGTCTATCTCAACGCGTCTGCTCTTTCCGATTATGAACAATCACTTACAATTTCTTTATCTACTGAATTCCCTCTTCCTGAAGATTCCGATGAATCTTCCGCTCTTTTAAAGTTTATTACTCTCGTAGACTCCGGTTCTACCGATTGTTTCCTTGATTCCCGTTATGTCAATTTAAACTCTATTCCAACCTCTTCAATTCCGCCGATCAATCTCCGACTCTTCAATGGTTCTCTTTCTCCAAAACCAATTTCCGAAGATGCGACTTTGGAAGTTCGGTTTCCGTCTGGCGAGCTGCTACCTCTGGCATTTTATGTCACTTCTTTGGACTCATCTTGTAAAGCTGTTTTAGGATACAGTTTCTTGTCCCGCTACAATCCGTTGATTGACTGGGTCACCAGAACCATTACTTTCCGTAACACCGAGCACCCTGTTTCCGCTCAGACGTCTTCGCTTTTCTGATCCGCGTTAGGACCAAAAGCACCGGTTTCCTCCACGAAACCACCTACTGTTCCGATTCGGCTGGCACCTTCGCCGCCGACTCAAACTCGCTCTCGCCAACCTCGTCCTCTATCAGACAGGTTTCCTTTCAAACCAATCTATTCCTACCCTTTGGTTGCGCAAATGGCTTCGCGTTTAGAGACTGCTGAAGTTGATATCGCACTAGTCGGCGCCGCCGCCTTCCATAAGGCTTGTCAAAATTCAGGTAGGGAACCGACTCTTCTCCGGGTCATTGACCCCAAAGTATCGGCACACTATGCAGCATCTGGTCCTTCGGCCAGGAGTGCCTCTTCCGAGGCACTTCCGATCCCTGCAGACTACCTTGACTTCGCCGACGTTTTCGATGAAGTCGCGTCCGAGGTTCTTCCTGAACATTGTTCTTTTGATCTCAAAATTGATCTGGTGGAAGGTGCTGAGCCCCCGCTTGGTCGCCTTTACCCTCTCTCTCCAACAGAGCAGCAGGCCTTCACGATTTCTTGGATAAGCAACTCGCTACCGGTGTCATTTGACCCTCTTCCTCTCCGCATGGTGCTCCGGTCCTCTTCGTACCGAAGAAGGACGGTAAACTTCGGCTTTGTGTGGACTTCCGAGGATTGAACAAGATTACCAAGAAGGATTGCTACCCGCTGCCTCTAATCTCGGATCTCTTGGATGCTCCGAAAAAAGCTAAAATCTACACAAAACTCGACCTGGCCCACGCCTATCATCTCGTCCAAATTGCCAATGGCGATGAATGGAAAACTACTTTTCGGACCCGATGGGGTTCCTACAAATGGTTAGTTATGCCCTTCGGTCTGACTAACGCTCCTGCGGCTTTTCAAAGATTCATCAACAACATATTCTCGGACATGCTCAATGTCTGCGTCATAGTTTACCTGGATGACATCCTCATCTATTCCGACAATCCAGACCAGCATTCGGAACACGTCCGCGAAGTCCTTCGGCGGCTCCGCGTAAACGGCCTTTTTCTCAATCCTGCGAAGTGCTTCTGGTTGGTTGATACGGTCGAATATCTTGGTTACATTCTCTCTCCGGCAGGATTGACCATGGCCGAAGATAAGGTTAAAGCTATTGTTGACTGGCCGGTTCCTCGTAAAGTCAAAGACATCCAATCTTTTCTCGGTTTCGCTAATTTCTACCGATGTTTTATTTATAATTATAGCGACATTGTCGTACCGATGACTCGTCTTACCCAGAAGGGTGTGGCATGGCTCTGGTCTTCGGCATGTCAGGATTCCTTTGAAAAACTCAAGTATGCCTTCACGCATGCACCCATTCTCACACATTGGGAACCAAATTGTCCACTTATCGTGGAAACCGACGCTTCCGACTACGCCTTAGCCGCTATCCTCTCAATCCGACTACGCCTTAGCCGCTATCCTCTCGATCCGACTCTCAGATGGAGAAATCCATCCAATTGCTTTCCTCTCTCGGACCTTCCAAGCCGCCGAGCTCAACTACGATACTCACAACAAGGAGCTCTTAGCCATTTTCGAGGCTTTTAAAGCCTGGCGGCACTACCTCGAAGGCTTGGGAGACCTGATCGATGTTGTTACTGATCACAAGAACCTCGAGTATTTCTCTACTACTAAAGTACTAACTCGGCGACAGGTTCGGTGGTCCGAATACCTTCACACTTTCAACATGATCATTCGGTTCCGACCCGGAAAGCTTGGTGAGAAACCGGACTCCATTACTAGACGTTGGGACGTCTACCCAAAAGAGGGGAATAACGGCTACGCGCAAGTTAATCCACACAACTTCAGACCTATCTTTACTAATGAGCAATTGACCGCGTCGCTCCGAGCTACCTTCCTTGAAGGACCGGCTCTCCGAGCTTCCGTAGTTATGGACATCAACTCACTTCACCAGTCCATTCGGTCTTCCCTTTTGCTCGATCCTCAGTCAGTACAAGGTCTTGAGCTTGCAAAAGCTCCGACCAACTCCCAATGGAAACTAGGTTCTGATGGTCTATTACGATTAGACAATCGGATATTTGTTCCCGACAATTCCGATCTGCGACTTCAGGTTTTACGATACTTTCACGATCATCCTCTCTCTGGTCATTTTGGTCAAAATTGGACCCTAGAGGCTATCCAACGCCAATACACTTGGCCCAAGATTCGGACCTTTGTTAGGGACTATGTCTCTTCTTGCACTGTATGCGGTCGAAACAAGTCTCGCCGACATCGGCCATACGGACTACTCAAACCTCTTCCGGTTCCGACTCGACCTTGGGATTCAATTTCTATGGATTTCATTGAACAACTTCCGGACTCGGATGGCTATATCGCTATCTTGGTTATTGTGGATCGCGCTTCAAAGCAAGCCATTTTTATTCCTACTTACGACACTATCACCTCCGAGCAACTTGCCGAGTTGTTTGTCTTGCATGTTTTCTCTAAGCACGGAGTTCCCTCGCACGTTACATCGGATCGAGGTTCCGAATTTGTGTCTGCATTTTTCCGAGCTCTTGGAGAAGCTCTCTCTATGATACTCCACTATACTTCGGGTTATCATCCGGAGGCCAATGGACAGACAGAACGAGTCAATCAGAATCTGGAGCAATACATTCGGATCTACTGTTCCTATCAGCAGGACGATTGGGCTAAACTCTTGGCTATTGCCGAGTTTGCTTACAATAACGCTCCGAACGCCTTGACCGGCATCTCTCCCTTCTTTGCTAACAAGGGCTATCATCCCAACATCACCGTTTGTCCTGAGATCGACATTTGGTCCGATCTTGCACAAGATTTTGTGGTCAATCTAGATGAGCTTCATTCCTTCCTCCGAGATGAGATACTTAATGCACAAAAATGCTACAAGGAACAAGCCGATTGGAAACGCATTCCTCATCCTGAATTTCCGATCGGATCCGAGGTCTTTGTTCTGGCAAAACACATCCAAACTACTCGGCCGACCGAGAAGTTTGCCGAAAAGTATCTTGGTCCTTTCAAGGTCCTTGAGCGCTCCGGCTCCCTTTCCTATAAGCTCCAACTTCCGGACTACCTTTGCCGAATCCATCCGGTGTTCCATGTATCACAACTTGAACCTTCAATTCCAAACTCGATTCCAAATCGGATTCAGCCACCTCCCCCACCAATTGAAGTTGATGGTGAAGAAGAATACAATGTGGCGGAAATCCTTGACTCGAAGATCGACCGAAGATACAAATGTTGTCCTCTACAATACTACATCCGATGGGCTGGTTACGAAGGAACCAATGACGAGTTCGCTTGGATTGCGGCCAATGAGCTACATGCCAATGAACTAGTTCCAGCATTCCATCTTCGGTATCCGAGCAAACCCGGACCTACTTAGTCCTTGTGCGTACTTATATTTTTGATTTTTACATCACTTTTCCAAGCGTCCAACAATGAACGTCGGAGGGGTTTGATTGCCGTGATAGCAAATTGAGCAATCACCCTTTTCCTTATCATTTTCTTTTCAAAGTCATTCCGACTTTTCCAATTCCGGCTTCGGCCGCATTTAAACTCACCCTATTCCTTACATTTCACTCAAGTTTTTTAAAAAAAAACAAAACTTTTGATATTATATACAATTACTTTTATGCCCTTACGGGCCGACAACTTTCCATACAATAAAACAAAAAAAAAAATCCAAAAAACTACGAAGTCCAAAAAATTATTACGAAGGCCGAGGCTTGGGCCGACGGCTCTCTACCTACTCTTCCTCTCCCTCTCCATCTTCATCACCTCCTTCCTCCGGATCCTTCTCTCCCTTTTCCTTCTCCTTCCCTTTTCCCTTTGACTTGGGTTTTGGCCTCGACGGAGTCCGAAGTGGCCTTCCCTCCTCCTGGAAACCCCGGCGCGTACCAACTAAGAAACGTCGGAGGGCCAACAGTTCCGCCGTCAGGCCTCCGACCTGCTCCTCCAACGTGCTCGAGAGCCGAGCGACCTCCGCTCGCAATCCCGCCACCTCCGCCGATAAGCCCTTGCTTTCTTCTTCCACCTTCCTCTGGCTTTCCCGGCTGACGGGTGAACACTTCACCTTTGAAGTGTTGCACTTGGAGCAAGCCTCGGTCTTCCCGCCTCGCCGAGTACAACCCAACTCCTTCGCCTCGCACCGAACGCACTTCTTCCCGCTCTTCTTCGGCTTCTTCGGCTCCGGTTCGTCGTCGCCATTGTTGGGGGATGGAGGATCATCCTCGGGACCTGAGTCGGGGACCTACAATGGGTTGGAAAAGAAAAAACTTTCAAGTCCCAAATGGACTCACCCTCGCGGCTGACTTTGGCGCCGCTCTCTTCCTCTTTAACCCACTTGGGGTACTCGGCCCTGCGACATTCTCCTTCTGCGCTTCCTGCTGGCGCCGCCATCCTTTTCTCTCTCTCCTTGGTCGCCTTTTCATCGGCCGATGCTGCCTTCGACTTGGCAATTTCATATGCCCGGAGAGTCTCGGCCGCCCGCTTCTCCTTGGCTTTCCTCTCTCTCTCAGCCTTTTTGCTGGCTTCCCTCGCTGCCAGCTCGGCCGCTGCCCTTTCCGCCTCCCTCTGCTGCTCTTCGACGAATAAACGGAGCCGCTCGGCTTCCGCTGCTGCGGCCTCCTCCTGTCGCTTCTTCTCCTTTTTTGCCGCCCGTTCGGCCGCCTTCCTCTCGAGTAAAGCCTTGGCTTCCGCTGCTGCTTCCTCGACCTTCCGGAATTCCTCGTCGGAGTCGTCGGATACGTGAGAGTTGGCGCGAGAAGTCATGGTAATAAGAAAATTGATGGGGTACTCAGGGAAATTTTGGATTTTGGCACGACCTTATATACCCAGGCGCTTAGACTCTATAGGATCACAGGAACAATAAGCGGAGATCTCGGTGACGTCTTAGAATCTTCTAGACTTTCTCACATCACGGTGACCCTGACCCTCGGCTGACATACTATCGGTCCGACTTTGGCTCTGGACTTAGAGGCTTTCGAAGGCTCAAGCCTAAGAGGGGGATACTGTTACGACCATGCCGCATTGGCATCCCTCGGATCATCGCCGGATCACCTCTACTATCATCCCAGCATCATTCCGATTCCATCCCGTCTATTTCCGTCATCTTATCTCTTTTCGTTATCTTCCTATCTTATCTGTTATCTTCATCCGATGACGTACCGCCATCGGACCTTTCGGATTACTTTCTAATTGGTTCTTATTATCTTTCGATTATATTCCCTTTCCGATCTATTGAGTATTATTGTCTTATGATTGTATTACTTACTTCAGTCTTCCGTATACGTTTCCGACTATTGTCTTCTACCAATCTGGAAGCCCCGGACTCTTAGTATATAAGTAGTACAACCTTGTACAGTAGTCCTCAGTTTAAATATCAACTTGGATAAACCAGACCTTCTGTCCGACTAAGTTCCGCCCTAGTCTATCCTTCTCTTGTCTTACTCGTCGGCCGTTACATCGGCCGAATCTATCCTTGTCTCCTGAACTTCATCTTGGGACTATTCGGCGTGACGAGGGTCTAGCTAATAGCTATACCGCATGTCCCACTTCTTCTTTGATCTCCGATATCGGTCCGAGACCTACTTCGTCAATACATACCTTTCGGATACCGATCAGTTCCCTTCGGTCTTGCACGATCTTAACAGTAGTGATAAGCATAGACAATCACTAACCCCAGGAATCTGAATCAATCGGTTGAAAGAATTATGGCTGATATTGTCCTTGACAAACCACTTGGCTATCTGCCAGTCCATTTCTGATATGAACGGGGCATAGAGATTGGGAGATTGAGCGGTGGAACCATCCATTGGTATATTGAAGGCAATTCCATGGGCTGTACACCAGCATTCACACAAGGAAGAGTCCATGTGAATGAGACGTCCCGCAGTAGAGTGCTCCTCCTCAAACATGTGCAAGTCCCTGTCATCCAACAAACAGACTTTGGCGCCCAACTGACGGTCAGCCATGCGCTCATGATGGGCTTGGGTAGCTGGGCCCGGCCTGCTTCTCCAGTCACAGGAGGATCATCTACTCAAATGAAATAGAACATATCATTATCTTCTTTGAATTCCTGCAGCAGCTCGCCAGCCTGCTCAAAGTTGGTGATCTTGGGAGCTGGTTGGCCATTGACCTCCCGCTCCATCCAGTCCTCTCCAAGGTCTTCTTCCAGTTAAGCTGCAAAGTTCTCTGATAGGGCTAACTATGGGTATGTGGGCAGAAGGCAAAACAACACCAACACAAACACACAATCAGACTTTTGAGTTCTGGGGTAATTCAAGATTGATCAATGGACTCTATTGCACAAAATGCTCTATAGTCTCTGGGGTTCTCTTTGTACTTTAACTATTCCTTTCAAAACAAGACTCTGGACTTCAAAACTTTCAAACAAGACAAGACTGGGACTTTAACTTTCAATCAATCAACAACAACAACAAGTGCAAGGTCTCTTTCTTTGAAGCTGAGGGAAGAGGAGGATGAGGAGTAAGGGTTGTCGGCCGGGCCTTCGGGCCCATAAGATTTTTTGGACTTGTAAATAATTTTGATAACTCGGAGGGACTTTTACAGGCCCAAAGTGGGCTTGTAAATAAAAATTGTTTTTGTATATATTGTAGAAAAAGTTTTGATTTTTTAATTTTGAGTGAAATGTAAGGAGTGAGTTTAAATGCGGCCAAAGCCAGAATCGGAAAAGTCGGACTGACTTGGAAGAAAATGATAAGAGAAGGGGTGATTGCTCAATTTGCTATCACGGCAATCGAACCCCTCCGAGCTCCGAGGTCGGAGACTTGGAAAAGTGATATGAAACAAAGAAGTGTAAGTACGCACACAAGATTTAAGTAGGTCCAGGTTTTATTCGGATAACATCGGTGGAAGGCCGGAACCAGTTCATCAGCCGCAATCCAAGTGAACTCGTCATTGGTGCCTTCATAGCCGGCCCATCGGATGTAGTAGCGGAGTGGGCATCGCTTGTATCTTCGGTCAATCTTGGAGTCAAGAATTTCAGCCACATTGTATTCTTCTTCACCATCAACTTCAATTGGTGGTGGAGGAGGCTGAGTCCAATTTGGGACCAAAGGGTCCAATTGTGAGACATGGAAAACAGGGTGTATACGGCGAAGGTAGTCCGGGAGTTGAAGCTTGTAAGAAAGAGAACCAGAACGTTCGAGGACCTTGAAAGGGCCAAGGTACTTTTCGGCGAACTTATCGGTAGGCCGAGTAGTCCGAATATGTTTAGCCAAAACAAAGATGTCGGAACCAATCGGGAATTTGGGATGGGGAATACATTTCCGATTGGCTTGTTCCTTGTAGCGTTTTTGTGCATTAAGTATTTCATCTCGGAGGATGGAATGAAGCTCATCTAGATTGACCACAAAGTCTTGTGCGAGGTCGGACCAAATGTCAACCTCGGGACATACGGTGATGTTGGGATGATAGCCCTTGTTAGCGAAGAAGGGTGAAATGCCGGTGGAGGCATTTGGAGCGTTGTTGTAAGCAAACTCGGCGATAGCCAAGAGTTTAGCCCAATCGTCCTGTTGGTAGGAACAGTAGATTCTGATGGATTGCTCCAGAGTCTGATTGACTCGTTCCATTTGTCCATCCGCTTTGGGATGGTAACCCAAAGTGTAGTGAAGTGTCATAGAGAGAGCTTCTCCGAGAGCCCGAAAGAATGCAGACACAAACTCAGAACCTCGGTCCAATGTAACGTGCAAAGGAACTCCGTGCTTAGAGAAAACATGCAAGACAAACAACTCGGCAAGTTGCTCGGAGGTGATAGTGTCGTAAGTAGGAATAAAAATGGCTTGCTTTAAAGCGCGATCCACAATAACCAAGATAGCTGTATAGCCATCGGAATCCGGGAGTTGTTCAATGAAATCCATAGAAATGGAATCCCATGGTCGTGTCGGGACTGGTAACGGTTTGAGTAATCCATAAGGCCTAGGGTTTTCAAGTGCGGTGCGGTTCGGTTTTGTCAGCCATTTTGGGCAAACCGATAACTGCACCGGTGGTATATTTTTTAAATTTCAGCAAACCTTGCACTGAACTGATAAGAACCGCCTCACCGGTGCCGGTTCAGTGCAGTTATGCGGTTTTGAACCGGTTTGGCAATAACCCGGTGCAAACTGGTGCGGAACCGGTGAAAACGGCGGTTATACCAGTTTCAAAACATCATATACCCTGTAGTGTTGCCTAATAAGATAATCTCTACTTAACAGTGTATGAAGGTATTCTTAGATTAGTATAAAGTAGATTTGATGCGGTCATCAAGATTTTGATTGTACACAGCTCACAGGCGCCCAAATCAAATGTGGCACATGGGCGCCTGTGAGCTGTATACAATTAAAAATTTGCTTACCAGATCACATCTACTTTACAATACATAAAGTCAGGCTTGAAAAACACAGTTAATAAATTATTTTCATTATGTAAATTGCACCGGTTGACCACCGATTACCACCGGTTTTGATCAGTTATGCAAATTCTTCAATTTCCAAGAACCGCAAACCGCTGCACCGGTGCAACCTTCATTTACCCTCACCGCGGTTCAGTGCAGTGCGGTTGTCGGTTATCCAACGGTTTGTGCACCGCACTTTAAAACCCTAGTAAGGCCTGTGTTGGCGAGACTTGTTCCGACCACACACAGTGCAGGAAGAGACATAATCCCGAATGAAGGTCCAAATCTTGGGCCAGGTATATTGATGTTGGATAGACTCTAGAGTCCAATTTTGACCGAAATGTCCGGATAGTGGATGATCATGAAAATATTGTAAAACTTGGAGATGCAGATCGGAATGGTCGGGGACAAAGATCCGATCATCTAAGCGTAACAGTCCATCAGAACCTAATTTCCATCGGGACTCAGTCGGGGCTTTTGCAAGCTCAAGACCTTGAACTGTCTGGGGATTGAGCGCAAGTGAAGACCGAATGGACTGATGAAGTGAATTGATGTCCATGACTACCGAAGTGCAGAGAGCCGGACCTTCAAGGAAAGTGGCTCGGAGCGACGCAGTCAATTGCTTGTTAGTAAAGATAGGTCTGAAGTTGTGTGGATTAACTTGCACGTAGCCGTTATCCCCCTCTTTTGGGTAGACATCCCAACGTCTAGTGATTGAGTCTGGTTTTTTCGCCAAGTTATCCGGGGCGAAAGCGTATAACCATGTTGAAGGTGTGAAGGTATTCGGACCACCGAACCTGTTGCCGAGTTAGTGCTTTAGTAGTAGAAAAATACTCGAGGTTCTTGTGGTTGGTCACCACATCAACGGGATCTCCGGAGCCTTCCAGATAGTGCCGCCAGGCTTTAAAAGCCTCAAAGATGGCCAAGAGCTCTTTGTCGTGAGTGTCATAGTTGAGCTTGGCGGCTTGGAAAGTCCGAGAAAGGAATGCAATCGGATGGATTTCCCCGTCCAAAAACCAAATAGAGAGGATGGCTGCAAGAGTGTAATCAGAAGCATCAGTTTCCACAATAAGTGGCCAATTGGGTTCCCAATGGGCCAAGATCGGAGCGTGAGTGAAAGCATATTTCAGCTTCCGACCAGAAGCACTTTGCTGGGTTGAGAAAAAAGACCGTTTTCCCGAAGTCGGCGAAGGACTTCCCGAACATGATCCCGATGTAATTCCGGGTTGTCCGAGTAGATAAGAATGTCGTCCAGGTATACAATGACACAAACATCAAGCATGTCAGAGAAAATGTTGTTGACAAACCTTTGAAAAGCCGCGGGGGCGTTGGTAAGACCAAAAGGCATAACTAACCATTCGTAGGAGCCCCATCAGGTCCAAAAGTGTAACGCCTACGGCACGTTCATTGCCGTTAGCGCCGATATTACATAATTAGTCTACTCTTATCCTCGTACCGCATACTCGTTTCGGTCTATTTCTCTAATAGAATGAGATCTTGCTCATGGTCTGAGGCATTAAGAGTCAGGGCTCTTACACTTTTTTGAGCAACCTTGTCCTGAATAGGACTATTACAGCAATATGACCACACAACAGCACAACTCAAGCCATGACTCTGTCATGGCTCTGGCTTACTCTTTTCTTTCTCAAATCCTTTCTATGTTCCCTCATGATCCTCTCTCACACATCTCTGGGATCCTGGACTTCTCCTCCCAGGGAATTCAACAGCTGCTAGTCAACTTTAAGCAGCTCTGGGAACAACATGGTCTTTCAGTGGCTGGTAGGAATTTGGCAGAGGCAGTGGTGCAGGATTCAACATTAAGATGTTGCTGGGCAGTGAAGGAAGAAGGTTTCCGGGCAGAGGTCTGTTTTCAGATGATAGAGTCTATTAAGAGACTGGGAGAAGAGTTTGGGATGGAACTGTCCAAATCTCAAACACCACCTCCTGCTCTGAGTTCTCCATCACCTTTGACCGCTCCTACTGCCTCATCACCAACTCCCACACTCGCTTTGAATGCGTCAGACACGTCTAAATCATCTCCACATGCTCTGACATTGGTTTCACCATCCAAACCCACTCCCCCTTCACTTCAACTCCAACCAACCTCAGAGCTTGCACGGGAGGTGGCTGAACTGCGGAAAGCAGGCCGGAAACTCGAAGTATTCATGGATAAACATGTCACGGGGCTTGAACACACAGCTGGAGCACCGCCAGCTCGTGTTCATCTCTCAAACACTCCAACTGAGTGTACACCTGTGCCTTATGTTGCCCCTGTGACTGCCGTTCCACCAACAGGCCTTCGTAAACGTGTCAAACACAACATGTATGGTGCGTTTGGTTCGCTCTTGCTTCGTTCAAGTCGTTGCCCATCCCAATCTGGTACACTCATGCCATCACCCTCACCCACTGAAACTCCCCATCACCATATTTGTGCTCCCAATCAATGCTCCCATTCATGGCGCTGGAGATCTACTGTCTCCAATGTGCCACCACCATCTCAATCTGGACTTAGTGTCAGCATCCAGAGAATCCGGCGATTTTCACAGGACACTTTCTCTTCTTCTGCACTTATGGAAATTGCCAGCATACTACATCGTATGTCACCTATTAGATGACTGTATGTTTCTCTTTGTTATGTTTTCCCTTTTCCATCTTTCTCTTTTGTTTTTTTTTTTTGGGTAAGATGGACCTGTGGGGTCAATCTAGGGGGCATGTGTAACGCCTACGGCATGTTCATTGCCGTTAGCGCCGATATTACATAATTAGTCTACTCTTATCCTCGTACCACATACTCGTTTTGGTCTATTTCTCTAATAGAACGAGATCTTGCTCATGGTCTGAGGCATTAAGAGTCAGGGCTCTTATAGAAAGGTAGTCTTCCATTTGTCACCATCGGCAATGCGGACAAGATGATAGGCATGAGCCAAGTCGAGTATAGATTTGAGCTTTTTTCGGAGCGTCCAAAAGATCCGAAATCAGAGGCAGAGGGTAGCAATCCTTCTTGGTAATTTTGTTAAGACCTCGGAAATCCACACAAAGCCGAAGCTTCCCATCCTTCTTGGGGACGAAAAGGACCGGGGCGCCGTGCAACAAGGAAGAAGGCCGGATAACTCCCGTAGCAAGTTGCTTGTCCAAGAACTCGCGAAGAGTCTGCTGCTCTGTTGGAGAGAGAGGGTAAAGGCAACCGAGCGGGGGCTCAGCACCATCCACCAGATCAATTTTGAGATCATAAGGCCAATGTTTGGGCAGAACCTTGGATGCAACCTCGTCAAAAACGTCAGCAAAATCTAGGTAGTCTGAGGGGATCGGAGGAACTTCAGATGAAGCTTTCCAAGCAGCGGGGCCAGTGGCCGCAAACTGTGCCAAAACTTCTGGGTCAATAACCCTACGAAGTGTAGGCTCCCTACCTGACTCTTGACAAGCCCTGTGGAAGGCAGCGACGCCAACTAGTGCGATTTTGACCCCAGGGGTCTCTATGCGTGAGGCCATCTGCGCGACCAAAGGGTAGGAATAGATGGGTTCAAAAGGAAACCTGTCCGAAAGGGACGAGGCTGGCGAGAGCGAGTCCGAGAGGGCGGCGCAGGAGGCTGCCGAATTGGAGTAGAGGGTTGTCCCAAAGAGGGGACAGATGCTTTCGGTCCTAACGTGGAGCCAAAGAGCAAAGACGTCTGAGCGGAAGCAGGATGCTCGGTGTTACAGAAATGTATGGTTCTGGTGACCCAGTCAATCAACGGATTGTAGCGGGACAAGAAACTGTATCCTAAAACAACTTTACAAGATGAATCCAAGGAAGTGACATAAAATGCCAAAGGTAGCAGCTCGCCGGATGGGAACCGGACTTCCAAAGTAGCGACTTTGTAAATTGGTTGCTGAGAAAGGGATCCATAAAAAGTCGGAGATTGATCGGTGGAATCGGAGAAGTTGGAATAGAGTTTAAATTCACATAACAAGAATCAATGAAACAATCTGTAGAACCAGAGTCTACGAGAGTAATAAACTTTAAAAGAGCGGAGGATTCATCGGAATCCTCGGAAGAGGGAATTCAGTAGATAAAGAAATTGTAAGTGATTGTTCATAATCGGAAAGAGCGGACGCGTTGAGATAGACTTCCCAAGCGGCATGAACCTGATCAACACAGCTCCCGTTTTGTACCGGGGTCCAGGAGCTGCGGACTATTTTTCCGAACCGGCATCGGTCGGATTAGTCGCAGATTCCTCGGTAGAAGTGGCGCGCGCGCGAGAATCGCCGGACCGCTTGTTATCACAATTCTCCGCTTTATGCTTTCCACCACAAATCATGCACAAACTGCCCTTCTTTTGGGTTCCACTTCTGAAGGCTTGAGGCATCCATCGGCGCCGAGAAGGTTGGCATAAGGCTTTGGTGCAGAACTGACTGAAGATGCAGATTTGTTGAAACCAGAACCCGAAGGGCCCGATTTGTTGTTGTTGTTCCAAGGCTTTTTTGGTTGTGGCCCAGAGCCTTGGGGGGCGTTGTTTGGTTTGTTAAAACCGGAATTCTGTGAAGAGTTATTTTGAGAGGAAGAGTTCAGAGAACCCTTTTTTCGTCGGAGA